>VWZG01004973.1:409773-681344 GCA_013396735.1 Grallaria varia
TATCAATCCCTCAAAATTGCAGTAGCTGTTTAGTCTTCATTTCAAGGTAGAATTGCAGAAAGACACCATGAGGCCTGCACCAGAAGATAAGAACATGGACAGAAGGACCTCCAAATCTAGGACTTTGGAAGGCCTCCAAGGACCTGATGTGCTGCGAGGAAGACGGAGATATTGAAAGAGGGGTCCCAAACACCCAGACTCAATTCCCAATGGGGTGTGCCGGACGAGGAATGGGGCAGGACTGACGGGAGTGGCAGAATGGGATTGGATGGACATTATTATAAAATCATAGAACCAGGGGCAGAGGGTGCGCGCGTGGTTATGTATTCCTGGGGCCTGGAGGCTTATTAAAGCTTCTGCTCTCTTTATCTTATCTCCTACTAAATTTGCCTGGAGTTTTTTTACCTCAGTCCTTTAAGGCAACATTGGGCTTCCTTGGGAATTCCTGTTGGAAAACAAGAGGTTAAATATAACCTGCTAAAAGCCTGTTTGCACCTTAGTAAGAAAAGGTTTCTCATTCTTGCTTTGGACTCTCTGATCACTCTCTGATCTAAGAGTACTGGAGCACTTTGCAAACTTTCATAAGCTGAGCCTTTTAAAGCCAGCAGCAGCGGGGCAGCTCTGCTGATAGTTAATGAGGAGAAAATTGAGGCTCAGAGAAACTTACACCACCAGGCTAGACTCAAGGGTCTAAGTCTGAAGATGCTGGTTTTCTAAAACTGGGTCAAGGTTGCTTGGGAAAGATGTGACATGTCCAGGTCTTAGCCTATAGCTCCAGTCTCTTAATAACCAGATTACCCCTGCTATGACTGCCAGACATTCTTCTAAATGGAGCTCCATGCAGAGCTGTAACTGCTTGAACCTGGAAAGTCTGGCATTGTATTAGAACACAGCCAGTGACCCTGACACGATCATATGTCCTAGATTAACCAAAAACTTAGAGCTGTATTTTTCAATGAGAAATGATTTAGTTTTAAATGCTCTTTTCTTTTTCCTTCTTTATAAATGGAGATGAACCCAGGTTTGTGTAAGACCATAGTGCTTGGTGCAGCTGATGATAATCTTACAATAAAACTATGCAATGAAAAATCTGTTACTGTGAAATCTCCCAAATGACAGTCATCTCGTGTGCGTGCAGAGAGTCAGGGACCCCAGCAGTGTGGTCTCTAGGAGTCTGATACATGGAGGTGAAAAAGCAGCACACTGTGTATCTACAATGCCAGAATAACCTTGCATTAACTCAGTAAGAGCCAGGAGAATAGCGTGAGATTGCAGTAAGAAGGGAGAAGAACCTTTTTTGTGACTGAGATGCTGCACACTGGTGTTCAGGCTGGTCTGTCTGCTAGAATGTGGTCTGGAAAGTGAAGTGTCTTTTCTTTCATCTGGAAATTCCATCTTCACTCATTTTCATAAATTGGAAGAACAAAGGGGATTGCCTTAAACACCTAGTCTGACCTTAATGTGCCCCACAGAGCTTCCCTGCATTAATTCAGGTTTAATTTATGAAAAGAAGGGAGGGGAAAAAAAAAAAAAAAAAAAAAAAAAAAAAAAAAAAAAGAAGCTGGATTCTCCTGCCAGTTGTCCAGATTCCTAACCAATTCGTATTTCAAAACTTTTAGTATTACTACTTCTACTGCAGTTACTATTTCTTTTCCAGTTTCTTTCTAGTTCAGATCTGGATTAAAGAACACCATTGCAGGTGTGGTTTTTCCCATTCCTGCCAAAGGGTTTGTGTAGGCAGAAGGCTGTAAGGAAGGACTTGTTGTAGAAAAACTGGAGGGCTGAGGAGGGGCATGATCGATCTAGTTCATTTTGCTGAAATGCAGCTGAGAGAGTGTAAGCGAGAAAAGACAACCTGCACAACAGCCTGGGAGCAAAGGACTGGGAGAAGGCAGAGGGCGGGTGTGCTTGCAGTGAGATGAGCTGGAATTCCTGTCCCTAAGACCTGAGGGTGTGGAAGGAAGCTATCTAAGTATCTTGTCAGTTTAAGCTTATTTGGATAAGCTTTGAAGCTAGTCAACAGATGAGATGGCTTAAGAAAAAGATACTCCACAGTGCAGCACCTGCTGGACCTCTGACCAGTGAAACCAAAGCTCGTGGACCTCAGAACCATGAACCCCCAGAACCTATGGCTTCTTCCCTCTTGTGCTGTAGGAGGAATGAGCCAACAGCATCTGGACTGTTTGCAAAGTCAGATGTCTGTTTTCCATTTCTGCTTTTCTCCATCCCTTCTTCTCAGGGAATATCTCAGCAGCACTTTGAGGCAGGGCTGCACTCCAGCCTGAAGCCTGAGGTCAAGGCGCCTGGTTTGGCTTGGCTTCTGGAAGCTTCTTGACATAAAGCTGCAAGGATCAGACTGCACAAAGGTCTGTAGTCTAGTCATTGTGTGAGATAACTAGGGTAAGTATCTCAGCATCTGATTGTTGTTTGCAGTATGAACATGCTTCAATTGCTATGTGTGGGACAGTTTTTTACATTGCTGTTTGTTTTCCAGCAGAGAAGGGGAATGCAAAACAAAGTCCTCAGAAGTGGAAGGGTGCTGGGAGCTCCTGTCCTGCCATATCAATCATAGCTAACTTTTTTCCTTCTCCTATAGTTCAATATATCATGAAAACGCAGCCTTTTTTCTGCACCCTATTGAGCTGCCAAAATTCTCCAGTCACCACCCTCCAAGCCACTCACTCAACTTGCCCACATACCTGATTTGTCCTGCTGCCACTGCTAATGATTTGTGTCCTCATTCCTCTGTCTGCCATGGTCAGTGAGCTACCTGCATGTCAGGTCTGTCCAGCTGAGATGCCAAAGAAAAGTCCAACTTAAATTGTTGGTATTTTATTAAAATACTTTAACTGTAAAAGGGTTGCATAGAATGCTGACTTCTAAAGAAGACCTGATTTCCCAAACAGAAATTGATTGCTTTTCCTGACTCGTTTTCCAGGATAATAATGTCTTGCAAATCCCTAAAGCCATGAAAGGTTGTTGCCTAAAATGTGGACAAAAACTTTCAAGGTAATTTAATTGAGGTAAAGCAGAGAGGAGTTCTTTACTGAAAAGCTTTTTCAAGTTCCAAATGTATAATGATGCATGTGCAGCATAGAGGTGATTCCTATTTTTATAACACTACTTAATTATCATAACTAAAGATTACATCCAACCCAAGGACCATCCGCCCTCGTACCACCTTGGTGCCACCCTAAGAACCTCTCTCGGGTCTGCCCCTTGGCACGCCTTCCTAGAACTGAGTCGGGGGTCCCAGGACTCCTTACTTCTTCACCATCGTCTTCTTCACGTCATATTCCCCTGGTTGGAGGTTTTCCAAACTTCATGGGTCTTCTATCCTGTTTTGTATTGTTGTTCTAGTCCTGGTCCATGAGGCCTAAATAAAATGTTCCAGTCACTATCTTATCCTTAGCTCAGACCTTCAGAAATGCAGTACAGAGGTAAAAACTGCTAGTTGCTACTTCAAATATGAGAAGCTATACAGCTACATAAAATATACAAAAATATGTATGTATATACAAATAAATATATAGGTACAAATATATACAAATACAGAAAGTCTTAAGGCATCATTGTCATACAAAAAAGGCCACAGAATATTCATGTTGGAATGTGTATTATTTTCTTTCTGTCAAAGTCTGTATAAAGAAACAGAAGACTCTATCTAAAAAAACCAAGGAGGTTCATGGCTGCCCAGTTTGAGTGCAGTAGATAACAGAGCCCTTGGAATGGCACTGGCAGCTCGAGGCAGGTTGCTGGGGATTAACAGTGTTATGGAACACGTGTAACCTCTTAACTGGCCTCACTCTCCTGTCTCCAGCCCTGCTAATTACCATGTAGCACAACTAAATAAATAATGCATGCTGCAATCCTCTGCACTTACAAATAGGCAAGTGTTATACAGTCATACCAACCCTCCCTCTAATGGTGCTCTGTGGTGCCCTATCTGCTTGAGTAGACAATTTGTTAGGGCATCTGTCCTGCTATTTGGTGAGAGGGGAGCTGTTGATTTACATGAATCACTCACATTCTGACTTTGGCCACTATCAGTTCACATTGTAAAAGGTTTGCAACTGCTTTATCCAATGATGAACAGCAATAAGGAGACATTTCCAGTGTCTGTTTATAGGATTTAGTGACAAGGTTGGCTTAGAACTAATGTATGTAGAGGCATTTTCAAATCCATCTGAGGAAATACGTGGGAGAAATTGGTTGTTTTCTGAGCTAACCTCATGGTGTAATCCCAAGATGATCCATATAGCTGGTAGGAAATTTTAATAAAAGATTTTTCATTAGAAGATGCTGATTTGCAGTGATCAAAACCACATGCAGTCCTGTGCCAGTTTCAGCAAACCCGAGAGTAATGGGAAGGGTGGCTCCTGTCTAGGATGGGAATTACCCAGGAGAATACTTCAGAGTAGCCTGTTGTGTGAGATGCTGAGCACCCACTATCAAATATACCCCTTGAACTGGAAAGCCTAGATACCTAAATCTTAGAAATTGTCCCCTGCCCAGGAGGATGCCCCGATGGTCACCCTGATGGCTGTCCCAGGATCCCTCTCCCTTTTATGGAAAACTCCAGAAAGGTCATGGTTGCATGGTGATGAGAAGTGGGCATCTTTTAGGTTTAGTAGAAAAGCCAGTCCCCCTTGGGGGTGACAGCACACGCAAGGCCATCCTGCAGTGCTAGAATCCAGCATAAACCAGTTGCTTCCCCCTTTGCCTGCAGAACAGCCGCTCATGGCAGTGCACAGGAGCCTCTGAGGTGTGATTTGCTGAGCCTGGCGTGGTGTCCTGGGCACCCCTCTGCCTCCCGACTGTGCTGCCTCCAGATGTGCTCCTTCCCTTCCTTTGCAGGCAGGCACCAGTCCTGCCTGTCACTCGCCGGTGAGTTGGGAAAGGAGGAGAAAGTGTCTTGCATGCACTTTCCTGCACTGCAGCTCAACAGAACCAGGTCTTAAGGCTATTGTTCTGTTGCCCCTTTTAGAGGAAATAAATAGTCCAAATAAATAAATGAAAAATGCCAAAGGCTTTTTGACAATGGCGGTTCTTTAATTGTGTTTGGCTCTTTTCTCCTTCTGCTTTGTGACTTACAGGAAGCCCTTTAGTATCAGTTCTCATTAATAAATGAATGAGGCCTTATTAAAGACTATACATTCCCATATACTTTCCCAAAATTTAATATCTGTCCTTTCCCATCTCTCTATGAATTCAGAGTATTTCTTGGGGTGTTATTATGGTGCATTACACTGCCTTTTTCTGTATGAGGTTAATAATGAAACTTGCCATAATCAATGTTTCGTCTGTCCAACACCTCATTACTGTTGCCTTCTGAAGCAAAAGAGAAATTATAATGTGAGTACTTTTCTCACTGAAAATGAATTTCCTTGATCACAGAGAGAGTAACATCACCTGTAACTATATGATTAAGAGCTACAGCCTTTAGCCATTATTGAAAGCTTTTCTATATCATAATGCACATGGTAATGTAGTCAGATGAACTGTAAAGAGGAATGTTTTATACCTTATCCTTTCTGTGGCTGTGGATGTATCATAAGGTCACATCCATATTAGTATGTTTGGCTTGTGTTGTTCAGTAATTAATTCAGTCATTATTAAAATAACTTGTTTAGATAGTATTTTTGGTTTCAGTTGATGCTTTCCCATTTGCATTAATACCTGTAATTTTCCAGATAAAAATGCTATAATGACTTTTCTGACATAATAGATACACTAAGGATGGCTCTAAGGAGCTCCAAAGTGACAGCTACCTATTGGTGTGAGTGACTGTTTGGTTTTTGGAATTTTTCTGTTTTTTCATTATTACTGCATATTCTTGATAAGTAGACCACATGGAAGGGTTTTAAAAAATATACACAAGCCTAACAGTCCTTAGAAGTTCAGGTAATTTTGTTTGGCTAAATACTGGTATAGGAAATTTAATTGGAATACTCTCCCATTTCCCAGGTGATTTGAAAACGTGATGAATTTGGTGTTGCTATGAATGCTGTCCTGAGTATGTGGCCCACACATTAAGCAAACTTTGTTGCCACTGAACTGTTAACCATAGCACATCATCTTGTGTCCTGTGAAGGCAAATCCTGAAGTTCTGAATGGAGTTTATAAATTCAGGTGACTAGTGACCAACCTGTTGGGTTGCACTCTGCAGACCTGTTGAGGTTTGACATGAGGTGGTTTTATAAAATCCAATCTGGATAATTCCTTTTTTCTGTTTCAGTAGTGCCAACAGTGTGCTAGGTACTGTACAGGATGTACCTGCCCCAAATAGTGTGCTTTTTAAGTCAGCAGACAACAGATAAGGGAGAGGAATATTTTCAAAGTTGTCTCATTCAAAAATATTGTAATGGTTTCTTTATTTCATCATCGTTGCTTGAATATGTTTCTTACATATGTCAATATAGAAATTAGCCCAAAGGATATTTCAAAGATGAGATTGTACCCTTGCAGAATGGGCTAATAATCAGCTATATGGCCAAAAGATGGTGCCTTAATCACAAATATTATGTGTAGGATTATTTTTAACTTTCTGTAAAAACTTAGGACAGCAGACCTCTAACCCATCTGCATTGATTTGAGAAGGGTGAGGCATAGCAGCAATAATGGGTGTTCCAGAAATGAGTTTGCATTTGAAAGTTTCTTTGCTGTGGCTAATCCAGACCCAACGATCTGTCCATGGGCCTCTGTGTGCAGGGTGGGATTCTCTTTGCAAGTCAGACAGGTTTACAATGTCTTTTCTGAGGGATGTCTGGGCAATGCAGTGATTTCCTCTTTGCCTCGCTCTTACTCAATATTTATCTTGGGAATAGTCTCTGCACTGAAAAGGGATGAGATCCAACCTCATCAGTGAGTAGAGGACACCAAGTCCAGAGCTTTTGGTGGACACAAGCCATGTGAATTTTTGCTTTGAAAGGGAAATACCACATTGAAGACAAGACCTCACCAAATGCAAAACTGCTAATACGTAACTAAGCTCAGTTTTCCAGTTGTCCTACATTCATTCATGGCCATAATCTATTGCAAAACTTTTACTGGATTGAAATCTTTGACCAGTTTTGTATCTGGCTGTTGTAGAGACCGTCTCTCTTCTTAGCCTGCTCTGCATCTACTGCAATGGGTTGTTGTGCGCTCAGGTGAAGAATGCTTGTCCCAGCTTTGCTCAGGAGCTGTTCCTGCCTGTTGATAAGGTGTATTGCCACCCCAAGCCTTCGCTTCTCCCCTGTTTTATTCTGTCTTCTCCAGACTTTGGCTTAATTTGTTCTTTGTCTAAGCAATATCTAAGTCTATGAAACCTAGGTCTGAACAGGAACTTTTGAAAGTCAAAAATGAGACCATGAAAAGCCCAAATGTGCCTATTTACTGATGCATACGTAAATGCTGCAACTTTGCACTTTCCTGCTTATAACTGTTCTTTTCTCCTTTTAATTAATTTTATCTTTTTATATCAAAATAATTTGACTCTATTTCTGTTGCAAGATGGTGTAGGGTAATGATAGGCATTTATGGGTTTCTTTGTTGAGCTGCAGAAAGTGTTTTAAAACCCTTGTAGCTTTATTTTTCTCTTGGAATGTCAAGCTACTTGCAAATGAACATCATCATCAAGGATCACTTATGAAAGGACAGTGTAACTTCCTGTGCTCATTGACAGTCCTTGGAGCTTATTTCACTCCCTGCTTTGTTCTGGAGACTGTATTTGAAATAGGTAAGGTCACTGAAACCATGACGAGATGTGAGAAGATCCCGAAAAATTAGATGGTTGAAATAACAGTGAATGCTTTTAGCTTGATTTATCCTTTTCCCTGTTTGCAGGCAGATGGGAGAAAAGGTCTGTACTGAATTAATTTACATGATTGCCTACTTTGTCCCTTGACCTGAGAACCTGAGCAGTGGTGGGCAGCATAAGCACTAGTAAGGCAGTGAGGGGCCAAAGTGAACCAGAGTTTTCTTTGTTTAACCCTTCCCTACTGTTTTACTGAATACTGCTCATTTCTGTCACTTCCATACGTTTTTAAAGTTGAATAGTGATTAAAGGGGAAATTTTAATCTCTCTGGCTTTCTTTGTGTGAAAGGTGTGCATTTAACAGCTGAGATTATTAACAATTCTGATGTAACTGATGAGTTTTCTGTATATTGTGTCAGTATTTGTGGCAAATAAACATTTCTGCAAACCTTGAAAAGCTCAGAATGTTTATTACTCATCTGAATTCATCTTTTCTACCTGTGAATGGTGGGTGGGTGGGAGCCGTAGAATTGAAAGACAAAGTATTTAGCAAGATAAATTTAGGATGGTAGCAACATTCTGAATTTAAAAAAAAAAAAATATACAGAAACAGAAATACAGTGAGGAAAACTTGGACAAACTTTTTGGAAATAAGGAATTGGAGGGGAAAATCTCTATTTCCCAGAAATCTAGGACAGGTGGTGAAGCTGCCTGTGAAAACAAGTGTGCTTGATTTCATGCCTAATGCATGCACAGAGCAGGGAGTGATGGAAGCAGGCTGAGTGATATCAGCTGCAGCGTGGCCCAGCTGCTGTTCAAAGATGCTGATGACTACAGAGATGAAGTCAGTGAAACTGGAGCTTGCTGGTCAGCAGGAAAGCCACCTGAGAACAGCCACAGGACCCTAAGTGCCATGGCGAGAGAAGTGCATCGATAAACATGCTTTTGGGTGTGTCTCAGATTGATTCCGATGCACACCAGAGCAGTGTGCAGGAGTAAGATATATAAGCTCTTTAGCTACAGACCAGTAACTCAGTGGTAGTTATCTTTGCCAGAAAGGTTTTTGAACAGGATTTGTTTTTCCAGCCAATCCCACAACTAAGAAGCTAAAAGGCAGATTGTGGGGTTTTTTGCCACAGAACTAGTGATTTGTTGGCTGCCTTAAAATAAGTTATCTAATAAAGGAAGCCACAGTTTAATTACTTGCTTCTTTTGAGGTATATGACGTGGTCTAATATTAGAAAGGAGAAGACCATTCTAATACTTCATTACAACCTTTAAAATTGCAACCATAATTTCTGCTGTGAGGGCTGAATAACTTTCTGCTGCTGGAGTGAGATAACTTAATTACATACAATTCATGACTGAGGTAATTTTATATAAAAGCTACATATACAGATATGCTTGAATTTTAAAGAATAATTAGAATAATTTGGAAGCCAACAAAAATAATTGATGAGTGTGTTAGATAATGAACTCCTGTTATTTTAAATCTAAGCAGAATTGTAAAAGTATTGTGAGAATGTAGACCAAGATGGTATATGACCTTTTCAGAGTTCAGGTAAAGGTGAATGTCTTTGTTGTCATATCTGAGTACTGTGTAACTATTTTGGGCTAATTTGTAGGATTCTTGAGGATTTTTGTTAGATACAGTTTTCTGGATGCACATTAAGGGTCCTTCAGAATTTACCATCTCTGGATGCACAAGCATTCCAAAGTTTGTGTAAAATGAAAGGAGGATTTGTGCCTCTCCCTCTTAAAGCACGTGTTGTTTTGCTCATCAGAGTGGTCCACGACGATATTGTGCAGTTTGCCACATTGCTAATTCCATTTATAGTTTAATTCTAAAGATTTTGAATTGCCTTGCAAACTGAGTGTTCTCTTGCTGACACAGTAGATCTGAAACCTGGAACAGCAGAATCCCTACAGTGAGTGAAGCGAGGATAACCATGGTCAGCCACCCATCAGCAGCTACCAGACAGATCTGTGGTGAGGAGGCAGCTCCAAGGTTGGGCAGGGAAGTCCATCAGCAAGGGGTGGCATGGCACATGGCCAGATGCTCCCATTCCCAGAGTATGTCCCAGGAAAGGCCAAGAGGAGAGCTCTAAGCCCAAACACAGGTCCTGAGCCAAGCTTTCTCAACACATGCCTTTCCCACCGCTGAGCTGTTTTCACAGCAGTCATACCCAGGATCACATCTCTGCTCTGTGCCGGAGCGCACCACGGAGCAGTCTGATCCCTGGGATGAGGAGAGGGGGGGATGCTGAGCCTGGGGGGTGCACACAGGGCACCAACACGCACAGCAGATGGTGCCAGTCTGCACGTCTCTGTTCCTAAATCAATAAAACACAGCCTCAGCTTGCAAGCTGGGCTCCTCAGGTAACTCTCCTATCAGGTGACAAAAGTCCTGGGAGCCTCCTGTGTTGTGGTGGGCTTCTGGGATTAGGTTACCTTGCTTTCCTCTCCCCACACCTGCCCCAGTGCCTCCCCCTTACCCCCATCACAGCAGAGCAGCAGCTCCCCACCTGCCCGGCCCTTGGAGGCTGCTGCTCTGAGGGCATTCCCAGGGGCTCAACATCCCCTTGCGAAACCCCCTGCCAGCCACACCACCTGGATTGCTAACTAAAATAAACAGCAATCGATAGTTGTGACTGTTGCTGTTTTCCAATGAGAAAACTTGCATAACCTTCAAATTCTTGCTGGTGTTTTTTGAGACACTGTGATCATTTCCAAAGTGGTCTGTGTGCTGGTTGGTACTCACGCCAAACCACTGATCAGAGAGATTTTATTTGACATCCTCTCTGGAGCACATTTGCAGAAATTCATCCAAGCTGATGCCTATCTCAAGGCACATGCTGGTAAAGAAGATAAAACTGCTCAGTTTGTGGATACATATTTCACAGTAGATTTGACTGTGGTTGTGAATAGGGTTTCCATGCTTTTAGTGAAAAGCTCTAGCTGTCTGAGTAAGCAGAAACTAGAAATGCTAACCCAGAAATTATATCCTTGGAAAATACTCTCAACTGTCCTCGCTGAAAGCATATCTTCAAGGAGCTGATCAATTCAGTTGATGAGGACTTCTTTAAAGAGCAGCTTTGCCGAACAGCAAAAGGGGAGGGTTCTTAAAACCAGACCAACTCAGAGTTCAGTAAAGAGCCAAGTGAATAACCCTGCATAATTCCTTCCCACTGCTTTTCTACGATGCTTTTCTTTATTATCTGAAGTGAATCCAGGAACAAGTCTACTGAACACAGATATGCTAGGGAAGGATTGGATCCTTGCATTTTTGAGAGGCTAAACTTTTTTTCTATTTTTTCCCAAACAAGCAGACATGAGCTATTTTATTTGAAAATTCAGACTTTAAATAAAAATAAAACTAAATTGCTTTAACTTCTAAGAAGTCTTGGGTTAACAGGAGCAAGATATAGTCAGATTTGAACATTGTGAAAAATAAGAAAACACCTGTGTACTGGGGCAATTTTTCTGAACAAAGACAGAAAGGATACAGAAGAAATTACCTATGAAGTGTGCTAGCCCTTCAGATTTGAGTACACAGGTAAAATCAGTATGGAGTAGGTAATTTTCTTCTGTCTGTTTTAGGATGTCTCACTGCTTCTCCATCTGAATTCTCACTTCTTTCCTAGCTGCACACATCTCTGTTCAGAACAGTGCTGAGCAGAGCTGTTCTGCCCAGGCTGTCCAAGTGCCTGTGCACACCCTTGCAGATAAGCTCACCTGTACTAGTGCTAGCCAGTCCATGCCCTCTGTCTGAAAGGCAAAACAGTGGCTAATTTTGCCATTTTCAGCAGAGTTTAATCTAGATGTCATAATTAGGGCTGTTCCTTTACTTGCCATCATGTTTTTGCTTAACAATTTACTGAACAGAAAGCAGAGAAATAGTTCAAAACTTGAGAGGTGGAATTGTTATGCTGACAGGTTCTGTCTGCCAGGTGATTTCTTGTAGTGAATTCAGACAGCCCAAACCACTGAAACCTCTCTAAGCACTTTCACTCCCTGCTTATTTGTCTTCCAGCCTCTGGAGAAGTGAAAGATTCCTTTTCTGGGTCTGACTGATGGGCCGGGGGATATCATGGTTGTCACACACACATTGGTATTTCCCTATAAAAACAGAACCTAGCTAAGGGTGGTCATGGAGAAAAAGTGCTGGTTTCATCTTGTGATCTTTGTCCTTTTCAAAACCCTCCTGAACTCACCATCTTCGCGTCCTGTGTTTAGTTTATTTTAGTAGAGGCTGCCCTATCACAGAATCCCTCCAGAAAGCCCAGAATTTTCAGTGTTTTTAAAATTTTGAAATGCATTTGTAGTATTGTGAGAAGAAAGGAAGGGATTGTATTTGTATTTTTCTGGGGTTTATGCAGTCCTGGAATTGAAGCCCCTATACATAGGAAGCATCTAGCTGCTTCAGCATCCATTTTTCAGTCCCACTCCATCACCTGTAGATAAAAAAAGCAACATTTCTCTTTCTGCAGATTACAAGATGAGAGAAGACAGTAATTTTTTTCCTGAGAATGCTTGCTCCTTTGAGAAATCACATTTTGGTTTCCTTCTCTGAGCAGTGTTTGCAATCTATCACTCCAGCGGGGCTGTCTTGACAAGGCATCAGCATTGTTTCCCTGTGCAAGGCTGCACAATCACAGTGGTACAGTGTTTCCAACTATGCAGCAAATTACTCTTCAGGTTTGCAGAATCTGTTCGAGGTGTTGTCAGGGTGGATGCTCAGTTATGATCAGAACAGGCTTGTCTACAGGCTAAGCTGCAAACAGTCTATGATTGTCACCACTATCAGGGCTTTGTTGCTGGTTGTACAATGATTTTCCTCCGTGGAATTACACTTTTGCTGGAGTTAGTTGCCATCCGCTTCAACTCGGCGTGTTCTTGTGTCAGTACTTTTCCAAATTGTTGCTCCCTCCCAAACTCATACCAGTTTATTCCAACCAATATGAGAAGAATAGGAAACAGGAATAAGGGACAAGCACAGGAGCCTTTGTAAATCTGAAATTGACAAATCACAGTCTGTTGGTGCAGAATATGTTTCTCACCCAAATCACAGGCAGTTTCACAACAACAGTAATTTATTTAAAATATTCTATAATAGGAATAAATTCCTACAAAACTCTTCATATCTGTGAACACTTGGAGGGCTGGGCAGTTCAGTGAACAGCTTCCTTCATTCTTGTTTTGCTGGTAACATACCTCCAATAAACTTCCAGGCCTGGGAACAACTCTCAGTCCTTTGGCTTTAGATTCAGATTAACAGCTCTCTGTTCATCTCAGACCCATTTAAAATATTTCAGTTCTTGCAGAAGCCTTTTTTAGCTGGCCTTGGGATATTGTTTGCACATAACGTGGGAGCTGAGAGAGGTGAAGTGTATGACGCTGCCTCTGTAGGACTGTCAGATGTGGCAGGTACACTGGTCAAGCCAGAAGGGTCACTGTGCATTGCTGCAGTCTGTGTTCAGCTGTGAAAACAACTGTTTCCTCTATCCTTTCTGTCCACTTCACCTTGCCAAGACCCAATTTTTATATCTCACTTGGATGAACCTGCTACAGAGTCTATAATCTGTCTATAATGATGGAAAAGAATTACTTCACATTACTTGATTTTTCATGGCCTTATAAAATAACCTAGGTTGGAAGGAACTTCAAAAGATAGCTGTCCAGCCTTTCATAAGGTATGTTTTCTTCAATTTTGATTGGATTTTGCCTTATTTTTTCTTAACCAAAACTCTAGGTGAGCCCAGACACTGGTTTGCTGACTAACAGTGCTTTCCCCCCTCGGGTATTGCTCTGTGGCAAAGTGGAAGGTGTTGGTGTCCTCCAGTAATTTCCTTGCTGCCCTGAATGGCAAACTGAATGGCACTGGGAGAATTATTCCTGGTTATTAACCAGAAGCACCTTAGACCTCTAGGCTGGAACAAGTACTGCAGGTTAAGGTTATGTCTTAAATGACACAGAGTAAGGGCATATCCTCGCTGCATCTGCACCTGCGTCCACACTGCAGTGGGTTTGCCCTGTAGGACTCGAGTGCAGTGCTTCCCAAAGGAAGAAAATACTGTCCCCTTATCTGGGAAGCTGGACATCTGGGATCTTTGAATATATGTACTCGTTATGGTCAATATTTAGTTGTGAAGTCTCTTGAAGCTTAAGCTTCTTCTCTTTATTGCTTTAATGCAATCAAGGCAAGTAGGTTAGAGTTTTTTCAGCTTTTCTTTCATTTCTTGTGATCTTTCTTCATCTTTGCAGCAAAAATGTGTCCATCTAAAAGGCACTAGCACCCCTAAATTCCCCGAAAGCTTAGGTCTCAAAGCTGCTGTATCCCATCTGTCCTTTCCTCTGGAAATGTCCCAGTAGTGGGTAACTATTACACAGGTGTTTCCCATGAGGAGCAATTTGTTTGCTGACATCCAATTGTGTATAAATTGTTTCATCTGACCCCCACCTCTCCTATGTTTTCTCNATACAAAATAACAGCTTTCTAGCTGATTCTTATGTATCACAAGTTTTGTGCCCTGTCTTCCTCCATTTAATCACCTGTTTCCTAAATAGAATAGGGACTTTGTCCATAAGCACATATTTTGTCTTTCACTTGAACTATTCTTATTTTTCTAGCTATTTTTTCACTAAGCAGCCGTTAGTTAAATGAGTTCCTATAATTTTTCTACTAGTTCCTTATTCCCTTTCTCTAAGAAACTACTTTTAGCTTCCTTTTTTCTGTCTACTAATTATCATGAATATGATACCTCAGACATATTAAACTCAGAGCTGGGCTCACAGGGCTTGTGGTAGTTGGTCTTTCTCACCAGTGCTGCCCCCTTACTCTGGGATGCTGTTACAAGGCAATATTGAATGTCCTCATGGAGGCCTCCATTGGCTGGTACTCACCAGTAAGTCCAGCTGGTAAAATACATACTGATTTACAGACACTTCATCCTGTAAATTCTCAGCGGGTACAGGGCAAATTTTCTGCATCCTTCAGTTGTTTTGGTTCTCCCTGGACAGGTCTGATTTAGAGCACTTTTCCCTATACTTAAAAATGACTGGCTGGATGCTGTTCCTCTTACATATGGGAACTAACTGACAAAAAAGGCAGGATCCCAAGCTGCCTCATTCAGTCTCTTCCTAAAGTGTAAATACTCTTGAGTGGCCCGCATGGACATCCCATGGCTCTCTTTCATTCTTCTCTCTTGCATATACTTTGATTTCTCCCCAGGTCTGATGTTTCTGGTGTATTTCCTAATATTTTTGCTGTGAGTCGTTTCTGAATTCACAAATTCCAGATTGACCAAAGTCTTTATCCATAATATGGAAGGAACTGAGTCTGCAGTAGCTACACAGACATCTTGCTTACTGTTCCAGTTGGGAGTTTTCATCAGAGCTCTGCTCTTGCTTACATTGTCCCTGGTGGCCATACCCTGGAGCTGTTTCTGTGGGATGTCCTCCTATTTCTTCACCTATATGACTTCCTTTCAACATGCATAGCCATGCTCTCTCACCTCCACGCACACATACCCCCATGCATATATCCCTGCACCCCAAAATACTCGAGGCTGTTTCTTTCAGAACATTTGAATACTTGCTATGCACTGTGCCTCTATTTTAATTAGAAATGTATGTTTCTCTGTCGTTTTTCATGATGTCAATGGTGGTAGATAACCCTACTGATTGCAGTGAACTTTAATTAACCTGAGAGAGTCAAACCACATCCTAAAAACTGGTGCCACCAACAGTGACTGTTGGGGCAGCTGCATTTGAAGTCCGAATGTGAGTTCACAGGTGGTCAAAACATTCTCTCGCCAACCAAAGGGAAGTATTTTCCCTTGAGAGCTGCAGTGGACATGGTAGAATAACAAGGAGGTGGATGGAGGGGGGAGGTGTCTAAAGACACTCCAGTAGGCTCTGTAGATAATCTTTTCTGGAAGCAAAATAAGGCAGTGACTCCTCTACCGATTCAAATATGATGAATGTAAGGAAGTAGGTGGATAGATTTCTTTTACAATGCAGAGGAAAAGTCAGTTATACATCAGGATATAAATGAGAAGGTTTGAATATAAATGAGATGGCACAGTAAATGACAAGATGTATGAAGAGGAAGCTTTTGGCAATGAAGGTAACTTGTTTTGTTCACTTAGTTCTCTGTAGACTTGAGAGACTAAAAGAGCAAAAATGTAAATGAGTGCTTGGAGTTTAGTGATGTGTGCAAATCTCAGGCAGGAGTCTTGCTTAGCCTGGAGCTACTGAACTGAAATTAAAAAAGCATTAATACAAAGCTGGAAAAAAAAAGATAATCAGGCTCTGTATGAACTCAATCTGAGTTCATTGTGACAATCTGAGTTCATTGTAACAGGTGATGGGTTTGGGTTTGTACTAGACAAAATCCTTCAGGTGGCAATGGAAGGTGTTCAGAAAAGGCTGTTTTAGCCAGGGAGGAGCTAATGTATCTAAACATTGTCATGCATTTTCTGGCTTACACTAGTGGCTGTAAACATTCCAGTAGTGAGTAAATGAGTGCCATGGCCAAGTTCATTAATACAGAGAACATCTGTTTGCACAGGCAAATTAGCACACACACTTATACACACATACACATTCCTCCTGAGCTCCACATAAGTGTTTGCCTGAATCAGAGTCTGGGAAAAGTGGTTTATTTTTTCCTCTCAAATGTGATTGTCATTGTAGGATGTTCCATTAAAAAAAAACAAAAAAACAAACAATTATTTTGCATTCTTTGCCATTTTGTTTCTTTTATATGTAATTCATGTGGAAAGACTGATGGTGGAAGGAAGATTTTATCAGGCAATGCGGCACTGAAAAATTCTGCTACACAAATAATCTCTAATCGGGAATTCTCTTATTTCAAAGATTGTGCTGAATATTTTCTGCTTTTCTAAGGGAGGATTCTAATTCATGGAAGATTTTATATATTTTTTTCATTACCAGGGAAATTGTGGACATAAACAAAAAACAGTAAAATATGTGAGGTCCTGATTTGTGTGTTTGTGTTGGAAGTCTGGCTATGGACAGGATGAGTGGAGGTAAAATTATTCTCTCGAGCAACAGAATATTAATTTTTCCTTTGTTCCTGAAAAGGTTCTGTTGAGTAAATGAGAACAGAGGAGCTACTCATGAAATCTCTTTACCTTTTTCTTAATCCTTTCCTCTTCAATGAGGTTCCTTTCAGTTAAAGGAGAAATAACCATTTTAGTGTTATGTACAGAATGTGCAGCTTGGAAATCTAACTTTTGGGAAGGTTTACATGCTACTGCAATGTGGGTTAGGGAGACCTTAATGCACATGCATGAGATTGTCTTCGTATTTCCATGAACATCAAGGATTATTGTTCCACAAAGAAATTATTGGCTGCAGGTTGTTTTGGTAAATGTTTACCCTGAAGTCAATAAATCTTGATATTCATCTCAGCGGAAGTCAATATCTACTTATTAGTATTATTTTTTAAATTAGGATTATTGACAAGAGTACAAAATAGTCAGGTGCAGGTGACAGGCTGAAGATACCAATTAGAATTGTTATGTGATAGAGAGGTAAACTACTAATATCTAGAAGATACAACCTAGTTTTTAAAATATATCAGCTACATCTGAAATGTAGTGACACACAGAACACCAGTTCTTATGCCTCAAGCATCGAGGGAAAAAAATTACTTAGTCATTGTATATTTATCAAGTAGAAAATTCACATGGAAAATATTTTGAAAGTCAGTGAAATAAAGTGTTGGATGGCTCACACATTTAATGGTATTTATTATTGTGCTTGTTTCATATAAAGTAACAGCTAGATTAGCAAAGAGACACAACATCATCAAATACTTTGAATAGGTGCTATTTTCCCTCATAATGTGGCAAATGCTGTATCAACAGATAGTCAAGAATATATTGCGCTTACAGCCAAGAGAAAAAAAGCCAAGTGAAAGAAAAATGTTGCCTAATGGAGCCTGTTAGCATTTCTAGTGGACCTTTCATTGTTGAAGCTTTCTCAGAAGCAGGATAAAATTTCTAGTCAAAGCAAGGAGACATAAAAAAGGAAAAATAAAGAAAATAACCCTACATTTTGCTTTCATCAATGGAGATCAATAAAATGTTTAGTTTGATAAATTTATACTCTCTCTCCCTCACTTTCCCTCAAAAAATTACAGAAAATAAGGCAAATTTTATTTTGATTATTCTTACTTATCTTTAATTCTACAGCACAATAGAAACCAGAAATATTTACAGAGCATCCAGATCCATACTGGACAAAAGGCTGAGTGTTGTTTGAATTGGTAATAGTCATATTCCAGGATACCTTTTATGTTTCTAGAGCACAAACAACTATTAGAGATGTAATAATACTATTTCATTATATTTTTTTGGAAAGTCACAAGGGCAGAAAAAGAAAGGAAATACTGTCATTTTAATGGTTTTGGGTTCTGTCAGCCTCAAGAACATTGCAATTGCATTAGAGAAGTCAGTAACTTAAACAGAGACTGAAAGCCCTTTAAATTAAGTCTAAAATGTGAGAAAAGCCCAGAACGACTACAGACCTGTATACGCCAGGTCTTTGTCAGTGTTCTGACAAAGATGCTCACCTAGAAGCATGTACTGACTTACTGTCAGATGACTCACAGGAAAATAATGCCACGCATGAGAATGGGGTTTTTATTACCACTGTCTCAAAAATAATAATAAAAAAATTACTTACGTTGTACACTGGAGAGAGCGGCCACAGGCCTTATGGCTGCAGCAAGGCAGCTGGGTCTTTAGGCATCTCCAAGGCAGATATTTACATCTGAATCTTCCTTTATAGTTAAGGAAGAGAGAGAAGTTGCCTTTCCCTGTTTGTGGATGGGGCAGATATCTACTCCAAAACCTCGGAAGTGTCTGGGTTTTTCCACTGGCTTTTTTTGTTTTGTCTTTAAGCAAAGTCTAGGCAGCAACTCAGATATACCTGTTCCCCACACTGGAGCAGGTGAATCTCCCTCCAAATGCTTTAGACTTCAGACATGCGTATTTCTTGGAGCCACTGTTCGGAAAATATATAACACATATCAACCTGTAAACTTGTAACTAGATGAGAAAAATCAGATGAGCCTTCAGTTTATTGTATTGATGCAGTGTGGGCCTTTGACTTAGTTGAGAGGCTGATTTTAATCTTTAAATATTTCTATCTGTTGCCATTAGTGCATCAGTAGCTAAATGTTTTATATTCGGTTTGAGAACTAATTTTCTTGCAAATGGCTGCTTTAAAGGGAAAGAGAGTAAAGATCTTTTAAAAACTTTTATTTGCCTAGTTAATAGAGCAACTAGTGAGCAAAAAGAGATCTTGTGTATCTGCTCGATGTTCTGAAACTGAAGTCTCACCCAAAATGTTCTTACACTTGGATGACATTTTACTTCATTTTATGTAAATTGTATCTTCTGTTTCTTCTCCTTTCTGTGAAAATTTGTTTTAACCAATCACTGGGCTATGAAATAGATATTTCTTAGAAATTTTGTCAGTTGCACTGATGGAGAAAGTCAAAGTTCAGAAGTTTCATCTCACACTACATAAACCACTACAAAATTATTTTTAAGCATATATTTACGTCATACAACAGACTACTTACTGAGTATTCCTCCTCTTCTGAAATGATCACAGGAGGGAAACCTACTATCTGGAGTTAAATACATATACATTGGCTAGGCAGATAACATATTGTGTGTATGAATTACCCACCTCATGTCTTACACCTTGCCATGTGGGTTTGACACCTCTAAGATTTCTACCAGGAGAGTAGAAAAGGGGGTTGTGAGAAGGAGACTGCAAATACAATTTAGGATGAATATGTTCTATTTTAAGAGTCGTGGTTTCTGAAATAAAGAAGAATGTTTGTTTCCAAGAAAATCATCTTCCTTTGGAAAGTACTTAATCAGCATTCAGTTAAGGCAGACAATCATTTAAGGAGAAATAAAATACACCACCTGGGTTAGGAGAGAGCAGGCAGCTTTTGGAGCAGAGGTGGTAAACCTTCTCCAGCATCTCCACTGTGACAACTCAGCTTTTATAAAACATCTCTTAGAGTCCCTGAGTTTACACTGTAATTGGCTCACAGGGTTTGGGTTGCACAGTGACCGATAGATCACAGGATGTGAGGAGTCATTCACATGTCACAGCCTTTGTTTGAGGTAAATGGCCACATAAATTACGGCATCTGTAGTTGTCTCCCACTTAGGGAGATAATATTGTTGTTGTGTCGAGCTCGTTATATTTGCTGTGTTGCTTTAATATAGGCATATGCTGCAACAATCTTCTTAGACGTTGCTTTTGGGTAAGTAGGAGCCCAAGCAAAGCTCTTCCTGTGCGAAATAGGATGGATGTGCTTGTGCTGAGGTCTGAGGTACTCAGGCACTGTGGCCATTAGAGGGGCTGTGCTGAGCTCAGCTAAAGAGTAAATCAAGGCACCTCATGGGAGGTGAGGTTTCCAATTCTTCTCTGCTCTTGTGGCTTTCCTGTGGATGATTCTGGTCAAAATCCAGAATAAATAGGGTTTATTTTTAATTGGGCTTGAAATTGCATCCTGAAAAATTAAGAAGATCAGCCTCACAAATCTTATTCATTGAGTTTGCTTCAGGTGGAGTGTTGCTGTGTTGGCATCCGTGTGAGCTGTGGAGCAGCCATGGGCTGTGTGGTGTCCTCTGCTCACACTGCACTGGGGCTTCACACGCTGCCTTGGCTCATTCCCAGCTCAGTCCTTCCAGGTTTCTGACCGTGTCCCTTACAGCCATGGCAGAGGATGAAGCTCTGCTAAGAACCTCAGCTTGGCTGCTGATACTCAGTCATGAAGTGTGGTGTGACTACTTGCTTTCAGCACTTTTTCCTTCATACAAGATTGGCCACTGCCAAAAAGAAACCCAAATAAATTCTCAGACAAATTCTTTCTACATTTGTGCAGCTTGTTCTGTTCTGCTGAGCATGGTACAACACTTAGGCCTGTGCTTGGTTTAGTAAAACCTGCTCTGTACATCTGTTGATCATCTTTCTCTGAATTGTCATTTGCGATGGGCTGAGCTACATGAATCCCTCTCTCCTCAGCAGGAACAGAGGCTGCTGGGCTTCTCCCTGGCTTGCATCCTGTGGGAAGGGTTTAGCTCACCAGCCCTTGCTCACCCACTGGCCTTTAGCAGGTGGAAGAGTCTCTGTGGAGTTCAGGGGCAGCACTGCAAACAGCCAGCTTAGGTGAGATTAATTACCCTGTTTGTATGGGGTTCTTGAAAGCATCCTAATCTGCACAGCTAAATGCAGGACTACTGCTGAATATATTCTACTGCTGCTGGATGTTTAATATATCATTATGTTTAATGACTGCCATTATTTGTGTTAAAGTGGTGCTGAGATGCTCAAACTGGGCATCTGTGCCTGTGTTAGTTTTGGCATTTCCTATCTGTGGCATGCTTGGCTTTGCAAGCCTGAACTTCTTATTTATGCCTTGGGATAATTAGCATTATAGTTCATAAGGGAATGCACCAGAATAAAGGCTTCAGCAGAAACTGTTATCTTTAATTAAAATAACAGTTTAACTAATATTTTTCCTGTAGCTTTGCTTTCATTAATAATACTGGTGGACAAGGTTATTGGGGTATAATAGCAGTTTATGTGTTGAAATGGCTAATCGAACATAAATGAGTCAGATTCAGTTAACACTAGTAAAATAATTAGCATTTGTTGAAGGAAAAAAAGGACAAAAATCAATGTGGAAGAAAAATATTTACATCATCCAGAAAGGTTTGAAAAATTAAAGGGAAAAAAAAAATCTTTAGATAAATGTACTTCCAAGTGTCTTTGAGAAAGAGATCAGAAACAAAGTAAACAGCCATTGAATGTTCAGAAATTCAATGTTGTGAAAGTGAAAATCTTTAGAAATAATTAAGGTGGATAAAATCTCCTTGCATTGCTAACAGAAACAAAATCACAGAAGGAGTTAAGCTTGATCAGACAAAGATACCAGTGATGTTGTCACAAATAAATCATTACCAGGCTGTGATCTCACTGTCACTCCAAAGATCAAAGTCTTAATTTTTTTTTACTGAGAAATCTGTTTGCATGGGAACAGCACAATTCTGCTGGATGGTTTTAGAGTGTTTTTACTCATGCAAAGTAAGGAAAATCCAGAAGTCTGCATGTAAAATGAAAGTCAGTGGCACAAATGAAATTATCTCAGAGTTACCTTAATAGAAATTTATCTTCATACCCACAGTGACCATTTTGATAAATTTTGGTATGCTGAAGTCAGGGATGGTCTTAAAAAACTTAGTTGAAAGTTGTGTTAGTTTGGGCTAGGTTTTTTTTTTTTTTTCAGAGAATACATCGGGCAAAAAATACTTCATAGCAAATGTAATGCATACAGCTCAGGGAGTATGTTCCAAAGAAAATCTATTCAATCGAGAAGCATCAAAGCATTCAAGCAAGACCTTGAATGAGTTATTAAACAGTAAATAGTCTGGGAATGAAGGTAGAAAAATATATATGAAAGGGAAAGCAGTGGATGTGATGAGCCTTCTGCAGAAGCTGTTTTTCCCCTTGGCCTGTAATTTAGACATGAATTTATTCTGCCGTGAACAACATATTTTTTATATCTCTGCTCACCAGCTCTTTATCTCATGCTTTTGGGTTTGGAGTGACTTTAAGGGGAGCAAGAAACAAGACTTAGCATAAAATAAAGATGTCATCCTGAGAGAAAGGCCAGGATTTGCCCCCTGTGAGGGTCAAGTCCTGAAATATTAAAGGTCATAACAGCTGCTGATTGCCTTCTGGAATTTCCACTAAATTGTTGCCTTAAAATACTCCAAGTTTAAATGGAAAGTGTCATTTTTCCTCAAGTAAGCTGTTTCTCTTTAGCCATTAATTGGAGAAAGAATACTGTGAGCCATCTGTTATTCTGCTCAATTTCTGCAGGTTATGTAGCAAATATTAGTGATTTTTTTTTTTATTACAGTTCACTAGTGTTTTTTTTTAGTGACACAGTGGTTTAGGGTAATTATTTCATCTGCTAAAGATCCATTAAAGGTTTGCTATAACTGTACACATGCACAAAAAGCACAGGGCAGAGAGAAAGAATATTGATGAAAAATATTTCATCCCTAGATTATCAATATAAATCCGGCCAATCTTGTAAGAGGTTAAAGCTTTAAGATGGGCATTTATCAGCCTATCCAGTCTTGTTGAGGAATCTTATTTCAAACGGCTAGGGGCAGGGGTCAAACTTAGGTCTCCTGTCTACAGCATCCCTTTTATAATAGCATTCTCTCTCTGTGAATCTTGCAGCATTTCTTCTTGGTGGCCCATTTTCATCAGGACTTGGCAGCTTTTGGACATTGGGATTCAGAATCATTGGTCTACAACTGACATCTTCAGACTTTGGGACTGGGTAAATAAAAAGCATGTTAGGTGAAAAGGCTTTTTAACTGGAAAAATAAACTTTACTAGGGGAAGGAGAACAGGAAAAAAGATAACTTCTTTCCAAGGGACATTTGCATTGCTACTGCATTTTTGCCTGATCAGTAGACACACTTGTAGTGTGGCAGGTTTTCAGGCTTCAAGAACACACTATAAAACCCCAAATAGCACAGACCACATGTTTTTCTCAAATTAATTTAGGTTTAAATATGACATATCTTTCAGAGAAAAATCCTGTGAAGTGTTCAGTGTCTAGTGATGTGACATTTGTCAAAGAACTGGAAAGATGTTCCAGTGGTAGATCATCCTTCCTATAGAATATATACACCATATGTCTGAATGGATGCTCCTGATTCATTTTCTGGTATTTGGGCCTGTTTGCCAGACTGAGGAACCCTCTAAATCCATTTTGTGTTTCTCACTGTGCGTCTTGGGCTATGAACTGAGACTTTTTGTTCTTAAAACTCATGAACACCTCACACCTTTTTCAAATCAACCATGTTTTCCAATGCTTTCATCATTCTTTCGGCTTTCTTCTGAACTCTCTCTGACCGCTCAACATCTGCCTTGAGCTGTGGGCATCAAAGCTGGACGCAGTTTCACATCTCATTCAATATTTCTGCATTCCAGGACTGCATTCTTTTAGCAGAATGTCTTACTCAAATGTATGTTCAGCTGAAAACCCCTCAGTATCCCCCAGTCCCTTTTGGGTTTGTTAACACTGTTAACAGTGTGGTTTCCGACTGCTGGTTGGTTGTGCTGGTTCCCAAAGCAATCCAATCCCCTCTGTACCACTGGCTCTGTCTCCTCATTATTCAGCCACTCCTCCATTTTTTTGTCCAATCGGCCAACTTTATTAGTAATGATTTTATGTTTTCTTGCATATCAGTGATAAAATGTAAGGAGGAGTAGGGCTAAGAGTGAATGGCTTTAGGATCCCACTGGAAAGACATGTTCAAGAACAATTCCCTGAAGAACAAACAATTATTCACATTTTAATCCTCTTAATGTATGTCATGTTGGTTTTTATATCACTCTGGTTAATCAAAACATCATGCAGTAAGCACCATGTAAAGTAGCTTTTAGAAGTCTATTATGCCATCATGGTTACTTTTAGCAACTTGAAACCCCATAAAAAATCAAATTAGTTTGACAAAAATCTCCTTGCTATGAGCCTGTGTTGATTGGCAGTAATTATATTAACCATCTTTATTTCCTTATTAATCAAGTCCCTCTCAGCCATTTCATTATTTTCTCTGCGATCTGTCAGGCTCACAAGCTTTAATTACCTGAGCTGCCTGTGCACTACCTGCTGAAATACTGGTTCAACAGGAGTTTTCTTCTGGTTGTCTGAAAGTTTATGTCCTCACATACAAAGAACAGTGTCAATGGCGCAAGGACCTCTTCAAATTCTTGATGGCACTTGGAGCAGATTATTTAAAATGGTGAAAAGACTAGGAAGTATAATACATAGCTTTGTTGCTTAGAGGACCTTAGCAACCAGGGCACATTGCAGGCAGGGAGAAAGATAGTATGTGCCTCATGTGCAAAACAATTTTCTGATTGCAGAGGATTTTAACATTACCTCATCCATTTGGAAATATGAGATACTTGATAAGTGGGAATATGTTACTTGAAAGTAGCATTCATAAGTTACTACTTTCTGAGCATTTTTCTACTTATCTCTGGGCCCGTCAATCAATATTTTTTCTGAGTCAGTAATCAAAAATACAAACAAATTAGAAAATTGCTAAAGTATTCCACCAGAGAATCATTACTAAAAGTCCTTGCTTATATATTCAATTTTGCAAATATCAATGTCTTGCTCCAAATTAGAAACTCTTCTTGTTCTCCAGTGTAAGTAAAAAATGCAGCTGTAGTTCCATGAATTCATTACCCGTAGGTGCAGGTTTACAAACCCAGTGTCCTCTAGGACAGATCCCACTTTATTCCCTTCTCTCTCTCCTGTTCGCAGTGCCCTCATCAGCCCACCAGGATCCTGTAGGCTTTGGGGCTCAGCATCCCACAGTTCGACCTGTGTTCGTGCTGGTTTTCTCTGGCAGGGGTGCTGGACACTGCAAGCCTGGCGGGAAAGCATGAACCAGGGCAGGACCTTCGGGAGTGGGTGCTGATCTTGCAGACACCCTGGGAGGGGTAAATTTTGTTAAAATATGAAAAAGCTCTGCAGTTTTTCCCCTGCACTGTGTAGCCGTTCACTGAGAAGTGCCCCTGCTGGGGTGTCCTCACCTGGCTCTCCACTGCCCCAGCCACCTTAAATCTGCAGGCACAGCATGAACGTGGGGCTGGAGCAGAGCCCATGCAGGACATTGGGGGTTTTTTTCAGAGTCTTTGGTGGAATGTATCCACCTGTCAGCTGGGGGCAGAATCTATGCAATGGGAAAGCAAAGCCGGCACTGATGATAGGGAAGAGATGCAGAAGCAAAACCTGTGAGGGCATCCTCTCCTTTTACTCTCTGTGTCATGCTCTCCTTTGGAGATAGAAGGACTTATCTCGGTCTTGATTAGTTTCTAAAGGAAACTGGATATCTTTAAAATAGCTACCCAATTCTATTTTAAATGCCCATGAGGACACCACTGTTGCTGCTGCATCTGGAAGCCCCGCTGCTGCCAGAGGACATCGGCACAGTGTGTGGAACCCAATGCTTCACTGGGGGTGTCAAGCAGTCAGAAGACACGTGGTGGAAAGAAAAGTGGTTTCCTAGAGTGCTCCACCTTTTAAAATACCCACTGCTGCAGTTAATGCAGTTTTTTCTTAATGCCTGAACTCTCATGCACTTTTAGGATGTTTGAGCCAGAGGAAGGTGCTGCTGAGGAGGTGGCTGCCCTCATGTTGCATATTTAAATGTTGTTTTCCTTAGCTGATAGCACTGCTTTTTTTCTTGTTTGACAGTCTGATAAGCCATGTACTTGGGGATTCATTGTACCACCTCCTCCATGGCTGCACAAAAGTCTGCAGGTCTGCCAGCAGGAAAAAAATAAAACTACTCAGCCAAAGCATGGGAGCAGACAAGTGTTAATTAACAGATCGATTATAATCTATGCAATAAAGTGTATCTCAAATCTGTCACTCACAGATACGAAAATACTCATTATTTGATCCATACCAGCAATAAAAATATTGAGCTTTAATAAAAATAAAGAAGTGGTATTTTAAACTCCCAGGTTTCTAAAACCATAGTTTTATAGTAACCTTACTTAAGTCATAAATTTAAAATTTAAGTCCTTGGTCTTGGTCTTACAGTTGGTGTAAGCGAGCTGCTGTGCTCCCCTTGAACGTCGCCCTGTGCGTCTTTGCTGTTGTGTGAGCAACAATTGATGCAAGTCGGAGGGGGAAAAAGTCTCTCAAAATCATATATTGAAAGTCTCATCTTTACACAGGATGTTGTGTTACCTTTTTGGTACCGGATCTTGCTGCTTTCTGTATCACTGCCATTCACTTGCAGCAACTGTGACTTAACCATGACATTGAAGAATCCTTGCTTAGGAAAGAGGCTTTATCATGAGGATGCTGATTTACAGTGCATGAGCACTGTGTTTTTCTTTGTACTAAACATGAGACGTATGGTTACTTTTAGATACTTTTGTGTTAAAATGTTCATTCCGATATAAAACCAAGTTTTAATTCCTAATTATTTATTCCACTTTCTCATATCACACCCATTATTTTTTAACTTATAAATAAAATGTGCTTAGGAACAGATGTTTACACAGATGGTATATCCTAATGAGCTTTGTACCAGCTGGGTATTAGATACTGTTGCCCGTAATAGTTAATTTTCAGTTTTGAAATTCAGAGGTAGTAGCATTTTACTATGGCTGGTCAGATACTGTGACATTGGAACCCTGTGAAGTTTGTTATTATAATCCTCTTTCAATTAGATTACTAGTTATGTCATTTGGAGTTTCAGGTTGCCTACTTGACATTTCTTTGTGCACAGCACAAAATGTGCAAATTTTTGTGTTCATGAAGTACAATGTGCTGAAAACTGCCAGCTTCAGTACAGCTGTATCTGAGCACAGCATTTTTCTTTGTATTTCAATTGAAGTCAGTATTTGTGCAAAGTGCAATGTTAAGATGCCCATCCAACAGCTTTAGAAATCCAGTTTTGGTTTGGATGTCTCGCACCATTCCCTGTATCCCCCATTCTGTGGCTCACAGTCTGGCACAGCTGGAGGAGTCAGTCTTGCACATCTATAGTTTGACCAGGGCTAAAGGAAGAGGGGAGTGATGCTGCTGTGTTCATAACTTGATTCCCCAGTGATATCAAGAAAGTATTTCTTAACTCCATAAATATTCAAAAGCAGAGGGAAACTCCTTGCCTTTGAAATTGTTTCTCAAGCTATCAAAATATACAGGAAGCATGAAGGATTTTTTTACAGAAATTCTTCTGCATAATTCACCCATCTAATTTCTTATCAGATCTGTCCTACTTTCTGCTGACTCAGGCTGGTGTGATCATGTAATCCCATCAAATGTTTGCAAAACCTACAATTTCAGTTTGTCGCAGGGAAATGTAGAGAGTATATTATGTTTTATGTAGAGATAGATCACTGCTGCAAGTAAAGGAAATAAAATTCTGACTGATTTGTCTTCATTGCCTATGAAAATGGTTTATTTAACTTGATCAAATTCTCTCTAGAACCAAATCCAGACCATTTTAGTGAGTTGTAACTGCAAATTACTCTGATAAGGATAGCTGTGTAAATGTTAGGACATGAAGGACTTGGCCGTAGATACCGGGAAGACCCACCATAATTTGATAGCCCTGGGTAGTTTCCATCTGCCCCTTCTCTTTTATTTCTTACAAACACCTGTGTGCTCATGTTTTGTGCTGATGAGTGTGTAAGAGATCCTTTCTCTGGCAGCATTTGCTGCGTTTGGGCAGCGGGTGGCTCATGGAGAGCAGAATTTGCCGGCAGCGGGTGGGATCTGACCTCCAGGTCCACAAGGCCAGACGCTGGTTTCTTGCCTTCATTTATATAAGAGCCTGCTCCTGCAAATGAAGTCAGAGCAGTGTCTCTGGGGTCCTCATATTCCCTGGTGTGGAAACTGGGCTTGTACCATTCTCCAAGTAGTTCTTGTTCAGGAGCCCACACTTCTTTACCAAGACATCTAATAAAATTAACACATTGTGAGGTTAAGTGATCAACAAATCATTAATTTTATTTTCTTACCATCTTCTGTGGGAAGCAGTAAAATATTTTCTTGCAGGCCAGATCTTGAAAAGCTCTCTTTGATTTTATTAGAAGAGATTGTAGAGTTTAGAACTTCCAGATGGGCATCTTTCTATGAAGTTTTACCTGATTTTGGTGAATCAGGCCACCAAAGGGAGTACAGAGCTGTTAGATCTATCAGAAACACGAACCAATACTTCTCAAATGAGGAGGAATGGTAAGGTTGGGAAAAATATGTTCCATTTCTAAGGCTCCTTCAGGAAATGGGAAAAACGAAGTGAGAAAATGAATACCAGCCTATTACCATAATGCAGTGTAGCACCACACCAGGCTTTCATTGATGCCAGTCAATTATTTTGGGAAAATGGGCTGGGATTAGCGTGGCTGGCATTCTCAGGTGCAAACCTCTCCTTCTGCCCAGTGTCACTGCAGAGCAGGCAGTGAGGATGAACCCCTGCAGCCTTGCTGGTGCCAACCTGGTTGGGCTGCACCCCAACACCATGAGGGACGAGGTTTGCAAGCAGAGGCACGTGGCAGGTGCTGTTCCCTCTTGCATTTGCAGTGCTGCAGAATGGCTGGCAGAACCAATACTGTGGGGTACTTCCATTGGATGATAAATAAGGGAAATTATGGCAAAGATCATCCCCTACTATTGCTGCTTCCATCCCATCCCTTCACCGGGTGCAGGATGGCACTTCTCAGGCATGGCTCTGCCATTTGAATGATGACCCCGAGTGCTGCTGATACACATGCCCAGGGTCATGGTGGGGCAGTGCAGAGGGGTGAGGAGGTATATGGCTCTGCACGGGGGCTGCACTGAGCTGGGACATCCCCATGCACAGCCCTGTTTGTGATCCCACAGAGTCTGCTGTTGGGGGCACTGGCCAGCTGGGAGGAGGCATCCAGCTTGGCTTCAAGGGATGACAAAGCCAATTGCAGCCAGGATTCCGTGCTTTTTGACCCCATGTGATAGCTCATAGTTGTGTATACCCATCACTGGCTCAATGAGATCTGTGTTTGTCTTGTATTTTGCTTGTTGCTTTTCCCTTTATTCTCTCTCTCCTCGGATGTACCTTCCAGGATGCCCAGGGAGCAAATGTTATGGCCTGGTTTTTCAGCTTCGTTCAGTGTTTATTTAATCAGTGATCACCTTGGCCTGTAAAGGTTTGTTTTTCCTGCTCAGGGTCTCTCTAGAGCTTTCTTTAGCTTTATTGATGAATTTCTGTCCATTCTGATTTTTATCCCTGCTTCCTGTATAGGATAGGGGGAGTCAGTGCTTGTATTTTTAAATATTCGAAGGTAATGCTGGCCAAAAGGTAAAATCCTGTTGATTCATTGGGTGAGGTTCAGGTGGATGGGCTGCAGAAGGATGAGGAGCAGGATTTCACTGTGAGCTCACATACTGTATCAAAAATAACAAGAGCCCATCAGAGAGATCAGTCATGTTCCAAGAAATACCATTTAAAATGGAGGGACATCCTTGCCCAAATCTTGTCCTATGGTCAGCCATCAAAGTGAATTACAGATTCCTCCCAGCAGAATCCCTCTTCTTTGTATATTTTTGTTGACTTCAGTGCTTTTATGTTAGAGAGATTTTTTTTTTAATGTCTCCAGCTATGCCTAATGGCTAGGCTCAGAAAATCACAAACTTGCTGTTGCAGCTGCAGCATCACCCTGTAGAAATGTCTGGCAAAGCAAATCAAACCTGTGTGGTTTTGGTTTTCTTTGGTGAAAGCAGAGGGGCAGTGGGTCTCTCTGCTCTCTCTGGGTGCTCCCACTGCCCCAGGGTCCTGGCATCCCCTGTGTCACCTGGCTCACTTTGGTGGGACGTGATCACAGCCACTTCCCACACCATCTGTCTACATTTGTTTTGATTTAGGACAGCAAGGAGCCCAATATGATCAGTCCTAGTAGTGTTAAGAAGAACTGAATCTATCATTTGGAAAACTACTGTCAATCCATTGCTCTTAGAAGGCATTTCAGCAGAAAACTTTGTATTTCCAGTAAATAAAAACCTTTGTGCTCCAGTGATGGTAACCAAGCTTCAGCTTCTCAGCAGTCAAAGGGCAGGGAAAAATTTATATAGAAGGTCTCTTCACTTTTTGGTTGCTATTACAAGTCAGAGGCAGCACGTGTTCTCCATGGGCTGCAATGGAGCGGTTTGTGTGTTGGAGGAGAAAGGAATGAGGAGTTACAGGTTTGTGACCAGAGTCCTCAGACATCTCCAGGCCATCTGGTGGCACTGCACAGCAGCTTCACTTCACAACAGACCCACAGACAAGGAGCAGTGCACCTCAGCGTGGCAGTTTGTGTTGATGGGATCATGGCCCATGGGACTGGTTCCTCCCTTTGTGTGTGAGCCAGCACAGGCAGGACACAGGAACAACCACAAAGATACTGATGAAATGCAAAGGGTAAATTTACTGTTGTTACTTTGCTGACCAGGAGAACCCAAAGCAGTACCTGAGCACAGGCACACAGGTGGGGACACAGGCACTGCAGAGCCTGGTCCGTGCTAGAGGGTCACCAAACCTGCTGTTTTCACCCATATTTCAGGGGTTTGCACAGGTGTAGTTTAACACTTTGATCATTCCCACAGCAGGGCAGGAATCTTGAGCATGTTTGATAGGTGGCTCCGAGCCTGTCACAGGCCCATGTTATCTCAACACAGATGTTCTGCTTGTCCAACACACAAGGCCAAACCGCAATTAGTATGATAAATGTGTTGTTCAACACTCCAGCTGCAAATCATTTGAGCATATTTACAATCCTCCATCACAGACTTCATTGTTTTCTTACACTTTGCTACTGCTTTTGGTATCAGCCATAGTTATGTGCAAAAATAATGAAGGACTAAAGGCTGCTGTATTAACATTGTTTTATGCAAGAGAGGTATAGATGTTGCAGTCCTGGAAAACACTGCATAGGCAATTACTATTTCTTTTAACCTTTGGTTCACCTTCCTCCTTCTTAGCATTTAAGTCTTGCTGCCAATAGATCTAATTGAATAGAAACCTGTGAAGAAAATTAAACATTTCAAACACATGCAAAATAACCATTATCCTTAATGGGAACTGTGTGTGCATATTGAGCGAAGCGATTCACCACTTTGCTTTTAATTCCATGTCATTTAGAATTACTGAATGAATAGGAGTGTGTGTATCTGGGCTTGTTTTCATCCCCCTAATGTACAGAAGATCAAATCCTAATTAAGGAGAAATAATTACGAGTCTGTCCTCTCGCAGTTCTCCTTCTCGTGTTCCACTGAAATGGTTCTGAATATGTACAGGTGAAGTCAAAGCTTAGCAGTGGTTTGTGGCCAAATTCTGATTTTTAATCTTGCAGCAGGTCTGTCTCATTCACTGGCAAACTGCTAGAACAGTAAATATAATGACTCCATAATTAGCCTGACTTGTAAACAAGTACTACTATTTAGTTGATTGTGCAAAATGCTCTTCCGCAGCATTAATCAAATAAACACTTATTTGGGCATAAAATTTGGAAAATGTGGATTATTTATCTAGTACACTAAGATTTCTCATCAGCATGAAGCTAATTTGCTGTTGTCTGGCTGGCTTGTGCCTTCAAATCACTTCTGGCAGTGAGGGGAAAATGGGGTGCCTGAGGGACATCAGGTCATTGGAGGGTGCACCTACAAGTAGCACACCCTTGTTAGGACACCCTCTTTGCACAGTGCTATGCTCCTGTTTATCCCAGAGATTATCAGGCCTCCCTGACCGTACTACAGTCCTTCTACTTTCAGTCCTCTTGCTTCTTGTCAGAATGTGCCAATCTCAACCTGAAGCAAAGCCAGGAGGTGTGGGTGCCTCTCCCTGCTTCAGGCACTCCCCTGCCTGTTGGGTACCAGGGATGAAAGTGTGGCATCTCGTTCTGTCCTGGTTTATGTCCCGGGATGGCACTGTCATCTGCTGCCTGTACCACAGCAATGCTGGAAGTAAGGATGATTTGCAGGAACTGCTCCCGCTCGAAGCTTTAGGAAGTTCGTGCCATAACAGGAGCTACAACGCATGGAGCGTCTCTTGTCTTGCAGTCACCATACTGGAAGAGTGCAAATTGTTCTGAAAAACAGGTTTGAAATACTGGATCCCCACTGACTACTGTGTGTGTCAATATTAATGAACGTTTGAGAGTGAGCTGGGAAGGATTTGGAAGGAGATCTGCGCAACATGAGCACCTTTAAAGCAGCATCAGCAGGGGTTTGGGTGTCCCCAAATGGAGTCAGGATAACCAGGATAACTTGGCTTTTTACAGCTTGGAGTGTGGCAGTGGCATTTCTTTTACAAGAGACAATTTGTTTATTTTTGTAAGAGAAGGTTCTAGGTCAGACTACTGGGAAGAAGGGAGGTGTCAGACCGACAGGATTTTGCTGAGAAACTTCCAAGAAAAGCACTGTGGGGAGAAGACCCTTAAAACATTGTAGGCAGCAGATCATGGGATAAACAGTTCAGCTTGATTCTCAAGTTGCAGTGAGAGTTTGTGAGGTGCAGGATTATGAAAGGAAGTTTGCTTTTGTACTTTGTGAAATGAGCATACTTAAAATGGAAAGAAAAACTCGAAATGCCACAGACCATGAAATGAAAATTTCCAATGCTATTTCAAGACAGAATTATGCAATGAATGCTGTGCAGTCTGGGGATCGTGCTGCAGTCCTAGGTCTGCCAGCTGGACACCTGCTCTGACCACAAACACTTTTGGCCTTCTTCAGCAAGCAAAGATGTTTTGACTTGTGCCAGTGGTTTAGTTACCAAGCCAAAGAAACCTACGAGTGTATCACCATGACATCATGGGAGCGTTACAATGCTTTTGATATTTCATTAGTTAGGAAACACTCAGAAAACTGGAAATGTGGTGATGGTGGGCACAAAAAAGCAGTCTGGAGTCAGCTGGTCAGCATGGGGCTGTCCAATGTGCTGGCTCACATGGGGAGGTGAGCAGCACAGGGCCCAGCAGCATTGCAGTCCTCATACCTGCTGGCAGTTGTCTCTACCTGTGTGTGCAGTGTGTTTTTGTGTTCAGTTTGCTAGCTCGGGCAAAGACCATCTTACACCCCTGCACTTCAGCTGCCTTTAACTCATTTACTGCTGGAATGAAAGCAACTCAACAAGATCTTAATATAAAAGGACTGTTGTCTGAAAGTTGTTGTCTTCTCGTGGGATCCCTTCAGTCTCAGGTACCTTGTGCATCCTAATTAAAAGAGCCCTCTGGAAAAACTAGAAAGAGAGTGGAACAAAATTTCTGCTGGAGAGCTTTGAAGGCAAGAGCATTTCCTCCCAGTGCAAGTCATTCAAAGGCCAACCCTTAATGTCATAGAGCAGGGTACACATTTGCCACTGCACTTAAAAATATTGTTAAAAGATTTTTTATAGTTTATTTCCATAATGTCCAAGTGCCTCACAGTCCTTATTCATCTTCATCCCCAGTTAGTGAAGAACAGAGCAGAGCAGGTTCTGTGTAGATGTCAGCAAGATCAGAGGACTAGAAGACCACCATAGACTAAAGGTAGATTGCTGAAGGCATTTAATCACACCACATTCTTTAGTGTAAGAGGTCTCTCTAAGGTCATGTGGGATAATCAGGCCATAGCAGGGAGCTGAATCCAGGTTCAGTGAGTCCTCAGTCAACCCTTGGATTATCTGTCAAAGCAGAGCAGTTTAGAAATGCAAAGATAAATGGATGTCTGTTTGATCCTTATCCCAGTTTGATACAATGAATTTAGAAAAGATGGGATTTGGGTGCAACATTTGATTTCATTAATGTTGTGATCGGCATATTTAGTACTTCTGATCCATGCTGTTAACACAAGAATGGTATTTCAGAATTGTGGAACAGCAGGGAAAGTTTCTTATTTTCAAGCTATGTTCTATTCTTAACCAAAGCAAGGACAAACAGTCCATCAAAATTCCTTCTCTGCATCACCTGAGCAGAGAAATTGGAATGAATGATGTGCCAATGATGAATAGGCCTATTACCTCATAAATTGTACTGTATAGTACCACTCATCACAACACAAGATTCTCATGCATTTTTTGATTTGATGATTTAATGCATATCATGCTATTTTAGTTTTCATTCTAGAGGCAATATGGACAGGAAGACATGTATCTGATATTTATTGAAGTTAAATTTGAGAGTTTGTTTCATATAACCATCTAAAAAAGAACTATGCTCTTTATTAGTAATAATAATAATAACAACAGTCTAGAAGGTACATTTTTATGGTACCAAGTTTGGAAAATTTAAAATAAAGTTAAAAGTCTCTTTCAGTTTGGGATCTTTCCCAGTTGCAGGCAGTGGAGAATTTTCAGGGTTGTGAAGCTGATGATCTAAGCTAAAGTTTTGCCATCCCTAAAATGTTTGGATACCCGCTGTCCTGGGATACCATTGTTGCAAATAATTCCAGAAAGAAATGCTAAATAATCCTTTCTATAGATAAATTAGTGATATTTTGGTCTACTTAGGTCACCTGGTGTGAGGTAGAACCAGATAAGTCACTGCATTTGGTGTAGGGAAAAAATCTCTACATTGAACAAAGTGGCTGAATTCAATTAATTTCTTTCATCAGAAAACTTCTTTGTATGGAACAATAATCATGGTTGCTGGCAGTCATCTCATGCAGCTTCTTCCTTAGCTGTATCCTCTTCTGTGTGAGAGGCAACTGTTGGCTTACTGTCCTCACTGCTCAGTTTGGATGTTGGTTGGAAGTGCCCTTCTTACTTTTGACATAAATGTGTTAACAATACACCTATACCTGTTTGTTCTTTTAGTATCCTTAGTGTCTCTACTACTGCCCTGATAATAAAGATGCAAATTCTTACCCCTCTGTTCTTGCTCCACTCTCAGATCATCTTTCTTAAACATTTCAAGCACGCTGCATTTTCATACACAAGACTGGGGGGCGGGGTGGGGAGAAGGTCTCACCTATTGCTTGTGCAATACTGTTAATGCTTTCAGATCTCTGTGGAAATACTTCTGATATGTTCCAGGATCTCTCTTGTCATGTCTGCCTCTTGGTTTGCTGTGATTCTGTGATCGGCCAGTGCTTCTGTATATCTAGAAGTGTCTGTCTAGACATCGAGGTGTCTGTTCCCGAGCATTTCCAGATGATGAGCTCTCTGCTTATGCCAGAAATGCTCATTATTAGTCCCTAGCTGTACGGCCTTGCACTTTGCACAATTGATTTCCATCCATTTCTATTAATTCAGACCTTAAGGTCATCTGGTTAATACTATGTGCAGTCCCAGTTCTCTTCTGAATTGACAGAACTACTCCTAACTAGGTGTCATCAGCAAATTATTACTACTGTCTTGTGTTTGGTTACAGTCTTTAATGAGATTGATCCCCAGAATGAATCTTTGAGGAAATCTTCTGGTAACCCAGAGGGCTGCCCTGAGGTTTCGTTGCAAAGGCACAGCTCGCATCTGCTGGAATTTTGTCTGCATCTTTTCAGATATTGCTGCCTGGTTTGTGGTAGTGTCTGACGATGACTGGCTGCCCCTGCTTGGCTCCCCTCTCTGCTGTGTTGGCAGTCTGCAAAGCAATTTGGGAGGAGGTGGTGGGGTGCTCCACCCCAACTCATCCACCTCCAGCTGTGATTTGCAAGCACCTCCTTCACTCTTCTGGTTTTCCCTGCAGACAATTTGTCCTTTACATATGTAAATACTTAGATTCTGTGATAACTTTTAATTTTGCTGTAAATACCAAGACTGACTTAAAGTCAACACATTTTGCCATAAATAGAGTGCATTTCATGACAAGTATGTAATTAACTTTTTCCTAATTTATTGTTGGCTGCTTGCCAAATTAGTTCAGTCACAATATGTATTATTTAGAATGATTCCAAGTAAATTACTAGTGTGGCAACCAATTGAAAATACTTAAATGTCAAAACTTCAGCAGCCTACTGTTTGCATTTGGAGGCAGGTCAGAGTGGAGCCGCAGTAAGTTAAAACAGACAGTTTTTTCCATAGTTGTGCGAGCACCATTTTTTCCTAGGACTGATGCCATCCTCAGAAGTTACAATCTAAGTCTGCAACTGGATAAAGCTCAATCCTGGAGTAACTGGTTTCAATGACAGTAGCTTAAGGGTGAGTTTAGCCTTATGCTTATGTACGTAGCATGTTTTCAGTCTGACAGGATAGGCCACCTGAGTTTATGCAATATTGAATGATATTAGAAGGTGGCAAATGATTGACTTTTAGGTAATAAAAAATAAAAATTAAATCAGTATATCTTAATTTCATAATTTGAAAATAATAGTTTGATTAGGCTTGGAACAAGTCCCTTTCAGTCCGGTGCTGGGAAATACAGGGCTTTCCTTTCCCTGCTTCACTCCCATACTTTGAACTCTGGCCCTAGAATTCCTGGCTCATGCTTCTGTTCCAGCAGGGAAGTGAGGGCACAGATGAGGCATCTCACTGCATGCTTTTAGTGACTGGTGACCTTCATCTGCTGGAGAAATCCCACCCTGCTGTGTTTTCCAGGTGATCTCATTGGCAGCAAAGCTTGCACCCGGAGTCATGCAGTGTCCCTCTCCAGCAGGGCTCAGCACTGCCTCACACATTGCTTGGGCAGGGTGATGTGACCTTGGCTGGTTTCCCTCTCACCCCCCGGATGCAGTACAGGCAAAGGATTTCACCTGTAAAGAATCTACCTTTCTGTGGGACTTGCCACAATCACTGTCCTTCCGTTTTCAAATCATTCTTGTGCATTTAAAAAAGGTAATGATGAAAGAGGACTGACTAATGTAGGTGAGGCACTGCTGGTGTTGATGAGGTGGTTATGGTGATTGGGCTTTTTTTGCTTTTCCACGTGTCAAATTAGAGGATAACATGAAAAAAATGCCACATACCAGTTATGGACTCTTATTTTCATAGAATAGTTTAGATTGGAGAAGTCCTTTAGGATCATTGAGTCCAACTGTTAACCCACCGCCAAGTCCACCACTAAACCGTGTCTGCAAGTGCCAGACCTACACGGCTTTTAAATACCTCCAGGGATGGTGACTCCACCGTTCACCTGGGCAACCTGTTCCAATGCTTGGCAACCCTTTCTGTGAAGAAATTTTTCCTAATATCCAATCTAAACCTCCCCTGGTGCAACTTGAAGCCATTTTCTCTTGCCCTATGGCTTGTTACCTGGAAAAAGAGACCAGCATCCACCTGGCTACAGCCTCCTCTCAGGTATTTGTAGAGAGTGATAAGGTCTCCCCTGAGCCTTGTTTTCTCCAGGCTGAACACCCCCAGCTCCCTCAGCCGCTCCTCATCAGAAATGTGCTCCAGATCCTTCATCAGCTCTGTTTCCCTTCTCTGGACAAACTCCAGCGCCTCAATGCCTTTCTTGTAGTGAGGGGTCCAAAACTGAAGAGGGGATTCAAAGTGTGGCCTCACCAGTGCTGAGTACAGGGCAATGAACAGTGCCCTGGTCCTGCTGGCCACACTGTTGCTGATACACACCAGGATGCCTGGGTAGAGGTATGCTGAGTTTAATGCCAAACTTACAAATTCATACCTTTAATTGCAATTTACTGTCAAAGCAAGGTAGAATCTGAACAACATCTGGCACCACAAGGTGTCTTGAGGAATCAGAAGTTGTTTAGAAACAGTACCCTGAGCTACTGTGAGCTTGTTGCTGACATGGAGGCTGCACACAGGAATTGTCACTGTAGGAATCCGCTGTCTCTGGAGGGGAGGACCTGTCATGCACTGGGGCTTGAGTTTTTCCTTGACAAGAAAATATTTTCTTATGACATACTGTCTAATTTTATAGTTTAGCTGTAACGACACATCGGCTTTTTTTTTGTTTGTTTAGTTAATCTAAATCTGAATAAACAGACTAAACCACTGAGACAATTATTTGGCTGCAGTAATCTCTGCATGCAGCAGCTGTTTCAGAGTTGAACCTGAAGGCTTTGTGCTGTTCTGTAAGTAGAGCTATTGCAAAGTTGAATCTTTTAAAATCTTATCAGTTTAGAAGAAGCAAAGAATATCCTAAAGAGACGCATTCTGGTCTCTGCTGCGTCAGTGTGGTCTCATCATCACTCACCATTCCAGTGTCTCTGAGCTCTGGTTTTCACTCCAGAGTGATCCCTTTGATTTCCACTATCATACATGACAGCTGTGTCTACACCTGAGGTGACTGCCCATGTGTGTGAGCCTGTGCTGCTGGATGATGGTGCTTCCATCACCTTGCACACCTGGGCACAGTGGATTTGCGCCTCTGAAAAAACTGAAGGTCTGGCAGTTAAGGCTGGCAAAAGTAGGTGAGTGTTTTCTACTGAAGATGTCTTTCTGCAAAGCAGAGATCAGATGAACTGTGTCCTCAAAGTGTACTTCTCTCCATTGACTGTGTGAATTCCTAGAGTGAATTGCATGGTTTAGTGGTGGGCTTGGTACTGCTTGGTTAACAGCTGGACTTGATGTTCGTAAAGCTGTTTTTCAGCCTAAGGGATTCTATATTTCTATTGTTCTATACTTTAATAGTTTTTGTCAGTATTTGGGATATGATAGAAATATCACATCTGCCTTACATCTGTCTTTTCAAGCATAAACTTTTCAGGGCAATGCCGGTCTCTTAGAGCCCCATGTACAGCACCTTGCACAGGGTGCCTGAGCTTATCTGAGATCTCAAATGGTCACTGTATTGCATCTCCATCTCTTTTTCACTTCTCTATGAAGACTGGTGTTTTCATTATATGAGCAGTAGAAGAAGTGTTACATTACACATTCCCATTCTGTTAATGAACACATCAGTCTTTAGTAATGAAGTTAGGTTTAAAATGTTTAGCTAATGTTTTTCAAGCTAATGTACTGCAGCAGTCCCTTTTAAGGTAGCCACTGTAGTATACATTAAATGTCAAAGTGCTCTAGACTATACAACGTGGTATGTCAGCATTATGCAGCAGCTGAATGCTTGATGCATTTTAGATGCCCAGCAAAGGAAGAGAGATGCTACATTGTTGGGAATTCTTCCTGACTTTCAATCAAATAGCTGATCTGCAATGCCAAACACAAACTGCATTTCATTTAAAAATGCTGCTAGGTAGTCCTTGATTGAACACACTGAACCTGATCAGAATCTAATTTGGGTTTGTATTACAACAGACACTTATATTAGCACCTCTAGGAGATCAATAACAGGTTTTAATGCATACTAATAGAAAAGGTCCTAATTCCAAATACAGCTTTAAGTTTCACAAGAGCAACATACTTCTTGTTAATCAAATCTTTGTTGAACAAGATGCAGTGAAATGGAGTACTGTTTTCAGACAAATGGCTCAGAATTCCACTAACAAATGCCACAAAAGGAAACCACAATAATCTATTTTTCGCAGTTGTGAGTGCAATTAAATGGCACATTTTAGGGGAAAATTCTTTTTCATGGGGGAATCCTAACTTCTTCCTGATGATTCAAGTGGCTGCTCAGTGCATGCTGCAGTAAAAATTTTCCCTTTATGACAATAAAAACTGTCATCATCTGTAGAGTTAAGAAAATAAGGAAGAAATTATGTCCATATATGATTGCTCATACTAGCGGGTAGAGTATTGACTGGCAGAATGATTTTGCTCATAGGATTTGCCATGGTTATACAGGCTCCATATCAGGCTAATTGATAACGAAGACAAGCCTTTGTCTGTCTTCTATCGTACTCCAGCCAATGCTTCATTGGCAGACTGGAGCCCTAGGAGTGCTGCTGTAAAAATAACTGTCAATTCAGTAATAATATGTTAATTCAAAATTCTGTATAAACAGATGCAATTTGATTTTCTAGGATTTATTCCTCTTTTGTCCATTACTGTGCTAATTACCTTACTGGATTTGGTGAGCAAAAACTCAGGGTGTCTCCCAGATTTCAGCAGCTGATGCAGAACTCGAGAAATTGATCTTGGCGATCTTGTGTTGCACTGCAGGTGATGCACTGCGTGGGAAGTAGAGGAAGATTTTATTGATCCAGTAATGTCATTGCCCATACTTCTGTCCTCCCACTGAACTGACCGTTTCATCCCCACTGCAATCATTTATGTGATGCAGAGCCACGCTTCTCTCTCTGGTGCAACACCAGCCCCTCAAACAAAGATGCTCGTGAATCCCCCTTTGCTTTACTGAACCACATAACCACATCTATCCCTTGGGACTTGTGTTCTGACTTCATGTTTTGACTGGTTGAGGATTTTGGAGGTTTTTTGTGTGTGTCCATTTATACTCATTCAAAGTATCCAAGAGGATTTTGCTGGGCCTGCAGGAAGAATAACACCTGTATAGTTTGTCATAGAAACTATCAAACATGTAAGTCTGTATTTGTTCACTAAAGCAAACAAAACACCCTGAATTTCTGGGGTTATATTCATAGTATGACAAGGAGGAGGCAGCCTGTGTGAATATAAATGAGAATTTATACATCGGAACCCCTGCTTTTATAGTTTAGGCTTTTTCTTTCTACAGAAAAAGCCACAGTGATTTTTAAATTAACAAGGCAACATTATTTCTGCAGTTATGTAGTTAAACATCACAGCACAGTTGTGTTTCCATAGTCAGGGGCCATGGAAGTAGAGGGCTTGTGTCTGAACTCCACCAGGGAACCAGGGAGGGACAGTCTGGAGTCGCTGGGAGACAACCTCCAGAACTTCCATCTCACCATGTGAAGGTTGCTGCTGTGAACAAAGAGATGGAATATCCAATGGCTTAGGTTAAAAATGCCCAACCTTTTCCTCTCGGAAGTAACAAAATGCCCTGCCTAATGTTGTACCTAGAAAACAAGTGTCTACCATCAGTGTTACCCTAGTGGGGCCCTTCTTGAGTGCTCTCCTCCCCTATTTATACAGCACTCTCTCTCTGCAGCTGGCACTGGAGGAAGGGTGCCAGCACCGTTTTCAGACAAAAGTGTGCTGCTCAGGCCTGGGACAGCTTCTGCATGGAATCACCATGCCCTGCTACCACCAGAAATTATCTTTGCACCAAAATAGCACGCAAGGTCATCCAGGTAAGGAATCTGCTTACATGAAAGAGAGAAGAAAACGCGGCCTGGAGATGTTCCTCAGGTCTGCTTGAGTCTCTTTCCCCTCCACCCTTCCATTCCTGGCAGGCGTAAGTTACAGTTTCCATGCACAGATCCAGTGAAACATGGGCTGATTTTTAATAGGATGAGCAGACAGGGAAATGTCTGGTTTTCCCTAACCATGGTCCTTGGCAGGGTTACACTTCAGCCACCTCTGAAGTTTCCACTCAAAAGTTCTCTTGCCAAACTCTGTAGGGTATTTGTTACTGTGGGATTTGTTCTTCATACATGTACTTTTAGTAATTTTGCCTTTAAAGACACAAAAACCAATGACAGTAATCATATTAAACACCTGAAGTTTGCATATGCAACAGGATGGTCAGGATTTTGCTTGAGATTAACGGCTGCATAAATGGCTAGAAATCTGAAATGGAAGTGTCACTGATGAAGTGATATGTTACTTATTACCAAATTGGTTTTGATTTTATAACTCTGGAATTCTCAACATCTCTCAAGATTTAGTATTATTTAATATTTAATATTATTTGCCTGCAAAATTTTTTGTTTTTATTCAGGAACACTGTGTCTTTTCTGAATTCATAGTTCATGTGGATGAGGCTTTTTCACTTAAACTCTTTTTTCCCTTATTGTTATTTACTCCAATAGAAATAATTTGAGAAAAATAGATTTGGCTTATTGTTCATTCTGTAATCACAAGGTTACTACTGAACAAAGAAATCTAGATACAAGTCCAGAAGTTTTTATTAACATTTTATTTGCTGATGTCTTAAATCTAGGAAGGTGATATCAAGTTTAAACTACATTAGCATTTGTATTGAGCACTAACTATTCCCTAATGACTTCAGAAACACGGTTTACTGCTGTGAATACTTAATCTTTCTTACAAGCTTTTAAATTAGAAGGATAAATGCTGCTAAAAAGAAAAAAATCAAGTTATGTACATGGTAGAATTTGCAAAACTATATGATTAAATCTGTCATAGTATTTGAAGTTGATTTAGGACTCAAAGGATATACATCTTTTTCATGGAGAACTATATGTGGAACATAAATAATTCTAAATACAGAATTCAGCCAAATATAAATCAGTAAGAGAGAGAAGAGGGGAGCCCTTAACTATATCTCATTGCTTTTTGGTGCCTTCTGTATACAAAAAGAAGCACCAGATTCTTAGCTTTTATAATTTCAGGCATATGTGTTGTCTTAGGACCCTGATATCAGCCTTGTCCATGTCCATCTGCAGCTTTGGGGCCAAATTCATGGAAGGATTACAAATTTGGGATCATTTAGAGAGAATTTTAAAGAATGTTCGTACTTCTAAGGGAGTTTTACTGAGGGGCTGCTGAGTCTGCTTTGTTAGGGAGGGAGAAGTCCTAAAACCTGGAACATTTTGGAACTTTAATTTCAATTCTTCTTGCAGTGCTTATCAGGTGAATTGTATGTATTATATAATGTGAATCACTGTGCTAATCATAGCAGTGATTATTATGCAAAGCCTTTTTCCAAGGTAGGTCTTGAAATACCCTAAGGACAGAGCAAGGAAGTGTTGGGGAAATCAGGATGCATTTTCACACTTTTATTCTATTTTATTCCCTCACATTTCACCCCACCTCATGCCAATCATTTGGTAATGAAGTGTAGGGACTTTCCTTATTGTCATTTGCTCTGAAATTGTACTGCACCTCTGAGACACAGCCTGAATGAAGAACTCACCATTCAGATGTTGCTCTGCTTTCAGGCAACCTTTGTAGATCAGATACAAAAAGAAGGTGACCCTGAAATGCAATGACCTTCTTGGTGCTGCACTCTCAAATCAGCAAACATAGAAGAACATAATTAGGAACTCTTTTTCAATATCATAAGGGCTGTAGAAGTCAGTCTGCATTTTTTTCCAGAAAAAAAATTTGAAAATTATGATACAATGATGCTCACTTAGAAAAAGCAAGAATAAGAAGGTGCAAGTTAACAGCACCATTGCTTTCTGGCATCTAGGTTTCACATAAATTTGATCATTCCACAGTATCATCACTCTAAATAGACTATTACCTATACCAGAAGTGGAAACCTCCATCATGTTGGTGCACAGTAAAACCCAGCACAGGTGGTGGCAGTCAGGCTGTGACTCAGGACAATGCAGGTTCTGTTTCCAGCTGTCTCCTGGTACCCAGGGGGACCCCCGGCTTTCCCCTCCACTCCCAGTTGCATGCATTTAATTTTACTGTCTGCAATAGTTCCCAAATTTATACTCACTCTGAATTATTCTATGCCAAATGGCTGTACATTTGTACAGTAAGAAGACAGTTAATTCACTTGCCCAGTGATGACACTGACATAGCAATGGAGTTGGTTCTCTGGCCAGTTATTTATAGGAGTGAATAGCTTGGTAAATAACCATTAACTCCATGTATTTCCTAGGGCTCATGGTTGGCCAAAGTTGAAAATGTGTGACTTTTTTTTCCATACTGGGGATTTTTTTAAAGTTTATTTCTACTTGTAGGATTGTTTTCCTCTTTTATTTAGTTGCTCTGTTTTTGGAATGATAGTATTCAATCCTACGATCTGTCCTGAGATCACAGGTGTCATGGCTTTGTTAGTGATATCATTGCCTGAAGGCAGTAAGTAAATGTTCATCTATGCATGCAGTAGTTTATGGTGGAGAGTTGGAGAGGAGGTATCCAGTCTGCTTGGAGGTCCAGTCAGCCTGTGAGGCAGTCAGATTCACATTGGTCCTCTCCGAGGTTCCTCCTCCTTCACTGCAGTTAAAGCGATGCGAAGCTTTTGGCTTTGTGAGAAGGTGAGAACTCAGGTCACCTCCTCCTCAGCAAGCAGAGAGACAGATGACATTTTGGTTGGTCTTCAGTTACCTCCTGCCCAGTACCATAATTTCCCATGGGGTAGAGTACCCCCTGCCTACTGAGGACTGGATTGCAATCACCTCCACAGCTCTTCCTCCATGGTCTGGACTGGTGCTGTCACCCCATGATGTTTCAGCACAGGGAAGAGATCAGGGATGTCCCTGGCCACACCAAGATCAGGCACATTCTGCTGTACAGGCATCCCTCCAGCCAGGGTGGGTCAGGTGCATCCAGAGAAGTTGTCTACACTCATCTCCTCGCAGGGCTGGGGAAGGTCTCACTGAGGTTTTTGGTCACGGTTAGATCCCAAGAAGACACTAAGGTGTGTAAATCTGCCAGGAGAGCACTCACTGCGGGGAACAGCTCCGGATGCAGGCACCTCTCAGGGTTTGGCCTGATGATGAGTATTGCATCCGTCGGCCGAGACACAGAACTCAACAAAAATCAACGGTACCCACCAGTTCCTTTTGTTACTGTGGGCCCAATCCATAGCAGGGCTTGAGCTTGCAGCTCTCAGTGTAAGGCCTGATGTCCCACTAACCCTGTGAGGAAGGCAGGCTGCCCACACTGGCATTAGGAACCCGAATACTGTTGTGGTTCATGGCTCCAGGGAATTAGCTTCCTACTGGAGGAAAGCAGCAGTTGTCATCCATCCCCTTCCCAGGCATTTGCTGACACTGGCTGATTTGTGGAGCATGAGAGTGTTTTATCCATCTTCCAAGTTCTAGATGGGACAAAAATTTACTCCAACATTTAAGGCATAAGTGAGGAAATTTGTCAAGACCATGGGGACATCCCTCTTCCTCTTGTCATTGTGGAAAATAAGTCTTATATTCCTCAACTCATACTTCATATTTTTGAGTAGGGCAGGACTCTCCTTTTGTTTTCAACATGGACATTTATTTTTGTGCTATTTCTTTCAGCCGTGCATGCAAGGATGCTGTGGGACGGTAGCCATAGTAACTGCAGAGCATGGAAGACGTAATTCCAGCCCCAAAATGCATATTACTGGTTTCATGTTTGCTGGATATGAGTTGTCTCATTCCCTAAACAACAGAAGGAAGTAAAAAGTTACTTGTTTCACAGCAATTAATCAGAGAGTTAACAGACAGTGGGAGAAATATGCATTAGGTGCTGCTCTGGTGTGTCCACTATAGACAGATAAGATCAAAAAGAAATCTAAGTTCTGGTTTTATATGTATTATATATATAACATACTTTGTAACACTATTTTGTATGTTTAATAACAATGAGATGGTCTAGCCTGTGGCTTTTTTATCCACACTGTGCTTTTCATCATTTTTGTGAACTTGACAGGTGATCTCAGGGGTCTGCTGCAGGAGCTTTGCTGACGTGATGGCAAAGCCATGGTTCTGAGTTACAGGCAGTGTGAACCTCACCCTTTACTCCAAAGCAGATGCACCAAATGCAGCAGCAATGCAGTGTGGGGCTCAGCCCCTCATCTCTGATGCCCAGCTTTGAATGTTCACCTGCAGAAGGGAAGGTGATGGGGCTCAGTACCTCAGGAAATCATCCTGAGGATTGAGCACCCACACAGAGGAAAGGGAAGTTGGGAGTTAGAGCTGGAATTTGTTTCATGTCTTTTAAAACTGTTGGGCAGGAAATGAGTATGAAATAATACTGGAAAAGACCAAAAGTGATTCTGCTGTGTTGGTATCTCCAGCCTGATGGAATTGGCCTATTATGTGACAGGTCAGACACGATGTTCTGTGCATGACCAGAACATTTTTACTTACCTGATGGAGGTCTCCATCTGACCCAGGGTGGTGTAGGATGTTGCTGCAGAATGCTTGTTGCAAAAAAATCTAGTGCTTTCTCTACTACTGCCTTTCTCCACCTAAACAATCCTGTTTCCCCCGTGCATGAGTGTCCCAGCAGAGGCAGTGTTATGGCTGCAGTGGTTTCTGTTCCCAGACAGGTAACAGACCTGGGTATTTTAGAGACCAAACAAAAATCATGACAGCATGTAGTAATTTGATGTGTTCTGTTTTCCCCTTGATAGCACATAGACAGTTGCATTTATTGTTGAATAAAATCACTTCTTATAGAAGCACCTCTGTACTAAATAGTTCTAGGGATTTATTTTTATGTATTTTTGAAACATTAGTGCCTTGATTAATCACACACCAATTAATAGCTTCTTTTCCTAGAAATGCCTTTATTCAGGGGACTGCTAAGACTAACCCTGAGGAACTTAAAAAAATACTACACTGCTTAGAGTAATGAGATTATATTTACAATACCAAATTTGTAATAACTTAATAAATTACCCTTTACTTTTGAACTGATATTTACTTTTCCTTGCTCTCATAGAGAAACAAATCTTAAAATGAGAGAAACTGAGGTTTTCAGAATAATAAGATGACTCAAGTCAGATATTAATGGAAAACAAAAATTATGAGAACTGTTGACTCAATAAGAAAAGAAAAGTGAGGTAGCTTCTTTCTCCTTAGCTGGTTTAATGCTGAAATTGGGTCCACTCATTTATCTTTTTAGGAACGTCCTCCTATTATGACTTTCCACAGACTTGATTTTAGTATTAGTATTTTCATCATATGGAAAGACTTGTTTTTCTCCATTACACCTAAAAAATGCTACTTGGGGACAAAGAAGCATTTTTGCAACAGTGGAGAAGAACAAGCAAAGCAACAGATGTGCAATAACAGGCACCTTTCATGGCCACACTTCTTTGCATTTTCACATGGATTAACAAGGGTGCATACAACTCCCCAGTTAATGTTTCAGGGGTTTGCATGCTGCATTTCTTCCCTACTTCATTCTCTGGAACATATTTCTCATTAAAATGTTGGTGTTTCCCCAGGTTGTGCTCATGGGCCTGAAAACAATGAACTAATTGTCTCTTGTCCAGCAGAGGAAGTGGGAGGATACCACAACAAGTGCTGCGCATTCAATAACAACAACTACAACAGCAATAATATGAATGGTTATTCATTTCATAGAACAATTACAATAAAACTGCTAAAATTTTTTGTTTGCCTTAAAGAAAAAAAATCCCTTAGAAGAATTCAAATGTACAGTGAAGAATAAACAATACAACAAAAATGTTTAAGAAATATAACAATAATCGATGAATAAATGGATTATGAGAAAAACATGCTTTAAAGATTCATGAGTAAATGCAGCTAACTGAATCACTCACCATCACAATTAGTAAAACACGTCTGTGTGAAAAATGTATTGTCAAATAAATGTTTTGTAAGTGAAATCAGTAAAGGAGGTTGACTCATGTACAAAAAGGAAAGAAGATTAATTGGCATTTTTAACTGAATTGAAGGATGTACTTTATTCCTGGGAAGACTTTGATTTCGTACCTCAAGCTGCAGACTTGTTCCCTTCAAAAGGTTGTGAAAATATTTTTTCAGCATTCAAAGGATGTCTTTCCATGCCCCTTCCTCCCAGCAGAAAAATAACAAAAACATCTAAAGTTCAGATGTTTAGAAAAATATTGCCCTGAGATCTGAAACCAAACACAAGAAATTCCCTGCTGAAAGCATTTATTCTCCCTGCAAGGTAGAGGCAGTGACAGGTGTATTTATTTTAAAGGGAAGGTGCCCCAGTCTGTCTGCATCACAGCCTGGAGGAAAACACTAATAACTCCAACTTCAGTGGCTGTGGAGAAGGAGAGTCGTCAGCTAAAGCGGTTCCTGTGTAAGGACTGATGGCACAGCAGTAACATCACAGGCATCCGCTGCAGGGGGATGAGCAGGAGCACAGCAGGTTGGATGTCAGACCTACTGCCACGTTATTTGTTCCTCTTTCTCAGAGCCTGGCAATGAACAAGCAGGACCAACCCTAGCTTTGAAATCTCTGAGAAAGCTACTAAATAGTCTGCTGATTCTTCTGGTAGAGGCATTAGTTTCAGTGACTTTGTCTCTTCCTAGATGGCATCAACCTGTCATGACCAGAATGGGAGCTGGTAGCTCTTTCGTGTTTGTGTTCATTGCCTTGGTTGCCTACCCTATGCACCTGTTGAGCATAAGCTGAACCCTGGATGGGCAAATATATTCTTAACATGTAATTTCTCATAGTAATTAGGAATATCCCCAAAGCTCCTTGATTTTGTGAGCTGTCCAAGTTTGCCCTCCCTTCTAGTTTAAGACTTCATGTTCAATTTATTTTGGTTTGCAGTGTATCATTTGTGCTGACATGCTTTGACTTGGTTTTGACATTGTATTATTGTCTTCCCAGCCTTGCTCTGCTGGCTGTATGAGTGTCTGATGATATTCAGTGGCATGCAAATAAATAGACAATTACAGTTGGTACAAACACTCATTGTATTTCACAATGTGCAAGCTCTGTACTTGGTTTCCAAACCTAAATATGTGGAAGTGGTTTCAATAAGCTGTTTTCTGAAAATACCCATTACTGTCAAACCCATGGAAAATATCCATTTTAGATGTCTTTTTTCTGCAGTTAGTGCTTGATTGGTCCAAAGATCTGAGAAGGGTCCTGCTTACCTGCTGGGATGCTGCACTGCTCCTCCAGCATCTCTCTCATTTGGGTGCTTGCATACTGGCCTAGAACCCCTCCCAACAGATGGAAAGCTCAAACAGCTTCCCATGTTGTGCTTCATTTACACTTAAAAACTTAAAATATTTTGCAGTTTCAGTACAAGCTGGATTTAAATAAAAGGAACTGTGAAGTCACAGTGCAGTAGTGGTAGAATCAAGGACAGTCATATACAAGCGCACTGTAGCCTTGCAAACAGGCATTCATGTTTCTTTCCTGTTGACCCAAGTTGCAAACAGGAGAAGTGGGATGCACCTGTTTTAGCTATTGCATGTGTCCATCACCACAAGTTGCCAGAGGGTGCTGTATAGAGTGGTCACATCCTGGGATAAGAAACCACGCGATATAATGGTGCTGTTTTTCAGCAGATCCCATGACTTTTTCCCTGGCAAAAATTATAGAGAAGAATCTGACTTTTGCGCACAAAGGGACAAGTTGTTTTAAAGAGCACTGCCAGAAAGTTGTAGTGTTTGGTGATGAGATTCAGGAAGCAGACTATATGAAATTTCTGAGCTGTCCACCAGAACTACATGGTACAGCCTATCTTTACTCTAGTTTTATTCCTGGGCTTAGTGGCAGTCAGCCACATCTACTAGTAAAACTTAATGGATCAAATTATCTATTCCACATTCAGAAGTTATACGTGCTCAGAGATATAGAAATAGAGCAGTTAAAGAAAGGCAGTCAATTGAAATGTAAAGTCAAGTGATTGAAGAGGCTTTATAAATGCTCGAGTTTCACATTACTGGAACACATCAGGAGAAAGCTCATATAGGTCTTCTGGCCTGCAGATCCTGCTGCATGCCCTGTTCTCTCTCTCCTCTGCTATGCATATCTTTTTCAACTGCTGTAGGTAGCATCTGGGTCCGTGAACCTCAGCTTATTGATCACTTCCCTCCCTAGCTCTCTGTCCAGCTCTGTCTTCCTGAAAATAGGAGCTGATCTGCTTATCCAGTGGTCAGTTTGAAGCAGCAATGGGACAGCAAGCTGAGACAAATGGCACTGATTGACTGTCACTTGTCTATAACTCAGTAAGCCAAGGTGGAGAGTGTATGAAGATGGGATAGAGATTTAACATGAAGGCAAAATTCACCTTGAGGAAGCTGTGAAAGAAAACTAAAGAAGATCTGGTTGATCGATCAGAGAGAAAGCACTTGGCTCAAAGAAAAACAGTCACAAGGGGAAAAAAACCTGGCATGGGATAACTGAAAAAATAATGGAATTCAAGTTTTGAATCTAAAGATGAAAATGGGATGAAGAGAAAAAAAAAAAAAAAAGACAAGACCAAACCACAAAAGATGGAAGAGAGAATTGGAAAAAAGCACAGAAGAAAAATTATATCCTAGTTTAAAGCCTAAGCTGCACATAATTAATGTCCTAAATTACTTCACATGTAAAACTGATGGGAATCAGAGTAGTATACCCTTACATGGAGATTTGCCTCAGTTTGAGTAAGGTCATTTAAATATTCCTCTAGTTAAAATGTCTAAACAGTTTGAACATAGAAGAGTCCGAAGAAAGAAGAAAGCAACAGATGAAGGTGTCCTTAAAACTTCCTTCTGGTTCTGGACATGACACTGAATCTACTTGTGCTGTCCAGAAGTGAAGTGGGACTGACAGTTTGTAATGTGAAGGCAGTCTTTCAACAAAACAGTTAATTTCAGATTTTGAAATAATATGTTGGGGTAGTGGGTTGGCTCAGTTGGGCAGAACATGGTGCTGATAATGTCAAGGTTCAGTCCCCATATGGACCATTCACTTAAGAAATGGACTCAGTGATCTTTGAAGGTCCCTTCCAACTCAGAATATTCTGTGAATATCTGCTTCTGTAAATATGTTAAAGTTTCTGATGTGCTTCGTCTTAAATTCCCATCTGTGTGATAGAGTAGCTGTATGTGGGAAAACACTTCAGTGGAAGTCTACAAGACTTCAATTCAAACACAGCATTTCCATTCTGCTGTACTACATTCCCTCCCCTTTCAGGTTTTCCAACCCTTAACAGAAAATTTCAGTAGTAATAATTGTTCCTATATCAGTCATTAACAACATCAAAGAAATACAGTTCATTATTAGACAGGTGTTAGTTATAGAGAGGCTGACTGTGAATAATGAAATCCCAAGCACAGTGGCAGTAACGCTAATCTTTGTTTTGCAAATATTCCCCAAGGCCTTTTTCAGTAAAGGAGCTAAATGCTCTTCTGCAAACATCAGGTCTTCTTTAATTTCTACTTTCATTTTCCCTTCTGTTTTTACAGCCACTATTTAATTTTAATTTCCTAACTGTGCGCTTAACCTAGCAGTATTGGTTTGAACCCTTTAAAATGGGCTTGCAGGGTTAAATTCAGCAATTACAGATCCTGGAGTCCCAGTAATGGTGCCCTTGGATCTGTGAATGTACATTTGTGTTTGTTCATGCTGAAAAGGTTATTTTTTGAAGAAGGAAGATCACTGTTGGACTGCCCAGCAGCTCACTGTTTCACTGAGAAATACAAAAAGTCATTTGATTTCTTCTTGCGTGGTTGCAGCTCTGCTCCTACTTCCTGAGGAGGTGTTCAGCAGGGATCTTGGAAGAGTCAGGATAATATCCCCACTTCCTTTCCCCCGCATAAAGAGTAGTGTTGGCTTTACAGAGGTGTATTTTTTGCAAAGAAGTGTAGCTGTGTAATACTGCTGTGCCTTCTACAAAATCCATAATGGCCTCTAGGATCAAGTAGATCTGTATTGCCTAAAATTTAGGACTGTATCCAAGACTTAAAATACTTCACTGCGAATACATATTCATACTCAGAAACAACATCAAAACTGCAATATGGGGCCGTAGCCTTTGTTGCTAGCTCATTTTGAAATATTGTAATCTAGAAAAGTAGGCATCAAGGTTTGGGTACTTCAATTACTATTCATATTGGAAGAACTTTCTTACTTGATCATAAAGCCACAATCAAAACTTATGCATGGTTGTTTTTTGGGATATTGATCCATGGCCATGCAGGAAGCCTGGCAAAGCTTCTGTTAAATTATTTCAGCTCTCAAGAGTGACTGAGCAAAGGATTAATATAGAAGCCTGTTAATCAAATTAAGTGTTTCCTAAAATTCTGTGATAAGTTTTATGCACAAAGGAAACTTTGGTAAGAACTCATTATTACAACAGAAATCATTTATTCTATTGTATTTCATAATACCAAATGGAAATTTATTCTCTTATTCAATGAAATCTGGTGTTCAAACATTATAGCATGAAACCTGGAAAAAAACCCTGTGTGTATAATGATTTGCAGCAGGAAAAGAGTAATTGCAATGTGAACAAAAGCATGAAATGGAAGTTCATCTCTTGTTTAGTCCCTCATATGTCATTTGGCACCATCACGACTATCTCTTGTTGATGGCACAGTCACAACCACCCCCAAGATATGAGTCTCCAGAGTTGCCCTCTGACAGTCTGGCACCCTTACAAGTGCTTGAGAGCACTCTGGAACACCTGGATCCCAGTGGGATCTTCCAATTCTGCTTCTCACCTCTTGTAAAATGTTAATGGACGGTTGCTGATGACTATGTCTGGATTAACAGAGCCAGTAATGCTCCTCTGGTCTGGTGGGTGGTTTAATTAAATAAGGCCTGTAAAGAAATGCAAAAATGAAAATACTCTTCAAGTTCTAAATAGTAATATTTGTGCTACCAAAATCGGAGGAGGAATATAATGTGGCAGTGAGTCTGTGTGGGCAGAGCCTGTCTGCATGGGCCAAAGGGATGACTCAGATACATCACCACGTCTGAATTCACTGGGAGTTCTGGATGTTCACTGCATACATGGGTGAGCTTTTCATGTGTGGCTTGACATATTGCAGCAGGTTCATCCTTTTTTTTTTCCTTCACTCCTAATTTACAGCATTTACTCCAAGCCCTGTTAGACGCTGCAAAAATACATTGGTCTTGAAGAAAAAAAAATCAGATATATGTAATCCATATGCTCTTTGCATGTAGGAAGCCACTTATTTATTTTAAAGGCAGCCATTCAATATATGAATAATTCATAATATACATGGAGTTTATGTAATTTAACAATTACATATATCTGCGTCTGTGCCTGACAAGCCTGACTTATTTGGGCTGATAAATTACAGGCTGCATTAAGTAATTGGAATGATTTAAGACTATTCTGCAGAAGTGCACCTGAGGGACATTACAGTAGCTCTTTTTATTTTTAAAGTGCATATTTTAAGCGCTTAAATTGCTACTATAAATGCTGTTTCAAACTTTAACCATACCAGTAGGTCTGTTTTTCAAAGACGGCCATTTATTTGTCTTGTGGTAAACAATAATTTATGATACTCAGCATTGCTTTTCATTGACTCCCCAGCTCTTTGGCAGTGACATAATGCTGCTTAGTTGCTTTTGTAAAAAAGACTACATCGTTATCATTTGTGTTATTATGTGACACAAAAATACTTCCTGTGTTTAAGATGTAATGGTTTGAAGGTTGGAAGGAGGCCTGGGATTTATTTTGGTTTGAAAGTTTCTCTCCATGGCTGAAGTCTTTTGGGTGCCTTTACTGGGGTTATGTGGAGGACTGGGGGACAGAACCTTCTGCTCCTGCAGCATCTCTGGGGAGCTCGGATGAAATCTCAGCTCTTGGAGCAGGTGTTCTCACAATCCCACACACAGAGCATCCAGAGGATGGTGTGTGTCTGGCTGTGGTTTCTGAGCACTAGTTTAATGTCTTAGTTGCTAGTATGAGATTTTTTTCTCTGATACTTAAAACTGCCTAATAAATTGCATCTTGAATGTACACAGTATTTAAGGTCAAGTTATGCCACTTTGTAATAAAACACAATCAGTAACCATTGAAAGAAGCTGTAGGGTAGTATATCATTTGTCTTGAAAACCTTCTGCTCTGAATAAGAATTCTGAATTTGCTTTTCAGTATAAATCGTGATCTCTCCTAGCTTCTGCCAGGGATACCATAAAGTATGTCGTTACATTAATCAAAGTCCCAGCATCCTGGCATCCAGACTGTGAATTATTGCTGTAGTACAAATGCTCCAAAAGAGTACCATGTCTTACCTAGCCTTGCTGAGAAGCGTAACATTTACCATGGGATGGCAGAGAGCACAGGAGACTTCATAGAAATGTTAATTAAACCATGTCTTTGGAGATTAGATTGATTTGGTAAATACCCCTTAACACGTATTTATCTCTTTATTACATAGCCATAAACCATCTATGACCCTTTTTAATGCCTTATAAATAAATTAATGGATTTATTAAATGTTTCCTACCTACTTTCTAAATAGACTCATGAAACTCTTGAAGTTCACCAAAAAGATTTACAGACCTTGCTGCATAATGAAGTACTTGACGTTACTATTTAAAATTTTTTCAACACTTAAATAATGTTCAAGGGAGTTAAGGGTCAAAATCAGAGTTGTAATTTTTGGAATCAAACTCCCCTCAACATTTGGAAAGGACTGCTTCAGGATTTTCTGTGAATGACTGGCCTCACAAATTAAGTTTCAGCTTTTTACTTCATTTACAGGGAATTATTTTATTTAATTTGTGCAGAGAGCAGCTATGTTAAGCATTTACGTAGGCTCAGAAAGGATCAGAAAAACACAATACTGTGTCTCTGTGTAAATATTTTTATGAACTGTGAGTGGACTGCATTAAAGATTAGGTACGAAATATTTGGCTAATTCATTTATATATTTATGAAGTTTTTCATGTGTTTGAAATGGATTACAGAAGGATAATACAGTGTCAGGGAAAAGCCAACATCAATTTGTCTAGAACAAATCATGTCAAAACAAAATAATTCCCTTCTAGGACAAAGGCAGGAGACTTTGTGGACAAAGAGAGAGCAAGGGACATCACATAAGGCTTTCATTGCCCTCTTGCATGGAGATCTCAAAGCAAGCTGGAGAGGGAAATCTCATCTAGGGAAAATTGTGGTAGGGCAAATAAGCATCAGCTGTGCTGTCTGTATGAAGACCATGGTTTAATTTTCAACAAGGAGCTCCACAAGGTGGTCCTGAGCCTAAAACTGCTCAGTGCTTACATTGATGATATGAATGGGAAGCTAAGGAGGGTGCTTATAAAATCTCCATGTGACAAAGGGGCTGGAGGACAAGTTTAGACTTCAAGTTTAGACTAGATTGGGGGAAAATTATGAAAGATATAGCATACAGCTTGTCAAGTTTCTTTAACTTTTTCTTTCAGGCTACCTCTCCCCTTAGCCATCAGCTGCCCAGCACATTGCTCACCTTCCAGGCATGAGTGCCCTTTCCAGATCCTCTTGCTAATTCAGTTCTTCTGGGTAGGGGCCTGTCTGGTACAAAAAAAACCCACAAAACAAAAACCCACAAAACAACAAAACAACAAACCTGTCTTGGCACTCGACCCGTGGATTTGTTTATCCAGACATTGTGGCAAGCGGTGAGCTTGACTCTGCAGGAGGCTGACCAGAACATGCTGAGCCAAAGTGTTCAGCAGCCTGAAACAGAACCAACCCCAGCCACAGCTTCCCTTCCTAATGAGTTCTAGTGGGCTCCACATACGTATGCATATCACGCATTTCTCTCTTGTGTTTTAAACCTGGTATCTTTGTTATCCATATTCAGAGCATACAATCTCTGCCCATAGCCAGGCTCTCTGTTTGGCTTGTCCATCTCTACTGCATGTTTGAACATTCCCCAGGTGCATGTCCCTCCATACAGTGTGTCTGTGTGACCCTCTGTCAGTCTTTTCATAAGCTACAGACATCCAGCTTGTCAGTACACGATCCAGTGGCACAACTGCAGTGTCGAGCCTGCATCTTTTTAAAGCTCCATAGCACTGCTGTGTGCAGCAGCAGCAGCAGCTCTTGCAAAGCACCGAGCACAGGTAGCACCTCTCAGCTGTGACTTCCCTACACAAACAGTCCAAAATGCAGCAGCCGGGTCCTCTGAGAGGCAGAAAATGAAGGAAGACTTGCAGTGGATTTCAAGCAGAACACAAGTCAGCAGTATCATCATTCTCTAAAAAGATAAAAATAAAAAGCAGCCACCATTGCAGGATGCAGAGCCATGATGTATAAATAAGACATTAAATAAATAATGAGAGAAATGTGCCACTGAGAGCCAGTGAAAACTTAGATGGAGTAATAGCTTCAGGTTTGCTCTCTGCACTTCCAGAAACAAGTGGTTTACACTGCAGAGCAGGAAAGGCAAACAACAAGGCTAATCAGAGATTCAGAAAATAGTGTGATAGGAAAGCTTGAGAGAAAGCTGTTTGTTTCAGTCCAGTGAAGCAACGGCCCATGGAAGCAATGTCTCACTTCACATCAAAAATCTCCCATCCCCTTTTCTGTTGCCTCTCCCAGAAACGAGATGCTCTACATCCCCTGTAAGATGGAAAAGAAGCAATTTGGTAAAATGGAAAGACATAGAAAAAGTTTTATTTTAAAAGACTGAACCTCTGGTAGAGTATGCTGAGGAAGATTGCACTAAGTCCATCACTGGAAGATCTTGATAACATGTCAAAGATATCCGTGTGTCTGGAGTGGTTTTAAGTATCATTGAACCTAATTGGATCTGGCAGAGATCAGCCCATCTCTCAAAGACCTTTCCTTCTCTCTACAGGAAAATGGTCTTTATCCTGTGCAAAATACTGGCTGTGTTACCAGCACCTAAGTTGCTGTTGTATTTTTCCTGAGGCTTCTTTTCTTGGAGGAGCAGGCCATCCGAAAGTGAACTTTTAGTTTTTAGAAAATGAAGATTTAGTCATTTTTATTTTCAAGGTGGAGCTTAAAAAATTAAACTAGAAAGTGCAATTATCAATAGACTATTAGCATGTTAAAGGAATCTTTACAATGTCATAGGTTTCAAGGTGACATTATTTTTCATGGGGCTTACTCATGTTTTTGAAATGTTTGGAGTTGCCAGGCTGCTAATCTGATATTGCATAAAATCTGTGACCCCAATGAAAATTAAAGGCAATATCACTGAGTAAGAACTGCTTGTGTGACTTGGGTGTTTGCAGAATTAAACGCTTCTTCACAAATTCCTAAGAACTGTCATCCATGAACCCTAAAGCAATTTAGAAACATTATTTAATGTTAAAAATCAACTTGGCTCAGGCCATAACTGAGTTCAAGCAGCTTTGTGGAGCTGGCTGCTTTTCAGTGGAGAAAAATAATCCCTTTGGAAAGCAATTGGGATGAGTGTTTGTAGTATTTGGAGTGCTAAAACAAATTTAGGGCAGATATTCTTAGAACCATGCCGGCAACCACCTAAGTCAATGCACTGACTCAGTGAAACTGTGCAACCCTGTCAGAGTTTATTCCCTGTGGTGGGATGACCCTGGTTGGATGCCAGGTACCCACCAAAGCTACTCTATCACTCCCCTCCTCAGCTGAACAAGGGAGAGAAAATATAATGAAAGACTCATGGCTCAAGATAAGGACAGAGAGAGATCAGTCACAAGTTACTATCACAGGCAAAACAGACTCGACTTGGGGAAAAAAATTAATTTATCACAGCAAGATAATAAGAAATAAACCCAATCTCAAAACACCTTCACTCCACCCCTCCCTACTTTCCTGGGCTCATCTTCACTCCCGAATTCTCCACCTCCTCCCCACCAGCAGTGCAGGGATACAGGGAGTGGGGTTTGCAGTCAATTCATCCCACATTGTCTCTGCTGCTCCTTCCTCCTCATGTGAAGGACTCCACACTCTTCCCCTGCTCCAGTATGTAGTCCCTCCCACAGAAGACAGTCCTTCAAAAACTTCTCCAATGTGAATCCTTCCCACAGGCTGCAGTTCTTCACAAATTGCTCCAGTGTGAGTCTCTTCCACAGGGTGCAGTCAGTCAGGAACAGACTGATCCTGCATGGATCTCCTGTGGGGTCACATCCTGCCAGTATGGGTTCCTCTCTCCATGGGTACACATGTCCTGCCAGGAGCCTGCAGGATCCACAGAGTCACAGCCTCCTTCAGGCATTTACCTGCTCCAGCGTGGGGTTCTCCAAGGGCTGCAGGTGGCTCTCTGCACCCCCATAGCCCTCCATGGGCTGCAGGGGCACAGCTGCCTCACCATGGTCTGCACCACGGGCTGCAGGGAATCTCAGCTCTGGCACCTGGAGCACCTCCCCTCCCTCCTGCACTGAGCTGGGTGTCTGCAGGGCTGTCCCTCTCACATACACTCAGTCCTCTCTCTGTCTGCAATTGCTTTTGCACAGTTTTCTCCCCACGGTTTCTTAAGCATGTTATTCCAGAGGTGCTACTATCATCACTGATGGGCTTGGCCTTGGCCAGCAGCTGGTCCTTTTGGCATGGGCTCCATTAGACACGGGGGAAGCTTCTAGCAGCTTCTCAGCGAAGCCACCCCTGCAAATCCTCCACTACCAAAACATTGCCTTGCAAACCAAATACATTTCCATTGTGCGAAGGGAAGGCTGGGGACAAAGAAACTACTGGTGTAAGCTTTCCCTCAGTGCTCCTGTGCTAAGTGTCCTGTGTTTCCATGCATTGGAAGCACTCAACAGTCCTGACAAAGTAGTCCCCGACATGTTTTCCCTTGTAGCCACCTTCTTTCCCCATCCAAACCACCTGTGTTTGCATCTATCCTGTCAAATAATAAGGATTTATATCTTCAGATGCAGAGGTACTATTATCAGTAGCAATTCATTAAAGAGGATGGATCATAGGCGCACTCCTCTTGTACAACGAAATGGGATCAGTTGTGAGGTCAGAGGAGGTTGCTCAGGGCTTTATCTGGTTAAGTCTTGAAAATCTCGCACAGACTCTGCGACCACCCTGGGCATCCTACCCTGCTGCTTGATGTCCTCATGGGGAAAAATTTTCCCTAACCTCTAATGTTTTAGCATATGCCCATTGTCACTTGTCCTCCTGCCATGCCCCACTGTGCAGAGCCTGCCTCTGTCTCCACACCAATCTCCTCATAGGTACCGGGGGGCTGTCTGGTCCCCTGATGTTCTCTTCCTCAGGCTGAACAAGCCACAGGTCCTCAGCTTCTGGCAGACTACTTGCTCCAGTGCCCACCATCTTGGTGGCCCCTGCTGAACTCCAGTTTGCCTATGCTGTTCTTGTTTAATGAAGCCTCAAACTGGACATTGTATTCCAGACATGGTCTTTCAAATGCTGAGCAGAGGGATCTAATCTCTTGTTTTAATGGCTGTGTTCCTGCAAATTCAGCCCAAGATGCTTTGACCTTCTCTGCTGCCACTGGCTCATAGGCACCTTGCTGCCTGGCATACCCCAGGGCCTTTCCCACAGAGCTGCTGCCCAGCCAGTCAGTTTGCAACTTGTATCACTGCAGGGGTTTCTTCCTTTCCAAATACATGACTTTGCATTTCCAGGATGAATTTGGTAAGATACCTCCTAGCCCATTCCTGCAGCTTGTTTGGGTCCCTCTGAATGGCAGTCCTTCTTTTGACCACATTAACTGAACTGCCACTTCGGTGTCTTCTGCAAATTTGGACAAAGAGCACTGTCACCTCCTTCAGATCATTGGCAAAAGTGTTAAACAGGTTATTTTCCAGCATAAACTCCTCTGTTACCCCACTTGTCATAGCTGTCCAGGTAGAGTGCAAGTCATTAACTACTACCCTCTAAATCCCACCACCCAACCAGTTAGTTTCCTATATAGTTGTCTATCTGTGTTGTATCTACTTGGATTCAAGAGTCTTGTGGTTGGTAGTGTTGAAAGCTTTGCTTAAGTCAGGGTAAATGGCATCCCTTGCTCTCTTCTTGTTCACAAACCCAGTTATTTTAATATAGACGGCCATCAGGTCGATCGGTTATGATTTACCCGGGGTAAATGTCATCTGGCTGTTCCCAGTCACCACCACCTTCTTTGTCTGCACAGAAATGTGTTCCTAGAGGTCTTGCTTCACAGTTTTCCAAAGCTGATGTAACTGGCCTGTAGTTGTCCACAAGGACCTTTGCCTTCATTGAAAGTGCATGAAATCTGCTTTTCCCCACTTGTGGGGAACCTCTACAGACCTCCTCAGCCTTCCAAAGACTATAGATAGCAGCTTTGCAAGGGTCAGCTGTCAGCTGCCTTGGGTACAGCCCATAAGGTCCCAATGTACTTGTATGGGTCAAGTTTTCTGAAGCAATCTTGGTCTCAACCCTCACCCACTGGCAGCAGCTCTCCTCCTGTAACCCTTTCACTGCCCAGAGACCTGGGAGATATTATTGGTGAAGACTGAGGCAAAGAACAGGCTGACTGCCTCAACCTTACCTCTGTTCACTGTCTGCATATTACCAGAATTTGTAGAATAAATAATTTTCCTCCATCGATCCTTTGGTCTAGGAACCAAAGGTCCTTCTGAGTATGGGTGGATTACTGAAATTAATTACCTTCTTTCAGATAACTGTGGCTATGAAAGGTATTAGGAGCAAGCCCGACCTAGACTGCGAGTATTCAGAAAAGTTCACAGTTTGCTGCTCGGTGCTCTGAAGATTTAGATGCTTTGGATCAAAATTTAAGAGGCTTGATGTGAATTATCTAAAGAATTTCAGAAATTTATCCTTCACTGCTGCTATGGGGTTTTATGATTTAAAGGGAAGGAGGAGTATTTGGTTGGTTGGTCTTTTAATGCAGAATAATAAATGAGGCTGCAGCTCACACATTTTGCTTCACCCCTCTATAAGAGGAAAGGCCTTCTCAAGCTTAGCCACTGGGAAATAGAGATAATTCCAATTTAACAAAGAAAAATCTGTGGCTTTTATTATCACAGCCATGTAAAGTGAGTATGTCACAAGTGTGCACTTGGAGTCTATATTTAGCATGCTGTGTAGCCCATACTCCTTAAACAGAGCCAGAAATTAGAGTAGTTTTGTTTATACATGGGTAGAAAAATAAGAGGCAGGAAATATTATAAGAAGTAGGTGTTATCCCAAAAAACTTTACTGTGCCAATATCATCTGGCACATACTGTCATGGAACAAATTGAATAGTACAGTAGTGTAAGAAGATTCTGGAAAATGAATGGAAAAGTCTGGAAATGACTGCCACCAAAAACAAGCAGGATATCAAACACCTGAGAACTGAGAAGAGCATTCCTGGGGAAAAAAGAAAACATGGGAAGAAATCTGTAAATCTTTTGTATGAAGAATTTACAAAGGAAAACATGGTGAAGGTGTTAACACAGGGAAAGACAAGCTGCAAACACGGGTGCAGATACCAACAAAGTACTCTGGAAAGGGGTATGTGTGGGCACTGAGATCCCACCAGAGCACCTGAAAACCGGGGGAATAGGTACAGCATGCCTTCTGGCAGTGTTCTTCAGGTTACCCAACAGTAAAATGATCCAGGAATATACACAAACTCAGCCTGGAATCATAGAAAATTATGAATGGTAAAATGTCCCTAAATCAAAACAGATTAAAAATACCTTTGAAAATGCATTTATAACATTCTGGGAGATAAAAATAGCCTGGCAGATGTGCTGAATGAGATTGCAGAAGTGCTCATATGTGGATTTCTCTATTATATCCATCAGTGTTACACATTATCAGAAAAACAGACAAGTCATCTAGGCTTCATGACAGCACTTACTTGAAATAAAATTGTAGTGGTACTTCTATAATCCCTTCTGAATCTTGTGAAGCATTTTGAAGCATAATTCCTTCGGTCCAGAGTTTAATTGCCAGAAAGGCAGGACACCTGGCCAAGAATGTCACGCAGCTGTTGGTGCCCGTAAAATAAACTCACAGCTGGGTAAAACACCATCACACTGGTACCTCTCTGTAGGTTGCAACTCAGTTCTTCCTAGAAAAAAGACAGCTGCTTGCACCAATAGCTATTAATCCATGATTTCACCCTCCAGTTTTCCCAAACTGAGTGTCTGCCACACTGAAGTTGCACCCAAAGCATCCATCCTCAGCTGCCTTTTTAAAGATCTCTTTAGCTACTATGAATGTTCGCTGCCTTCCATGACATTTCTTCTGGCATTGAATTAGTGTCGACTGTGATTCGCAGGATGCAGAAGTCGGAGAACTTTTTCTGACCACCTAAAAGACACATCTCTGCTCTAAGATCAGGGAAAAAGATCTCCATGAAGCAGACCTGTCAACAGTTAGAGCTGTTGTGGTCAAACTCTCCAGGGTCCCAGATTAAGCTCACCACGAACCTGACATACCCTTGCCTTTGTTCATCTTCCTCACTGGGTTTAGCCCTCTGGTATCTTTTTCAAATATTGTCTCAGTTCTGTTAAAAATGGAAGAACATTTCATGCTGTATTGAAATAGCAAATTTTATTTGTTTGTCATTTAGCAGCAAAGAAACAGTGCAGGGAGTAATCCTCCCAAGGATTACAGGGTATTTGGACAAGTAGTAAGCGCTCAGATTCAGCTAAAGCCTGCTCATTTCCAGGTTCCTCCATAATCCTGGTTTGGACCAGCCGAGTAATTAAGATGTTGCAGGAAAACAGAATCCTCCAAAGGAAAGATACAGATGAATTTATAAACTTCAGGAGCAAGTGCACAATGAGAGGTAGCAGAAAATGTAAAGAACAGTGCAAGTCTTGAAGAAATACTGCTTGAGGGAGATATTTTAAATTATTTGTTCTGAAAGAATTCAGAAATCCTAAACTGTTTATTAGAGCAACTAACCCTCCTTCACCCCAGCATTAAAATTTTGGGTGGTATATGCAATAGCCATTAAAGAATAAACCACCATTTACTCTCTACAAAATGCATTTTGTGTCAAGGCTGGATGAAGAAACAGGTACCACCAAAACAATTCTGACAAAGTTAGTTTGCCATTATGTAGAAATTTGCCAAAGGAAAACATGCATTTGAAGCTCATTACCCCTGAGTTCTGGTTATGGTATTCAACCATTCTTGACACATCTGGTTATTGCCAAGTGAAAAGATTTGATGCTTGATTCAGCAATAGACTGTTTACAGTGTAATTGCCAGTCTTACAAAAATTTGAACAGGGTTATTGCTTGTGAAGCTGAAATTATCTCTAGCATCTGGACATACTACCCTCATTCCTCTTTTGCCTGCCCTTTCCTGTTCTTCAAAGAACCAATGTAGTGCATCATTATTGCTGTTTGGAATAAAAATGATGAAAGGTGGTGAAAGTATTTCTAGAAATGTCTTTAGTCCATTTAAAACTTTAAGAATACTGGCAAACAAACAGAAAACAAGAGATAACACTTACAGACTGCTGATAGATTCCACTGGCTTTCATTTGAGGAAAGATGTTTCCTAACTTTTTTCATTACTGATAATTATTTGATAACACAATGGCAATAGTGACTTGTGGTCACTGTAATACACAGACAAACAAACAGCTAACTAGTGCCACGGTTGGTTCTCCTACAGAGAATCACATTTTTCCAGAGACTATGTAAATAGGACTGCTACGACTCCAATTAACTCAGCCCAAAATCATGGATGTGCCCCCATTCTTAGTGAACACAAGCATGGTGCAGGTTCAGTAAATGATCTGTGCTTCTGAGGGACAAATCCTCTGAAAGAGATGGTGGTTCAACTGGCCAGATCATTGGTGGTCACTGTATGGCCCAAGAATAAATTATTCCAGGTAAAATTGTCCTTGACAACCTTTGGGAGATCTGCTTGTAAAAGACAATTAAGGAAAATCTCGTATGAAGGTGCTAAAAACTGTAAGTGTTGTGTATTTAAGAGTAGGCATCACATTAAAAAGGCGTAAAATAGGAATAATACAGAGGAGTTGAAATGGCAAGTAAGAGGGAATATTCAATGAAGCAATGAACCTGAAAAAAAGTAGGTTAAAACACTAGAAAATACATTATTGCACTATAAAAAATGAGAATTTACATTTCTGTGCTATTAAAAATTTTTGATGCCAAGAGTTGAGCAAGATCCAAAACTAGATTGTATGTTTATGGGGATGAAACTTGGAATAGCAGAACTTTGGAATTTAAGGCTAACAACAAACAGTGGGGAAACTATAAATCATTGCGTTTTGGGACTTGTTTTCATTGCCAAGAGAAAGTTTCCAAAGAGAAAGATCATCTCATAACTCTTCAACATCAGGCCTTCTTGTAGGTAATCCCTAAACATCTGGTATTGAGCATTACTGCCAAGAAGAGTTTGATGAAGTGGGCAGCAGTGTGAAGGTATGTGGTGATATTGCATGAGGGGCAGGAGTTCCAAAAAGTGTTTGGTCTTATGCATTCATTGCAGTGTCAGTTCCAAATTGCCCATCTGACTTGGTTTGTCGTCCGAAATGCTGGGCAAAAAAAAGCAACAATACCTTGCTAGAGGTAAGCCAGAGATTTTAATCAGTTTAACTTGATTCTTTAAATATGTTTTGCAGCAATGTAGCCGTACCAACATTACAAGCCAGACTGTTCACAGACAGCAGAAGGAAGCTGTAGTGAAAACGATGATTTGCAGACAGATTCAGAACTACAGGAGAGGCAGAGCACACATTTCTAGAGAAAATTACTTTGATCTTTCCATTACAATATTTTGTACCCCACGCAAATGTGGTAGCATGGAGTATTTGGAGTACTGGTTTCTGAAAAGGCCTCAGTCATCAGGGAAGTTTTTATTTTATATTCTGAATAACCACGTACCTCCTGTTCTCTAGTTGATGTATGTTCAAACAAAACTTGCTGTGCGAGTAAAAACAGTTCTGCCTGACCTACTCCTTACCTTTGCATTTACCCTTTACCTGAGATAACTTGAGATGTTTGGACATAATACGGTTTATAAATATCTGCTCCCACCATTCCCTTAATGCATCCTTTTAGCTCAGGCTGGTCTCCTCTGTGATATTCAGGTCCCACCTGTGCAGCTTGTAGCTTTTTCAGATCAGTGGAGTATCTCTCGTACGCACATCACCTCAAGCTAATTCCTTATCCTCTCCCTTTGTCCTCTCTGTCCTCTGCTCTTTCTCTGTCTGGCAGAAACTTCTTTTCACTCACTTTGTGTGTGTGAAAGTTATAAGCATTGCTACATGTAGATCCATACCCACATAGGATGCAGAGGCAGGTTAGGAAATTTAGGCAGACACTGAGTTCCTGGGTCCAAGAGTGTGAATCTTTTGTCCGGTCTCACCTTTTTGCATGGGTCTCTCTGTTGACACCTGAGTTTTTAATGCCCTGGAGCCAGGAACATGTCCAGAATGGCTTCAGCCTTGCCAGTGTTGAGTACCTTGGTGTCCATCTCCTGTACAAAAAGGGAGATACACAAAATCTGTGTGTCTGAAGTGCTTGTAGTGTTGTACCTCACCTTCATGCATACATCTGCTTCTGTGGTTTCACACAGGTTGGCCTTTTTTCTCCTGAGATAGGAGACAATGCTGCCATCCTTGAATCCAAGCACCCAAACTCTCAAGAACTTCCCAGAATTCGCAGTGTAGGTGACTTGGTCCCAGATTTCTTCTCTTCAGGCAGACAGGAGTGAACTACCAAGTGCCATCACCATTGCAGCTATGCTGCTTTGTAGCAGTGAAAGGAGAATTGATTTGACCCAATACAGCTCCACTGCAGCCCAAAGAAGGGAATGCCTTCCATGGTCTCCACAAGCTGCTGCCATGAGGCAGTCCCTGGATAAAAGACATTTCTGAAGGGGTCTACAAGCAGGGTCATATCGCTGTTCATCAAGAGCTGTTCGTGGTTGCCCTTTTCAAAGGCGTGTTTAAAGCCTCCACCTCCCTGCTGCTCTGCATGAGGAGTGTGAAGAGCGAGCCTCCTGGGCCTTTGAAACAGCATCAGCACTGAACCATGGGCAGGACTAACACCTATTTTAAAGCTCATTTTTATTTGAAGTTTTTAATTGGGTATTTTTGACACAGCGAAGGTGTATTGTTTACAGGACTCATAAGAGAAAATTGAGTCCCTCACCTTTCACACATGAGGATGATTCATCTTTGAAATTGTGTCCTGCAACACAAAAAAAAGGACAGGGCATTAGAGTCATGCGTGTCACTGCTCTTTAAAGGCTGAAGTTTGGCAAGAGATAAATTCTAAACTTAGAAGAAATTTTCTAGTACTGAAACTGTGAAGAAGGATTTGGATCAGATCCAGAAAAGAAGGCATCTGTCAGTGAAGTGCTACAGTGCTTCCTTTTTAGGGTGCGTGATTCAGGCAACTTGGTCCAACCCCAGAGTCAGGTATCTCCAGTTCCTCTGCAATGCATTGCAAAAGACAGGAGGCATGTGGAGATACGTGCTGAACACTACACAGACTCAAATTGTTCCCAGGGTTCCACTTCTTTCTGTGGAAACTGTCTTTGCTCGAAAGACAAGAGGATCAGAGGACCATAATGTGCAACAAAGAACAATTTCTCCATGAGAGCTTGAAATTAGGAAAGATGACATTACTTTCCCTCTAGTTCAGCACCACATTTATGAAGAAACCAATTTTTCATCCATTATATCAGATACTGCCGTCAAATTTCCATGTAATGTCCTTGTCCTTTGCCAACTTCTTTGCTGGGACTTTATTATATTAAGTCTCTATACAAAGAATCACCCTGAATGCAGATAATTCAGATCCCATTTAACAAGCAAAAGCTACTCTGTGCAAGACGATGAGGGAATTCTTCTGGCAGGTATAATCTGTGCTCACAGGGCAGAGGATCATAGCTGGTACCAACTTCATCATTTTTTGAGAAACCTTTTTGCTTTTATGCTGTTTTCCACAGGTCTCAACAATATAGAATTTATCCCATCAAGCCCAGTCTGAAATGTCTATTTCTTCAAATTTAGTAGAAACTGAATCTCCAGTGGGACTATGAGGATAGGCCAGGAAGAAAACAAAAGGGTGAAAAAGAGGACATAGCAAAAAATGGAAAATGTACAGGAAAAAAATAAGGGGAACTGAGTAAATTGAAGGAGAACTTTGCAAAGGCCAAGGAACAAGGTCAGTTTTGTAGGCGCACTTAAGTTCCACACCCTCAAATTCTTAGTTTCTCTGAAACCTGCTAGTACTGTGTTGTATGGTCAGTGCCCCACCTGACCTATATGTCTGCCCTTATTTCATGCCATCAAATGGATTCAGTCATCCTCTGATCTTTCTGGATTTAATTTTCAGCAAGATTCCCAGCACCAGCAGAAGTTGTCCTGCCTACTGCCATGATCACTGTGTGTTCTCCTTACTCGAATGTTGTTTTTTTTCCTATTTCCTTTAAAATGGAATCTGCTACATAAGATATTTTACAATTTTGATTTTTTCCCCCCTGGTATATGCCGCAAGGATGTTGATTTCATCTTAAGAAGAAATTATTTACTTTACTGTGAGAGTGGTGAGACACTATCCCAGATTGCCCAGAGAAGCTGTGGCTGCCCCATCCCTGGAAGTGTTCAAGGCCAGGTTGGATGGGGCCCAGAGCAACCTGGCCCAGTGGGAGGTGTCCTGCCCATGGCAGAGGGATTGGAACTGCACGAGCTTTGAGGTCCCTTCCAACCCAAGACATTCTCTGATTCTGTGATCACTGAATTATGATGAGACTTGGATGAAACGTCTCCCGTGATTTCCATCTCACTTAGTGCCTGTAATGAAAAGGTATTTGGGCTTCAGGGGGACTGCTTGGGCATTGCAGGGAGTTCCTGGCTGTTTCCTGTCGTCACTCCAGAAGCCATAGTATTACTGCCTGGAAATGACCTGGGCTGCTTTCCCAGGAGAAATATGAAAACCCGGTAACCTTCTGGTTGACTTTTCTGCGTAGAGAGAGCATCCTGACAGCTGAAGCCAAAATTTAGGGACATGTAGCTTTTTATCCTTGACACCTGTGGCACTGCACTACAGCAGTATTTAAGCCAGCTGGCTGGGTTGTACCCCCCTGCACAGACCTGCTGGGCACTTGCTGCCATGGGGAGACAAGAAATTGAGGTTTAAACAGTAGAGGCAAGAGCTGGGGAAGGGTGAGCTGGCAGGGAGAGCAGGGGGGAAAAAACCAGGCAAGGTGGTGCTCCTCAAATAGTTATGGTATTTACGTTGGAGTGTGCAGTTGGTGTTAAGGGCCTAGGTTAAGGAAGCCTGTGCCTTGCAATTACTCTTGAATCTTGTTTCTAAAGGTTTATTTGGTATTTCTGCAATATGAGAAGTCCTTTTGAATCTCTGTATATGTGTTTGCTACAGGAGTGTAACAAAAAGACACTAAAATTGGCAGCCCAGCAGGGTCAGAAATGTTCCAGGGCAAATCTAACACCTGAACAACCCTGCTGCAATGAATTGATTCGTGCAGGGAAGGAAAATGGAAGGAAAACATTGTCCTTTTCAAGGCTTTTGGTAGGCTTTTTTTCCCATCTGTTCACTCATTCCTGTGACTTACACTCATAGGTTAAGATATTTTTTTCTGCTCAGGACCCTGTTTTTCACTTTTCCTTGGGTTTCATTTCACTCTTTACTTTCGTTTTACTGCGATCAGACTTTACTCCTGACCATAGACTTCAATATCGAAGCATTTTTCCAGGAATAAAGCACTTTGCAGGTCTGTTCCAAGACTCACATAATGTTCAGCTTTCTGATAACATCCAGCTTACTAATTGCTACTGAATTAATACATAAAAAAGACCAGTACATTCTGAGAACTAAAAAATTAAGTTTCTCTGTCTAAAAAATGAATAATACAGATATGGGCAACTGATAAATTCTGCAGTAATCAAAAGTAGACTTGAAAGCATACATAATTTTTCTTTAATACAAATGGATGTGGGATATTTCATGAGATGTTAGCTCCCAGTTGACTTTAGAAGTGTAAAGATCAGTTGCATAACTTCAGAGATGCGTTTAAGCCCAAAGGATGACAAGTGTATTACAGCGTCTTAAATCACAGAAAAGCTCTCAGCTGGCCTGGGACTCCTAAGTGCTCAGACAGAAATTAAAGCTATAAAGTGAAGCATCAGAACCCTTCTTTGGTCCCCAGGGGTCTGCTTTGCTCTGCAGGAGGGCTCCCAGTGGTGGGAGATGGGAAGAGAGCCCCACGGACCTGATTCACCAGCAGCATCTGTCCCTTTGTACCTAGCAAGGCAACAGCAAGGGTGAATGTGCCTCTTGTTCTCCTGTCCATTGGAGCTTTTGAAAGGTGGTTTTAAGGCCTCTGAGCTGCCTGCAGAGAATTAATTGTGCTATACTTCTGGGAGGAGTAGAAGACAGCAAAAGTGAGGTTTATACTTAAAATAGGTTCACCCACAGCTTGCAGAGAACTCAGCTTTATTACATACCTGAAGAGATGCTCCCAGTGATTGGCAATTTCTACCCCGCTAAAACAATGTGTTTCTGACACAACCTGTTATTATTTACTGGCTTTGTTGTTCAGAGGAGCCCTAATCACACGGCAGGACTGGGTACTACACAAACATGGGGCATACAGGCATCCAGGTATAACACAGGAGGACTGTATTCAGAGGAGTACAAAAAGCAGTAAGATAATGCAGTTCATCAATTTACTGCTGTCAAGTTAGATTTTTTAAGGCACCTCCATAAAAGGAAAAATTTGTCTTGCCTGGCTTAGGCTGAACTGAATGTGGTTGTCTAAATAACCTGCTCCTGTAATTCATGGAGAGAAATGAACTGAAGAATAGTAATTGTCTCTCTCTGGCCTGTGTCTGAGCTGCTTAGGACATGCCTGAGCCAGGACGAGTCCTTGCCAAGGACTCTGTCTGGGGATCAGAGACATCTGAAGACAATTTCAGTTCCCCTGAAGTTTCCTTTTCCAGGAGATTCAGGGAGATATGATAAACTTCCAACTGATGCAGCAGAAACTACTCTAGCTCATTTTTTTAATGAAATGTGCGGCAAAGGCACCCTTGTGAAGAGAAGATGGGAGGGTATAATTAGCTCAGAGCTGAAAGCAAGGAAATATTACAGCACTGTTCTTCTGAACACAGGCATTCCATACAGGAAATATGATGGTTCTTGGCTTTTATCCCTCAAAGACAGTCAAAAAGCGACAAGCTTCTTTCGTTATCTCTTCTTCAGCTTTGTGTCAGGGAATGCAATTTTGTGTCCCCATAAACTGTCTGCCATCATTTGCTGGCCAGCTGCTCCTGGCACCAGGGAGCAGAGCAGGACTCCTCTCCCTGTGCAAGGAGATAACGTGGTCCTGGGTGCAACAGCCTCGCACCACAGTGAGGTCCACCACCCGTCTCAAGCTGTCTTATATTTGACACACTAAGAAACCCAGTCAGCAGATCCATGGTGACAATTGCAGTTAACTTCTCCCTTAAAATGAAAATTTTTGCTCTCTACAGCTGTCTGACCTCCCGTCCCAGCACTTGCTGAAGCAGAGTGTGTTGAGCTTGCTGAAGGGATCCATCCAGCCTTTTCACTTTCTGTTTCTATTCCACCTAAATACAGAGATCTGTTCCTCTGGTATCCTGAAACAGTGGGTAAAACAATTTATTGACCTCTCCTGAGCTGGTATGAGGCTTTCCTCAGCCCTGCATCCCTTTCTGATGGTGGTTTTCCCTGGCAGCAAGGCAAGTTGTTTTTAAAGGCCTTCGGTGCACTGCTTTAGCATATTAGTGAAAGCTGTTTAGGACACCCATGAGGAGGATAATTCAGATTACAGTGAGTCTTTTTAAACAGGTAATATTCAGAGTATAAAGAATTATTTAAACTCCACCAAAATGCTTTGCCTGGTGAAGATTCTGTACAGGATATACAGTGTTGAAAGTGTTGTCTCCTCAGCATGTTATTTTTACATTAAAGGATAAGGTCTACCCTTACTGCACTGCAGACAGAGGTGGTTTTCACTATGCTGAGGAGGCAGCTGAAGCTGTGGAGGACAACAGAAGTAGGAAGGCATTTGCCCTCAGGGGCGACACTGGTGCCCTCTTTCAGGAGATTTTCCATGTGTTTTCTGGGGATGGCTTGTACAAGAGGAAGAGGACAGGATTTAATAAGCTGTTGAGCCATCCGGGCACTGCTGCTGGTCTGTGCCTGATGAAGGTGAGCTGGGTGCTGCCTGCACCATGCAATTCCCTGCCTGCACCATGCAATTCCCTGCCTGCACCATGCAATTCCCTGCCTGCAGTTTTCCAGCCACTGGCAACAAAGCTCTCCAGACACAACCCGGTCAGGGTTCAAGGGATGGAATGTCCCAGGGCCAAGGTGCTGTCCCTGGCCTGTGTTGATGAGCTGTCGTGGGCTGAGTGTCTGGGGCAGGATGGTTTCAGCTTGGCTTATGTGCCTTTCCCTGTCCGTGGATCAAAGGGGAAACCACGTGCAAGTCGACCAGGCTGCAATCCCCCTCCAGCCGCATCAAGCATGCCTGGAGATGTGTCCAGTGCCTCTGCACTGGGCTTGAATGTGCCTGGACAGCAGAAGAGATAAAGATGTGCCTTTTGAGACATCTAGATATAGGCAGAGGTGCCCTTAGCCCTTGCAGTTGCCCGAGGTAGGTCTTTTAGGGCTGTAAAAGCCATTTTGCAGTGTGGCTCTTCTTGCAGTGAAAAGTATTTTTACTGTGTTGTCTCCTGTAACCGAGCTGCTGATGGTCCCCGATGAGTAAATGAGATGTCTACATCAGTAGTCCTACAGGACGTGGGATGAGATTGCTGCAGGAGCAGTTTCCCACCAAGGCCAGCTATGCTGTGCATCAGCACACCCAACTAACCAGCCTCTCACAGAAAACTGCTGAATATCCAGGCTGTTTTCTGTGGTTTCCAACACCCATTATTCTTGTGAGGCTGTGATATTATTTTTTTCCTGCTCTGTAGCTTTTCAGTCTGGCATCTCAACTGTGAAAATACAAACATAAGAAATGCCATCCTAGGCAGAAGAAGGGTCTGTGTCACCCCATCCTCTGAACTCTGCAGTGGAGAAAGGGCTTGTGGAGAGCACATGAGTCCGGCCACTTCCTCCAGCCATTGCCTTGAGCTTCTCCAGTAACACTGCCTACTCTCCTTCCCGTCCATTAATGGGTAATCCCTTTGAAAGCTTTCCGGTGCATCTTGCTCCCGCAGCATCCACTGCACAAAAAGGGATTGTTCCGACCTCCCACTGCCTGTACTGAATGTCTTCACCTGCTGTGGTGGGCCTTGGCAAACAACAGCTCTGCTCTCACCTTCCCCACCACCGTCCTGGTGCTGCATCACCAGCACGGGCACAGGAACGTAGTCCAACACCTTTCATCCTTTTCTCCCTTGGTCCTTGTCCTGGGCTTCACCAGCACCAACCTCCTTTTTGCAGCTCCCTTAATGGCAGCTGAGAGCACCTTTAATGGGAAGACTCCCCAAGGACTTCCCAGATTTGCCCCATTTTCAGAACATGATGTGATAAATTCCTTTACCTAATACCGTGCCTAAATATCTAAGATATCTGAAACTGCTGCCTGTGTCAGACTCTTTATTTTTACAAAAGTTTGATCCTGCGACAGGAATATTCAGTGGCAACCACAAATGACTAGACACATGTTGGAAGTTTTAGCTGGTGTGCAAAACCCAGCTATTTTCCCATAGAGCGATGCTCAAAATGGACATACGTAATATTCTGCTTCTTTTGCAACACCTTCACTACAACAAAGATTATGTGAATTTTATCACAAGCTGCTCATGTTCTGTATCTGATCCAAGGTATCCATTTGTTCTTTGTCAAACTGTGCCAGGCAAGAAAACATTTGTGAGCAATCCGAAATAATTTGTGGAGAAGCTCACCTGTGCAAGGTTTACAGCAAAAAATGAAAGGAGGTAAATCCTATAAATTAATCAGGAAGCCTTTTTAAATTATTAAAATATTCTATGCTTTCAATTAGCTTTTTAAAAACGATTTAAAAGCTGCAGAACATTTAAATTAGGAATGCATTTAAATTAAGGCATAATTTTTCTATTTATGCATTCATTTACAAGCTCCCTGATATTGAAGCTTACAATATTTTCTAGGTTCTTGAATGGCTTTTCAATGTCATAAATATTTTATTGTGTTAGTAATAAATACTTGTTTATACACTGGGAATTCACCTGTGTATTTAAATGCTGTCGTAAAGATACAACTAATAAAAATACAACTTTTGTGCTTTGCTTTATTGTCAGGAGACTCAGCAAGCTGTTGTGCTTTTTTTAGTGCTGAATACTGATTTCCATTCTGGCAAAGAGTTTGTTAAGAAAAATAAGTTTGGTGTCAGTGCATTGAAAAAACTGGAAAAATGCTGACAAAGTGAAATGCTTTTATCTTTGAAAAGCTACATATTTTTAGATAATGCCATTATCCTCTGAGGCCCAAAGATTTGCTATTCTGCTTCTAAGTATGATGAGACAACAGTTATTAAATTTAGCCATTGTATTAAGAAATATCAACACCTTATTGTAACCACAACATAAGATGACAAGATGCAGAACTAAACAAAGACAAATCTTTTCTTAGTTTCTAGGAAAAAAAAAAAGATTACTCTCAAATAAGAAAATGCCCTATTTTATGAAGAATGATGTCATTCAAGGGAATGAAACTATGAAGAGATACACGTGACAGGGTGTGACGCTCACATATCTACCGCCATATGTCTTCTCCATCATCCTCACTCCCTCTCTTTCTACAAGCTGGGTTACGTTTGGAACAAGCTTTCTCAATAATCATTGTATTTTCATCATTTTCCATGTATTTTTGCCAGTTTGTGTGTGTGTCTAATGTTCAGAAAAAGCAGATTAAACTTAACAGCGTTCTTCACTACAGTATGGATTAGGAGCTTTCAGTGATTGTTGGAGCACTTTCTGCCTTTGTAGTTCAGATGAAAATCTTATGAGCATTCAAGTGAGACAGAGAGAATCCGTCATCCCAGCAGAGGTAAATGGAGCCACTCATGTCTTACTTTAGATGATGTCTAAATACAGGCATCCCTTAATGCAGCCAAATCCTTACCTGAGGGAACTTGCTGCATATATTTCCACAGGGTTTATGTATGAGTTTGGTCAGGGATAAAAATATTTTGGGGTCTAGTCAGTTCCAGTAACTCCCTTGATAAGGTCTCTCTTATGAAGATGGCTTGGAGCTCTTGTTTCTGAATGCCTAATGCTGAAGGTATTTGTATTCATACCTTACTTTCACGGACTCTAGTAGTGAAGTGCAACAAATATCTCCTTGCTTTTTACAGTACAAGAGCTTTAAAAACCAAGAGGTTGAAAAATAGATCTCAACAAACAGCATATTGTGAATATTTCAGTTATTTGTAAACAGACTCTCGAATTTTAAAGTGTTGGTCATGGATGAAGATGTTTTGCTAATTAACGACCTGTGCTTGTTTTGCAGCACAGTGCAGCTGCTGCATAAATGCTTTGTTACCAATATTTTGCTCATTTTCATGCTTCTGGCTCTCTCAGCATTTATATGCATCTGCCTTGTATCCAATCCCACTTAAAAACTCTTACTTTAGATGTGATTGCTTCCACTTTAAAAGGAGATTAGGGAGACTATTGTACCTCAGGAACATGGTTTATTTTCCTCACCCATCTGGACACGAATTTTTGAAAGGGATTTTTGGTGTCAGTTTTGCATCCCTTATGTATATACTAGCTTGGATTTTGGTGTCGTCTGCAAAGTTGACATGTATCACAAAATATATCAAAAATATTATGGGTTGTCTGATACTACCATTGCCCAGTCTTTCCTCTACATATATTTGACAATAATATCAAAATGAGGTCTCACTCATTTATCTTCTATTACAAAAAACCATCTGTTGTGAATTCCACATTTAAATGCTTTAAAGTTGAATGAATAGAGTGTGGCAACATCCGTGACTCACAGTATAGCATTAAAAAATAATAATGATGCTCAAAGAGGTTATACGGGAAGGAATCGTTGCCAGCCAGCTGAGGCTGAAGCTGTGGAGAGAATTATAAACTGCTTTTTCTAATCTGTGCTGAGGGTGACCAGGGGAAACTGCTCCATGGTTAATTTATGTGATGTGCAGTGAGGTAGGCTAGGCGGTAGTAAGGGCTTTAGAAATGCAGGAAGTAATAACAGGTGAATTGAAAAGTCTGTGTTGTGATTTACTGCAAAGGAAAGAGATAAGGAGGTGAATATAAGAATGGGGGCATTTTCTGTGAGCCGGGCCAGCCACAGGGCAGGTTCTTTGGAGTTACCGTTGGTCCCACCAGTCCTGTGACATCAGGACAGCCACTGCCTCAGCGTCTTCTGCAGGCAGCCTTTCTCCTTTGTCCTCCCCTGTCTCGCTCCAGCCCATCCTTAATACAGACTCTGTATTGGAACCAGCATTTTCTTTTATTTTCTTTCCTTCTGTGTTCAAGGAGGATCTTTGTTGCAGTGTAATTTGAGTGCCACTACAGCTAGAACATACAAAAAGAAGTATATAAGTGTATATGTAGTTGAACTGACAAAAATAAGGAGACTGGTTGGCATTGGAAATAAGGGCTTATTGTTTCTATTTGTGAATATATTTATTGATAAATCAGATCTTATGAATATCATCCAGAGGTTTTCAAGAGAACTCAAGAGCATCACATTGTCGTGTAAGTTATGTATCCAATAAGCATGCGGCATCGCTCTCACAGTGTGTACATTATAAAAAATTAGGAATTTCAAACAACATTGAAGTTGAATTAAGATAGTGATATTCTATTTGTGCAAATTTTCTGTAGGTATTTTTGTCTATAAATGTCTGACACATTACTATTTCCAAGACTTGATTGATATAGGAAGATGTTACAGAAAATAGAAATGCAGGCCTGGAAAAGACTTAGGTGCATTTCACTGCACTGACACAGAAAATTAGTGACCTAAACCATATTAATTAAAAATACATCTTATCAAACAAAGCAATGTTATTTATCCAAAAATTGGTCTTTGAAGTGTTTTGTGCTTTATCTGTTAATTCATTATTTAAACTGGTCCGGTCAGGAAGCAGAAATAATATCATGCATCTTAGCCAGCGAGGTATACATAATAAGTGAAGTATAATTATGCATTTTGATACACTGCTTTATGACCAATGGTCTGTCTGTCTGTACATTCAGGTGCATATTAAGCACAGTTTGAAGCAATTTTTGGAATAGGGAAGAACAAATGCATGCTGTCTTCTCCTGAACTGAGAACAGAGCCAGGCTGACTTGTGAGAAATCCTATGTCTGTAGATCAGTTTCTCTCATTGATCTAACAGTAGGGCTCATTAGCAGATGTTTAATTGGCTCTACAACTTGTAGAGATAGTGACTACCAGAGCAGCTTGAACACAGGCAGAGGGTAGCTAAGGGTGGAGTTGAAACTCTTCGGTGGGCAGCTGGCAAGTGCCCCAAAACCTCTAGATCTTACTGAACTTACACCGTCTGAGCTTTGAGTGTGATCCATTTGCTGGAGAGGGACCATCACACTGCAGACCCACAGGTCAAGCGTCCCAGCATTTAACCAGCCCTGTTACCTTGTGCTCTTCCAGATGATGGGCAGTCTCTACTGCAGGACTTTGTCCTAGACAAACCACAGTGCAGTGCATATGTAAATGTGTGATTTTTGGAGGAAGACATTATATTTATTATCTCCGAAAGCTAATGTTGTTCCCATGAATCTTTGGTATTACTGAATAGTTGTTCGACATAAATATGACCACCAGATTTTGGCCTGACCTAGCCCTCTCACCCCAGTTCTATAGCAAAAAAAAATTGTTAAAAGACTTTAGACTAGACTAGACTAGACTAGACTAGACTAGACTAGACTAGACTAGACTAGACTAGACTAGAATAGAATAGAATAGAATAGAATAGAATAGAATAGAAATTCAGTTGGAAGATACCTACAACAATTGTCTTGTCTAATTGCCTGGAAAATGGGTATGAACTTGCCCTCTGTAAATTGATTTGTCTAGTCTATTTTCTAATCTGTATATTTGTTTTTTACAGCATTCTTCAGTGTTGCATTCACAATTCAATTACTCATTTTTAGGAGGAAAAGAGTATTTCCTTGTATGTGCAATAAACCTCCTGCTTGATGACTTCACTCTATTTCACTTCACAGTGGCGGTGTTCCTAGAAACAGAAAAAAACCATCATTTCTTATGCACCTTTTTCAAGCCCTTCATGACCAATTGTCACCAGTTGTGGCAACACAGGAGCTTTCACACTGTCGTACCCAGCCTACCTGTGAGATGAGGCACAGGCTGTCCTGCAGCATAGCTCAGAGACCAGGGTGGGATCCTCTGCTTACATGCAGCTCCTTCGCAAAGTGGAAGGACCTGTGCTAAGGCTTCCCACAGCTTTCTTTGACCTACAACCTGTTTAACCTTCCCTGAGCCCAAGCAACCAAACACCAGGGGAGAGGGGTATGCCTTCAGATCCCTGATGCAAGGAGAGACAAAGACCAAGCCCCCAACTACAGCCCTCTGAAAACTTAATGTTTTGTGTGTAATAGTATCACAGCACTTGAAATATCATCATCCATTGCTACCTGCACCATGAAAGACTGAAATACATTCTCAATTACTAGATCTCAAACAAACCGCTTAATTTCTCCACCTCTTTTGTTTTCCTCATATCCTAGTTGGGATCTTCAGCATGTAGTTCAAATGCAACTAAAGATGTGGTATTCAGAGCTGCACAGTAGTTCTTTCTTAGAACTTTAGTTCTGTGAAGGATACAGCAATTTACTGACAAAACCACAAATTCTGGTAAGCCAAAGGAAAAAGTTCTGGGGAGAAGGAAAGTAGCTGTGTTCTTACAGAGAAAGACCAATTAAAAAAATCATTCATTTGTGATCCCAGACTGCAAAATTCTGAGGCCTTAGACTGGGAAGATTTTTCCGAAATCATCATCCCCTCCAGTGTTATCACCTTTATCCTTTTATTGCATCCTCCAATTACTGAATGTGTCTTGGTAACTAAAATGAGCCCAGGGACAGTTCTGTGCCCACGTGGCCAACTGGCTGGACATGACTTACAGCTAATCTGCTAGACCACATCCAACAGGATGACAAACCGATCTCAACAAACGGCATATTCTGAATATTTCAGTAAAACAGATAGTCATGCCAAGACTGTGCCAGGAATTGAACTATCAGTGAAAAATGGTGGACAAAAACTGGCTGGTGCATGTGTCTGAGCCCCAGCAGTTTAGTTTACTTGTATTGAGGTAGCTCAAACTATTGTTTCCTTGACTCACATTAATTAGATGTTTCAGTTTAAAAGGTCAATAGAGGTCATTGCAATTAGTAGCCAGAGTATTTGTATGAAATAAAGACAACAGTATGATCCTCAGAGAACCTTCCAGCCTGCTCGCATGTGCCTCACATACCAAAACGTACATTTGCACCTGCAAGATCTAGAGGATAAAAACACAAACTCAAATTCTGAAGGATTCTCTAAAGAGAAAAAAAGACATTGTAACCAGCTGCATGATGAAACAGATCTACAGCCATTCAGCAGTCTGCTCTGTGCCATTCTTCTGGAATTAGGGTGATGGCAGAGAGTTGGGAGTGTGGCATGGGAGCACCTTCCAGCCCTCGCAGGAATTCTTACATGCACAGTTAGGGAGATTTTTGTGGGAGCTGAATGGACACTTCTGCTCTGTGGGGCTGCTGCCACTGCCCAGCACCAGCGTGCCCTGTTTGTACATCTCCTCATTAGCATTTGTCATAGTGGAGAATGGGTTTTTCTCTCCTATAAAGTGGAAATTGGGATAAATTTACTCTTCCTTGTGGAGCAGGTCCCTTTGACTCATCCTTTCTCCAGCAGCTCTGCCTCACTGTCCTAGCAGTTTGTCTTTGGAGATGATGTGACCTGTCATGGGTCAGCAGAATGATTTCTGAAGATGCTACCACTTCATTAATGCCTTTACCTTGGGGCATTGCTATTTTCACTGCCCTTCAATATATGCCGTGCAAGGAAACATGTAGCCCTAATTCCCTGCTCTAATCTGTAATTGGAGCCTTTATTAACATTTATGAAATTTTAATGACTTATTGCTTTCTGCTACCCTCGAAGTAACACACATGGAAAAGAGCTGGTTGTCAGTGCAGCCATCGGACATGCCTGTGGAGAAGGGGGAAATCTCTGCTAGAGAATTACTAGCTGCAGGTGTTTGCACTGGGTCATTAATGCACTACATTGCTGCTCAGTAATGCTATGCAATGTAGTTTACACCCTTACTGTCATCCAGCACTTTTATTTAAACACACCAGCATCATCTTTATGTGACACCAGACACTGAAGCTGCATTAGCATGCGTCTTTGCTCTCCAAGAAGTTTTGAAGTTAGGTGAAGTCTTTACATGGTGACTATTTTGGCAGGCTATATTGTTCTACAATTTATCAGCTGATAACTTTTGCTGCCTCACAGACATTGTGTTTTCCCAAGTGAAGAACCTTTGGCTGAGCTCTGGAAATATATGCGTTCCACAGAAATGAAAAGTTATTAAATCAGTACTGTGGGGGAATGCAGGGGAATGATCTGTTTGTAATTCTGGGAAAAACAATTTAGAACACTGTTTTTAAAGCTTAACGAAATTACTTAAAATCTTTCACAAAAACAACCAACCTTTTTCATCTGGTCTCCAAGGATTTTGTTTATCTTTCAGATCTAGTTGCTGCAAAATACTGATAATGCAGAAATTCCATGAGGCGTTAAATCTCCATCTACCAGTGGCTGGCAGAATTAATCAAATTACCTTTTAAAGTTAATGCAGTCGGTGAGAAGAGTTTAATGATATTCAAAACCTTCGTGGTAATAATTACAGATGAAGAGGGTCAGTCAGTTGAGAATTAATGCAAAAAGTGCACAGAATGATAATCTGAATTAATGTATCAGACCATGCAGAAGGCATAGGGAGAGTGAGCCATGAAAATAAAATTCATTTGCTTCCATTCAGAATAGTGAAATAAACTCACATGTGTGAGAATTTGAACTAAAAGATGAATTTGAAGTTTAAGCTATGCTAGAGAGGAGGTGGTAGGTTGAGAGATGTGAAGGAAAGGGAAAAAAAAGGAGAAGAGAGAATGAAAGCTAACCTGGATTATCTTGCAAAATTTGAAGGTGTCGGTCTTTCTACCACAACTCAAAGACAGAAGATTTCCCACAAATTTCTCTCACCCTGAGGCACTTCACCTTTTTGGTTTTCTGTATCCTGCATGCCTGCTTTTTCCACCTTTGTAGAAATGATCAAATATTTGGTGAGGACAGGGTTTGCACTGTCCTTTCCCATGCAGTTCATAGTTCTTTTGCTAACAAAAAGATTGAACAGTCCTGAAAGGACATACTTAAAAATAATTCAATATGCCCCCACTTAAATTGAGTCTGGGCAGTCTCAGGCTGCACTCAAGTCCCACAGGAATGGCAGAGGAGCAGTCTGTATTGCAGCAAATGTGGAGCTGAGCATTCATGTGACCTGAGACAATTGCCTCCAACACTTTGTCCTTCTAGTGACTGTCATCAATACCCACTGTCACTGAGGATATCACAGTTCCTGGGTACATGGTTTGAGATGCCACACACTGATGCTGCCATCAGAGAAGGGCTACTCAGCACATTCTGACAAACAGATCTCTATTATAACTAGACTATGTCAAATATCTACAAAGTTGTAGTCAATTTTTGAAAATCTTGAGCATCTTCATTTCCCACTTACCATTTTTGTCAAATGTATGTGACTTAAATACATCTATGTTTGTTCTGTTCCTCTGAGAGACAATGTCAGTTGCTGTCTTTTCCATACTATTAGATCAGCTCAGGCATAATATTATAAATATTCCTAAAAACTGAGGCAGTGTTGCTTTTATGGTCAATTGTGTATTGAACTTTCTGTGTGCTGTTTCCACATTTCAAGCTTCACTGCATGTCAGCCTTCAGATCCTTATTTTGCATGTGAGAAGGGACTATCGAGTGTGCCTGTTGAGTCCCCTGTGGAGAACTTCTTTATATAGCACTGCGATTATGCAATTGGACTGTAAGGGTACAAATGATGTTTCTGCATAACTGCATCCTGCACCCTTCAGATCAGCAGTGCTCAACTTGCCGCAGCCAGAAAGTCACATCAACAATGGATATTCTCAGAGGCCCAAGTGGATCATGGGTGGATTCTTCATTGCAATGACAGAATCATTTAGGTTGGACAAGACCTTTAAGATCACTGAGTCCAAACATTAACCCAGCACTGCGAAGTCCACCACTGAACTGTGTTCCTAAGCACCACAACTACACATCTTTTAAATATTCAACCACTTCCATGCACAGCTTATTCCAATACTGGACAATCCCTCCTGTGAATTCTTTTTTCCTAATATCCAAACTAAACCTCCCCTGGTGCAACTTGAGGCCATTTTCTCTAGTCCTATCACTTGTCACCTGGGAGAAAAGACCCACCCCCACCTGGATACAACCTTCTTTCAGGCCATTGTGCAGAGTGATAAGGTCTCCCCTGAGCCTCCTTTCTCCAAGTTAAACACCCTCAGCTCCCTCAGCCGCTCCTCATTAGACCTGTACTCCAGACACCTCATCAGCTCCATTGTCCTCCTCTGGACATGCTCCAGCACCTCAATGTCACTTTTATAGTGAGGGGCCCAGAACTGAACAGAGGATTTGAGGTGCTGAGTGTATAAATATCTAAAGGGGGAGTGCCAAGAAGATGGAGCCAGGCTCTTCTCAGTGTTGCCAACCAATAAAACAAGAGGCAATGGGCAGAAATGGATACATGGGAAGTCCCACCTGAATATGAGGAAGAACTTCTTGACTGTGAGGGTGACCATGCACTAGAACACAGTGCTCAGAGAGGCTGGAATGCCTCCCTCACTGCAGATATTGAAGAACAGTCTCAATGCAATCCTGTGCCATGTGCTCTAGGATGACCCTGCTTAAGCAGGGAGGTCGGACCAGGTGACCCAGTGTGGTCACTTCCAGCCTGACTGACTCTGTGATTCTGAGTACAATGCCCTGCTCCTGCTGGCCACACTGTTGTTGATAGCAGCCAGGATGCCTTTGGCCTTCTTGGCCACCTGGGCAAATGCTGGCCCATGTTCAGCCAGCTGTTGACCAGCACTCTCAGGTCCTTTTTCACCAGGCAGCTTTTCAGCCGTTCTGTCCCAAGCCTGTAGTGAATCCTGAAGCCATACAGACTGTGAGGATGTACCATCATTGCAACTCTGGTTCGTCTCTGGAGGTTGCTTTATTGTCCATGTTCTTCTGTAGGGGACCAGTCTTTACCTGTTGCTGCTTTTGTTCTCCAAGAATATTCCCAAGAGAAAGCTCAGGAGTTTCTCCCAGCTCTTCCACAAATCTCATGTTGTGGCTATGCCTTCCTGGGGCTGTTTTTGCTGCTTTATGAAGCAATCAAAGGACAAAGTGAGCCCATCGTACTCTGGCTTTGTGCTTCAGTAGTCCCAGGCAGTGACACAAGGACATACATAACTGCAAAATTAGAGGCTGAATATGGCTCAGCTTCATTCAGCAGAGCTGACCTTGCAGTAACACCTGACGTATTGTCCCACTGAGAGTTTTAATCAAAGCACTTAAAAATACTGCAACCCTTTTTCTGTTGCATTACAAAGAACTTCAGCACTTTCTTTGCTTCGCTGCAAACATTTTTGTTTGCATGTTTGTCATTTGAGAGTTGCAGATAATTGGTTTGGCTGTGTTTGATCTCACAATCTGGCCAAAAAAAAAAAAAAAAAATTAAAGGAAAATTCCCTGGGTGTGTTTCTTTATGAACTGCTGAGAAGCAAAAATGATTATAAAATGTTACAGTTAATCCCTTAGTGATCTTGACATTTGCAAAAGGAATAAGAGCGCAAATACTCTTTAAAGTCCTGTGATTAAGGATCATACTCAGCATAGGCAGACAGTTGTTTTAAAAATAATTGTTAATGTTTTGTGTAACATGTAGTTATATGGGCAAACCTAACTCCCTCTTCTTTACTGATTTTGTCTGAAAGATACAATGAGATTTTCCAAACAAAAATTTGTTATTGCAGCTATCAAATGTAAAGACATGCTTTGAAGGACTTTCTGAATCATTTTCCAGAAGTTTTTTACCTAGGCTGAGGCTCTGGGGAGAACTGGCTGTAGACAACATAAAGTTCCCTTTAAAAAACTGAGCACAGAAATCATTTTAGCCAAATTGAAAATCAAGCCCAGATTTGTGATGCTTCATCCCTATATATGTATCAAACCAGTTATAAATACCTCCTTCCCTGTTCCCCACTCCCATCACCTCTTTTCGAGCACTGTTTTGCAGCAATTAAGCCATAGAGGAGGTTGTGCTGCTGTGTAGTGCAGGTTGGTTTGGTGTTCTGGTCCAGATATTATCACGGAGTGTGAGGTGACCAAATACAAGCATCTCTTGCTGTGTCATTGCAATAAAAATTTGATCTACAAGAAATTAGGTCGCAGCAGATCGTGTCCATCTTTTGTTTGCTGCTTCCTAGACATTGCTTTTCCTGAAGGCACCTGGGGGGTGGTGGAGGAGTGACCATCACAGGGAAATCACAGCAGTTGCCATGCAGCTGATAGTCTACCCCTATTTTATAAACGTGTCATAGAACCAAAGACCAGATTTAACAGCTTTAAAGCAGGTTTTGGAGGTCAGTGCTCTTTAATAAATGTCCTCACCAATTGTGAGGGGAATACATTAAAGCCAGTCTTACACTTCTGTCAAGGATCTTCACCAGCAGCCCCAGAAATTTTTCTCAATAGCCCTTCTCAAAGAAGAAAACTGCCAGCAATTTTCTTCTGCCTTAGAAAAAAGATGCTGCCTTCTGAGACCACTATACAGATTTAACTGCTGACACCACATGAGTTTTTTTAGAAAATGCCAAAGGTAATGGTGCTTTTGGCCATCTGTTTCCCACTCGTGCCCTTTCCATCTCTCATTAGGAAATTGGTGTGTGTCCCAGGTGTGTTACAGGGTGGCAGTCCTGGCAGTCCAGGTAAGTCTGTGCAGGCAGTACATCCCAGGGATCACAAGTCCCTGTGGGTACTTGGCTAATTCTCACTTTGAACTGTGACAGGGAAAGGACAGTTAACATCTGTCCTGAGAAAATGCATCCAACTCCAGCTTTAACAGAGTTTAATGGTTAGCTAGGAGTTTTCTAGCTTGGTAGAAAGTCACTGACACATCTGGTAGCCTCTGCTCAGCAGAACATGACAGGATTATTAAAGTTCAGGTGTGCTGGTAGGGCCCTGAAGGGGAGTTTGTCTGTGCAGACACGGAGCAGGTACGCTCGAATTTATTAGTTTCTCAGTTTAATTTCTGACTTGTGCATGGCCATGACACCATGTACACTTTGTATAACATGATGCAAGTTCTTTTAACACTTAGCAGTGCGTGTCCCTTTTGCCCAGGGCTGGACCTGAATGGAAGGCAAAAACGAATAAGCTTTCTAGATTCGCATTTCTCATTTTCAGCATGTGTTTCATCCCCCCTCCCCGTGCTTCCCCAGTGCCATCTGCAGTCTGTGAACAGCTGCTTCTGCTACCTTTGCTGAACTTAGAAAGTCCGATTTCTTGGTATGATGCATATACCTTCCAGCATCAATCGTAGAATCATAGATCCATAGAATAGTTTGGATTGGAAGAGACCTTTAAATGCCATCTAGTCCAACCCACCTGCAATGAGCAGGGACATCTTCATCTGGACCAAGTTACTCAGAGCCTTGAATGACTGACCTTGAGTGTTTCCAGGGAAGGTGCATCTCCATCTCTCTGTTCCAACCTGTTCCAGTGTTTTACCACCCTCAAAAAAAGTCTTCCTTATATCTAGTCTGAATCTACCCTCTTTCAGTTTAAAACTGTTGCCACTTGTCCTATTGCAACAGGCAAAGTCTGTCCCCATCTTTCTTATAAAGCCTCCTTTAAGTACTGAAAGGTCACAATAAGGTCTCCCCAGCGCCTTCTCTTCTCCATGCTGAACAGTCTTCATAGGAGAGGTGCTCCTCTGGACTTGTTGCATCATGTCCACATCTTTCCTGTGCTGAGATCCCCAGAGGTGGGCACAGCACTCCAGGTGGGCTCTCACAAGAGTGGACTAGAGGGGCAGCATCAGCCCCCTTGACCTACTGGCCATGATGCTTTTAATGCAGCCCAGGGTACAACTGACTTTCTGGGTTGGAAGTGCACACTGTTTGCTCATGTCCAGTTTTTCAGCTGCCGGTACACACAAGTCAGGGCTGCTCTTAGCTCCTTCATCCCCCTGCCTGTAATGATACGAAGGGTTGCCCCAACCCAAGTGAAGATCCCTGCACTTGGCCTTGTTGAACCTCATGAGATTCCCATGGACCTACTTTTCAAGCTTGTCCAGGTCCCTCTGGATGCCACCCCATCCCTCAGGCATGTCAATCAAACCACTCAGTTTGGTGTCATCTGCAAATTTGTTAAGGGTGCACTCGATCCCACTGCCAATGTCACTGATGAGGATATTAAACAGTACTGGTCACTTGAGGGACTGCTCTTGCCACTGATGTCCACTGGGACGCTGAGCCGTAAAGCACTACTCTCTGGATGTGACTGTCCAATCAATTCCACCGAACAGTCCACTCATCAAATACATGCCTCTCCAGTTGAGAGAGAAGGATGTTGGGGTGTGCCGTGTCAAAGGCATTATAGCAGTCCAGATAGACAAGATCCGTAGCTCTTCTCTTGTCCACTGACGTAGTCACTCCATTATAGGAGGTCACTAGTTTAGTCAGACAGGACTTGCCTCGCTGTCCCGAATCACATCTCTGTTCTCCACATGCCTTAGCATAGCTTCTAGGTGAACCTGTTGTGTGGTCTTCCCACAGAGGCACAGAGGTGAAACTGGTATGTCAGTTGTTCCTAGAGTCCTCCTNCAGCCTTGTTTATCAGGGGGGTACTCTTTCTTTGACCTTCCTTTTCTGGTTAACATACCTGTATACAACATTTTTTGTCAAGTTCTGCTCCAGCTGCATCTTGGCTTTTCTAATCCCATCCCTACACTGTTGGGCAGCATCCCCTATACTCTTCCCAGGATACCTGTCCTTACTTCCATTGCCTATGCTTCTTGCCCTTTAGTTTGACCATCCCTGGAGGTGTTCAAGAAATGAATGACATGGCACTTAGTTGACAAGGTGGTGATTGGTCAAAGGTTGGACTCGATAATCTTGGAAGTCTTTTCTGTAATTCTATGTCTAGCTTTGGTGTTTGAGACTTAAGCTTCAAGGAATTGTAAATAGAATAGTTTATCTATGGAAAATAATACAAAAAAACACTCATACACAATTTTAACTGAATAATAGCTTTGAAGGGAAAAATTAAGTCATTTTTAGATGGTAGTTAACAAACAAATTGTCCAAGCCTGCTGAAGAAATGATCTGAGGGTAGGAGGCATAATTCATTTTTACGAGGTCAAAAATTCCTCCTGAGATATCAGCTGGCATGCGGCATTACATCATGAAATATTCAAACCCTACAGTTCCAAGAACAGTCCTAGAAAGTCACAAACAGTCCAAAGGATGAGATAGCTGCTCACTGGACAGTGCTATGTTTCACTTCATGTCTAGTTTCTGCTGTGGGAAAATCATGTTTCTGGGAAGGTTGGTAGCTACAGGACCTGCCAGGCCAGGCTTGGAGACTTGAGCATGAGAACACTTGATGGTGGCCAAAGACATGAATGTTTTGGAACTGGTCTAAGCTCTGATGATGTCCTAGAACTTCCACCACTGCCCTTGTGCCATCAGGGACATTTTTGGGGCAGTGTGTGGTGGTGGGCTTTCAAGTGCTGCGGCACTTGCCCAAATGTTTTTGCATTTTAAAGGAGCCATCAGAGCTGCAGGCAAGTTTTTTGGGAGGCAGAACAGACAGGCTGGAGCAAAACACAGTACAGAGTTGAATGCCTGCATGTCTTTGGTTCCTCAGCCATAAAAGGAGGACAGTATCTATCAAATGGACAGTTTAAAAAGAATAAAACTGCAACCTACTGTAGAAATTCCTAGAACAGACAGTAGTATGGAATTGTGCGAAGTACAGCTTTCCATGTCTTAATGTCCTTGAATTGTGCCTTTCTTGACACTAATGCAGAGAGAGTTTGTGGTAGGGACGTCTTAGTGTTGCCTGTCCATGTCCCAGCTAGCACCTGCTCAGCAGGCAGCCTACAGGCTCCAGGCCTTCAGAAATAGCTCGGGGTTTGATTTTATTCTTATTCTAAATGTGTCACCTCTTTCATCCTTCATGCAGATCCAGTGCCACCCTTAGGGCAATTACATCAGCTCTGTGCTTGGGACATCCCAACCTTACCTACGCTGGTTGATGGCTCTCCACTTCGGCACTGGTTTGCCTGAGGTGTAGAGGTGAAATTAAATGCACGTAATGTTTTCTCTCTAAAATCAGGCAACATCACCACACTCTTCAACATGTAAATTTCCAAATCTCTATATCCCTTTACAAAAATAACAGCACTGATGGGTTTTTTTTAAGCAGTAGCCTTGCGTGTATTAGACTAAAAAAAGAGTTGCTCTTTGCAATGTTGCAGCCAGTGGACTGCAAATCCCAAGAGAAGCTGTGTTTTTATAGGTGACGGTGTTCCAAAGCTCTTTTTGAACTTGAGTCCTTCCACCCATCCCTAGAGGAGGAGGTCATGCACTCCACCACACTTGTGGCAGCAGATGATGCGGATGCATGCTGCTGCCTTGGACATGGGGCGGCAATGAGAGGGCTCTCTGAGCCACAGCCTTGCCTGAAACCACAGATCACGTACTCTGAGGTCACTGTTTTTTCTAGCTAATTACGTGTAAAGAAAAGGCAAGTTAGATATTGGAACCTTTTCAAGGTCCCTGAAGACCTGGTGTTTTCCTTATAACTAGTGAGCCTATTACATGGTTGGGCTATTGCACTTCCTAGGAGTGCAGGGTGGGGTTTAATTAGTTCACTGTACCAAATACCAAGAATGTACAATACTCTGGATGTGATACTTGATAGTGATAGTTCTAGAAAACAGTTCTTTTAATAAGAAAACTTTTAAATCAAGTATGAGCTTGGATTTTTATATTTTTTTGCCTAAACCAAGAATAGATTAACTCTTTGTTGGGTTGGACGTGTTACAAAAATGAGCAGAACAAAAATGTATGCTTGCATAATACTGAGCTCTTACCCTCATCTCTGCATATTGAAATTATGAATTCATTAATTCTCCGTAGTCTGGCTTTAATTTATTTTTGTGAACAATTTATTGCTCTGGAAACAAACGCCTTTTTTAAAACAGCGAGCTGGCAGGGATTAGCAATGACTCTGTAGATTTTCCCAAAATACATTGTCAGTCAATTTTAGCTCCAATATTTTTGATTAATAGGTTATTTAGCATTCGTGCTCTTTTGATCTTTGACTCTCTTCACTGAGATTGTCAACACGGCTGCAGAAAAAGATCACTTACAGTAGTGTTACCAGGGGACCATTGTATTGGTAGTTAATCATGTATTAAATAAAACCCACTTGGTATGTTGGCTAAAACAAGGTATATAGGCTATTTAACAGAATAAAGAGAAAACATTAATTTCAGTTACTGAAAAGAAACAACTAGAATTTGTCTTTGTTCATGAGAAGAGCTCTGTGTTTGGGAGAAATGTACATAGAAAAAAGGAATGTGGTGGAAATGCTTCAGTCCTGCCCTGAGCCCCTTTTTATTGACTGGAAGCCAAAGTGCCACCATCCTGGCAACTTAAATAGCAGTAGCTATACTATGACGAAGTTAAATGGTATGGGCAAAGATAAAATACTGAATTTAATCAGTTATCACAGATCCCCTTGAGTTCTGCTGATCTTTTACATGTCCCTTGGCGTTGCATTTTCACACATGCACCCTGCACCTCAGGTAACCAGGGTGCCTTGGAAGAATTTCCACCTTCAGGATTGGCAAGAAGGACCACGCTGTGGGGGAGCAGGAAAAATGAAGGGGAGGTGGATGCAAAGAGTGCTCATGGTAAATAAACCTTCCCTTGTGAAACTACGTGTAACACCTTTTTTTCGGTACTGTAGAGAATCAGTTTTCCCTGCAGATCACTCGTGGTTTGTATGCATGAAAATGCAATATTTCTGCTGCAGTGAAGAGCTTTTCCATGTAGTTTTACAAATTGTTTTGTTGTATTCATGTCTTTTTTATCACTTTATTCTCGTCTCACGAAGAGAAATAAGGCAAGTATGACTCCTTATAAGCTGCCCACAAATCACAACCCACAAATCATAGGATTATCTCCTTTTGGGTCCTTCATGAATCTCACAACTTTGGGCTTACAAAGCAGTAGATCTTTTGTACACAACCCAGTTACAAAAATGTCATGGGATAGTCTACCCCATCCATGGTTCCTGTGTTCCTGGCATCCTGAGATAGTCTTCCCCATTAAAAAATGCGTGAGTTATTTCTAGTTCAGTTTGCACCAAATATTCATTTTTCAGGAATTGAAACCAAAACCCCTAGAACAAAAGTATTTGCCTCAGAAAAATAAATGGATAGGACAAAAAACTCCCAATTGTGTGCGTGTCTGGTAGTATGGATTAGAAAACCCTTGCGGCCAAGGAGACCAAGAGGAACAATTAATGTACCCATTTGCTCCTCCCTGGAGGAATGTGATCATGTATAGTGTGAAGAACATTCCTCCATTGGGGCCTCCTCAGAGACATGTCTTCTGATCCTTGTCAACTCCCAGTGGCAGACGTCCAACTTTTTGGGCAGAATCTGCTTTCTGCAGCAAATATGTAAATAATGTGCAAGTCCTGAACACATTGCCTTTCCTGCCTTTGTTATATGTGCTTAATTCATGTTTACTGAAATGTGCAGTCAGTGTTTTATCCAAAAATCCTGACATTTGAGAACATGCATTGAAATGCATGGACACTGGTGTTGTTTGGTTTGACTGACTAATTGCTCATAAGCTACCTGACAGTCCCCCTCCCTGCTGGATTCAAGGAAACACATTATTTAGTATAATCAAACCTTTCTTTTTCACAAAAATAGATCAAATAATTTCATACAGTCTCTGCTCAGTCTTTCTTTGGCCTGGAGGAGGTTGAGTCGTTCTTTGCTGTTAAATGAGGTATTGATTTCCTATTTCTGCCGGCTGACATCCTGTCATATAAAAGACTTTAATCAATAGACCATATGTCAGCTGTAGTTATTTCACATATCGTATTATTATTAACATCATCATCATTTTTATTAGTTTGCATTTCTGCCTGGGCTGTTCTGGAGTTCCTGGCATGTCTTTCTCCTTGCTCCTTCCTTCTAGCTCCGTTTCAGCGTAGGAGATCTTGCAATATAAACTGCCAGAGAATAAACTTGTGCCACGTTATGCCAAAAAGAGAGTAAAATGAGGGATTAAAGAGACAATTGCCCTTCCCAGAAAGCCTACTGCTGCCATATGCTTTCTATATCATTCTGAGTGAGCTGTTCCATCTTTCCTTGCCTGGTTTTTGCTGTACCAGATAAAGTACGAGCTTCTCTCCTTCACGTTTGTGGTTGCAGAACTCCTCCTGGCAGGGTGAGAGCATTGGCCCTGTACTGTGTGGGAAACAAGTTGGGTTCCCTGCTCCCATCAGCGGCAGGTGCCCAGTTTCCCTTTTCCCATCTTTGTTGCCCAGGGACCTGCTGAAGCCCCAGACCTCAACCTACCCCAGCACTGGGTGGTATTGCTGCCACACCAACGTGCATTGTCCATATATCCTATGGAGTGTGGTAATTACCCAAAGGACATCGCCCCCTTCATTCTGGTCTCATTCATGCTAGTTTTTTACACAACTCTTGGCCTCACTAAGGCACTCCTGTTACATGAAAATTGTTGAGTGCTGGATCGAGTCTTCATTTCAGGAGAGAGGCATTCTGTTACCTGTATTGTCAATCCACACACCTCATTTTTCACAGGATCCACAGGGACTCCAGGCCGCTCAAAATTAGCCCGTGTAATTTGTCATATCTCTTTTTCCCAGGCTTTTCTGTAATGATGCCTTTCTGTTGTGTCTAACACATTTCCGTCAATTTTCAGGCCCATTATTGGCAAAAGGCACAACTAGAATCTCTAACAGAGGAATAGCACACAAAAATTCATTTCTACGGTTGCATTCTTTTTCAGCTATGGTGTCCCTTTCCACATCTAGCACATAATTAATGGCAAACTATTCTCTTAGAAAGAAGTTAGATTAGAAGTTAGAAGTTAGATTAGAAGTTAGAAGTTTGAAAGGCTGGTTTTGAGCATTTTCGGAGGATATGGATATTCATTGCAATTTATTCACCTTGTTTATGAGATTTTTTTCATGTACAGATATGTAAGCTTTATTGCAGTCAAGAAAACAGCAAAGCCTTATGTTAGAGAATTTGTACACTTGTATAATTAATATATTACAAAACCTTTTACTTTAAAAACTATTTGTGGCTTACATTCAAAACAAAGTAGCTACATAGTTTTTGGACATCTGCTAATGAGTTTTATAAGTCTTTTTTCTATAGCAATGTCCATAGACATTTCAGCTTCTGATTGATAGCAATTTTGCCTCTCATGCTTTCAAAAGGGCAAAGCATAGTTCTCTGAAATACAGAAAAATACTGCACAACATCTGGCCTTCAGGTCCTGAGAGTCGGTTATCCAAAACTTAAAGCTCTGCACTAGAACCCACAGCAAGTCTTGTGATGCAGCAGCAAATCCTTTCATTTTGCAGTCTGCAGCTGATGGTCTAATGATGAAATAGTTTAGTTTCAGGCTGTTTAAAATTCCCATTTAAATGACAGAGAATGTAAGGACTTTAAATTCTTTGGCTCAGAAAGAAAATAGGAGCTAGCAAGCTAAGCTATATCCTAAGAAACTTTAAATGCGTTTATGTAAATATAGATTTTACTTTGTATGTTAAACAATACATTATGTACTCATCCTACATTTTCACAGTTCGTTTTCAACTTATCACAATGAACTTCTAATTCAATGCAATCATGAAAAATTTCTGTAACTGTAATTTGATGTAATTGGGCTGTGATGGGAGCTAATGGACAGATAAAGTACCTTTTGACAGCTTTTCAGAATTCCTGGGGAAGGGAAAATACCCATTCAATTTACTTAAATTCATTCATGACTAACAGTTTTGATTATGATACTCATAACTGAGAGAAACACTACCATACACCAGGATTACTCCTAATGAGTCTACACAAGGAATTAATACCCCCAATCTGAGAAAGAAGTTATGGCATCTTAGCTTTCCAGTTTCATTTGGCCTTCAAAATCATACCATCGTGATTTTTCCTTCTGACTTCGCAATGAATCTCTCCTCATTTCCCTGAAATTCTTCCTTTCCCTCCACAATTTATTTGTGAACATGAAACCTTTGATTTCTCACTTTTCAGAAGGCATCAATAGTCAGACAGTGATCAACAGCAAAATTGTTGAGTATTGGTATGAAGCAATTAAAAATGTTGACTTTCTGAAGTCAGTAGGAATTTTGCCTTCATTACTATGATAGGCTTTTTCCCCAAATTAGTTACGTGCTTTCACAAGGAAGGAATCCTTTCATATGAAGCCATGTCCAATAATAAGTAATGCAAGTTGTATATTTCTTTGTAAAGTAAGGTCTAAACTTCACCTGTTAATTCAGCCCAACCTGAGTAAATCTATCTTTTTCTTTTTTTTTTTTTTCAACTATTTGAGCAGTGAATTTTTTAGGTTATAATCCCAGATTTCTACCTAGTTTAGCAAAACTCCTAAGGATACGTTTAAGAACATGCTCGTTTGTTTTGATAACTTAAATTCAGGGCTAAAGTGCCCTGCACAGTTGCAGAGCTGCTACTGATGTTTTCACTGGCCATTACCACACTTCATAGATGAAACTCCTGTTTGAGCCAGTATGGCAAGAAAAGCGAGCAGGGTTACCCTGATTAAAGAGTTTGGTTTTCACTACACCCTCAGGAGGAGCAGGCAGTGGTGATTTGATCGCTTTGTCCTGTGCACTTTGAGTTACTGTTTCTGGTCTGTTGATTCAGGCAGACAGTAAACATTCACATGGAGATTATTAACAACACGTAGAGAATGGGTAGAAAATTTAATTAGATAACAAACAGCTTTGCAAGCACCTGTTCTTTCAAAACCTAGTTATCTACAGATTTATGTCTCTTGCTTGATTGGCTTTATGACTGAATTATAGTTAGAGGTTTTTTGTCCCTACATGTATGTGCAGTCTCCTCCTGCAGAGTAATTTGGCAGCAACATGCAGGCAACCATTCGACTGCACATCTAAGTGAAGACTCGCAAGTGACTGGGGTAAGCCTGTGGGTATTTGAACCATAGTGTCTTCTCTGTGTAGCCTGTAGCTTTCTGGGGAATCTGTAGGATCTGGATTCTCTTGGAGACCTTTGCTTTTTTGTCCAGTATGATTGAAACCAGACAATAGATCTGGACATTACTGGCAGCAGAGGGAAGATGAGGGCTCATGTAAGTATGCTTTTCAGTGCAGCCCAAAGTGATGTGAGAATAACCAGGAGCTGGTCACCACAAGCATTTCCCATGTCTGCTGGAAGGTGGAAATAAATAAATAGGATAGTCAGGATCACTTGAGATGTAGATAAAAGTGGCACATTTTGCCAGGCCTCCCAGTGAAGAGCTGTGTAGCTCCAGCTGAGCCCAACATGCTTCCTCCTCCAGAGCCTGCTGCTGACCTGGAGGATGGTTCTCTGGGGCTGGTAGAGACCCATCTGGCTTTTCTGAGCAATTTGCAGACAGACCCTTTGGAGGATGTTCCTCCAGATACATTTTTAGCACAGAGGAGATGAGTGACAGGAGACAGTGCTTCGCTCAAACTTGCCCTTCCTTCATCTCCCTAAATATTTTCTACCCCCATCACTCCTTTCCAGGTTGAGGACTTTGAAGGTGTTTCTCTCTCCCATGAATCTTCTGTTTTATTGTACAATTTGTGCCTCACTTCACCTGCTAGACACATGTTCTCAGTCCTGCGTCCATTCCTCAATATCAGGGAAGATAAGACTGCAGCTGATAAGTTTTGCCTTAAGGTTTGCCCTCCTTGCTGCATGGTGGTGTCTCTTTTCTTAGTCTGAGTCTGGCTGCTCCAGCAGTCAACACAGATCCTAATGGAGGAGGTACAGCTTTGTTCATCTGAAGGTTTCTTCCCTCTAATATAGTCAAGGTCTTTCTTCATCTGTATCACATGGGAGGCCCAATGTAAGGTTCAATTTAATTTACAAAATTAGGCTGGATATTTGAAAACATTACTTAGAGTATACTCAGTGTAAGCTTTGGATTTTCTTCAAGAGTCTGCTTGCAGTAAACCAAGAAGCAGTTTAGATTTTAATTTATTTCTCTCCGTGGGACATCAGTCACTCCACAGGTTTCACAGTCACAGGTTTCAGAGTTATGTCTGCCATTACTTCAGTGTTGTCTGTGACACTGAAGCATGTGGCGTATGCAGGATTGTAACTGAACTGTGTGTTGCTTTTTAAGGTTCTCTTTATGACTGCTTCACCAGACTTGCTGCAAAGAGGCAAAAAGCTTTCCCAGTTAAGATTATAAGGATTTTTTTATTATGATGACAAATCTACCTAAACACGCATGAAAATAAAACGAGTTAATTGTAAATTTTTCTCTGAGTCACAGAAGCTGTGGAGGCATGTCAGGGCCATTCAACAGCAGTTTTCAACATTTACAATCCCTAACACATACCTGAGTTTTCCATCTTTGGAAAAAGCATCATAAACCTTTGTATTTCTTTGTTACTATTAAGAGCTGGAGGAGAGATAACAAATCTTATCTCAGAGCTAGCTAAATCTAATAACTATGGTTTGTTATGTTAGCTCAGACTGGAGCCTGTTACTATTTTAAACTGAGATTGTTGGGCTAATTTCAGTCAGGTTCTCCCATAGGAATGACCCTGTACCTCCTGATTGATGGAAATCCATTTCCTATGCAAAGAAGGTTGTAAGAATTGCAAATTTCTCGGTCTATGTCTCTGGAATTTCAATAATTTCTGGAAGATTTCAGAGTTGCTCACTCCCTGGCACTCCTGCATAGCTCATAAACGTTGCAAGAGTAGAGACCTTCTGGCCCAGGTAGCATATAATGCTCATAAATTTGATAGCAGCAGGGAGTAGTGCTGGAGGCAGAAGTGACTCTAGCACTCCAGCTTTATAAATGCCACCAGTGTCATTAACGTGTTGGGTGTTCTTGATCCTAGTCAAAATAAGATCAAAGAGGGATACCTTCTGATACTTAAATATGAATACATTTTACCCCCTTCTTGTTTTCTCAGACCTGATTTGCAAAATGTCAACTACATTGGAAAAAAAATAAATCTGTCTTTCTGATTCTCTACACAAAGAAAAGAGATTTCCTGTGAAAACAAAGTAACCCATGAAGAAAACAGCCATTTGTAACAAAATGTTTGTGACCTGTATGTGAATATGGATTTGTGTTTTCACAAAGCTGCTAAGCAAAGTGGTGAGTTTCTATTTTAAGAAGAAAAGAGACAAAAATAAATACATTATACAAGATAGTCCCACAAATTGCCAGGCTTGTGTAATGCATTTCATTTCTTGTAGCTCAGGAGTTCTTCTAGAACATCCTGTTATTTTCAGGTTCATCGATGCCATTATCCCATCTGCAGATGGGACCCACTGGGACACACCTGAGCTTGATCCAACCTACCAGGGATATCCAGGGCAGAGTAGCTGCCTGAGCAGAAAGACTAGTTCAGGCTTGAGTATTTTTGTAGAATCACAGAACCATTAAGGCTGGAAAAAGACTTCTAAGATCATCAAGTCCATCCATTAACCCAGCACTGCCGTGTTCACCGTGGCCACAAAGTGCCACATCTACACAGGGTTTTTTTGAGCGAGTTTTGTTCAAATTTGAATTGAATATTCATGTCAGACAATAAAGGTACCTTGGGTTTGCCTACAAGAGGGCAGATGGACCCCTCCAACACAGCCACAGGGATGCATTTCAGTTTGATGCAAGTTAGTATATGCACAGCAGGCACCCGTGGCTTGAGCAATCAGAGCATCAGGAGCCACAGCAGGGAAATGACTGAGGTAGAGACTAGCTTCTTGATTTTACATACACCAGTTCCTTAAGCAATAATCAACTAAAACAGATGCACATTTGACAGAATCCATTCAGATGGAGGATACACATTTTGCAGAGTTGAAAGCATTTCATTAGTACTGTTTAAAAACCAGAATACTATGCTCTATAATTTGTCAATTTAAAAGGAAGTTGTGCTCTCCACAGAACTCTCAAGAAAATTTGGCTTCAATAAGGCTATTAGGAGGAGAAAGCAAACAGGCTTTGGGTAAAACTATTGTTAAAATTATTACAATTTTTGGTGAGATGGATCACAAGAAGTATAAAAAAATGTTCCTGGAGATTGATTGGCTTTTGTTACATATGATGCTATCACTTTCATCTTTCAGACCTCACCTTACAGTCTATTGATTTTTTATCTCCTCTGGATCATGGTACTTCCTTACTAGTCACACCTCATGTTTACTTACTCTCATTGCTACAGTTCCCTGCTCTGTTGTACTTGTCCATTTTTCAAGCTTTTAAGTACAATTTCAGGTCTCTGTTACTGCAGTGTAGCTGCTGGAACCCCTGAAAGATACTGGTATTCTGGAAATTTCAATTAGAGGTTCAGAACCAATTTTTAGCCCCACATATGCTGTTGTACTGAATGAAAAGAATCACTCCAGGCATTAACAGGCACAGGACATAGAATTGCTTCAGTCTTGGGTCTGCCTATATCTAAGGGCTGTATTTTCTGTAGCAGGGGATTTTCCCATGAGTTTTGCTCCCATGCTGTGCATGCAACGCTTGGAACCAGGGAAAGCCAAAAGAAAGGCTCTTGCTTTACACCCATACATGATGTGCCCTTCTGGAGGCCTCATGGGAGCATTTTGGGTTTCCCCTTTACTCAATCCATCCTTCCTGGAAACTGCTCCTCTCCTGTGTCCACAGCACAACAGATATCAAGTGCACCCGTGCCTTGGACCTGTGCATGGGAAATGGTGTGATTCTGTCATCTACCATGTCTGAGAACATCACCATCACCAGGGAGAGTGGCCAGAGATCCTCAGACCACCTGTGTTTCACACTCCACATGACTGGTGGGATCCAGAGCAGGAGAAGGTAGTTGGGGGGCAGTGGTTTCTTGAACGACACTCCCTCGAGCTTTTCGGGCATAACTAGTGTAACTGAGGGAAGACAAAGCTGCTTTGAAGGCTGAGAGGTGGGAGCTCCTTAAAATATTTCTGAAGCAAATACTTTGGAAACAGGAGCACAGAGATAAACTAAGAGGGGAAGTTAATAGATAAAATCAGAACTGATTTCCAGGATGAGCTTCACAAAGTATATGGGGAATGATACCCTGCACACAGAAAACCAGTACAGGGGAATGCAATGAGGAGCAAAGCCCAAAGCCTTCACTGAGTTCTTCGAAGCCACATACTTGGAATAAACAGTGGGGCTATCCCACTGTATAAAGATCAAATAATAAAAGAAATCTTTTAAGATACAGCATGAAGTGCTGTGACGTTATGCTTTAAAGACCTGCAGCTGCCCTAGAAGCCCCTGGCAATCTTTGCAGTCTGAGGGTTTCAGAATGGCTCCCCAGGATGCCTGTCTCTCTCTCTCTCTCCGGGGACTCTGAGGAGACCAAAGGGTAACAAACCAGCTGAGCTCCGCTGCAGGCTTAATGTCTGCCTCCAGTCTCTAGTAGCCAGCTAAAGGTTATCCCACTGGTTATACAGGTGCACGAGAGCAGACCCCTGCAGGTAACCATCCAGATGCCAGAGAGAGTCAGTGCTTTGCTCTGGATAAAATTTATCTGCTGCACAAGCAGATAAACATCATTGCAGCTCTCTGTTATGAGCAGGAATTGAGTCAAACAGCATCAGCCCCATAACAATGAGTCAAATCAAACAGAGTCATAGAATTGCTTGGGTTGGAAAGGACATTAAAGATGATCTAGTTACAACCCTGCTGTCATGGATGGGGACACCTTTCACTAGACCAGATTTCTCAAAGCCCCATCCAACCTGGCATTGAACACTTCCAGGGATGGGGGCATCCACAACATCTCTGAGCAACCTGTTTCAGTGCACCACCATTCTCACAGTGAAGAATTTGTTCCAAGTGAATATTAAATAATAAGAAAATAATTAAGTAATAGCTAAATAATAATGTGTCACATTCTCCACGTGCTTTCACAGTCAACTCTATCAGTTCCCACTTGGTCTAGAAATGCCACAGCTGAGGGGCATCTGTCAAGGAGAGAGAGAGAAACATAGGAATTTTTGGCAGATACTTCATGGGTGGTATCACTTTGTCGGGTATATCAGGGGTGCATTAAAACTGTGCTTTTTGAATACAGTAAACTTACAGAAAATGAGAGTACAAGCCTGGCAGAAGAGCAGTCTGTCTGGTACAAACAACTGAAAATACCTCTTTCTAACTGCTGGCTCTAACAGGTGGAGGTGAGGTAAGGCAGGAGGTCTTTGAGAAACTTGCACCCATGCTTTGGCAGGGGCCATCCCTTCCTGATACAAGATGGCTCCATAGATTTGTTTGAGAATAATCCATATCTGATGTTCTACAAAAATTGCAAGTGGGTTCCTGGATACAGGAAGATCAGGCAGCATATGAATATGATCCCGGACTGTCTCCTTCAGATCAAAGTAATGTGACCTGTTCCTCATCCCCCTGGACTCAAGATCAAATGGATCAAGCCTTCACCTGAAACCTCTAACAAGTTCCCCAATGGGTATCACCAGCAGACAGAATTCAATAAAAAAAGTTCTTCATTAAACTGAAATGCAGACGTGAACCCTTCCAGGATTTTTCAAGCCAAAAGTCCTGTATTTCCTGTGTTCTCCACAGGTCCAAAAAAGGGATGTTTTGAACTTCAGCATTTGACACTGTCTCATGCACAGGCAAAAAAGTCGAATTTCAGGAGGGAGAGGCTGAGCTGCAGGCTGGTTTTGAACCTTGCTGCCGGGCTTTTCCTTTCCCAGGCATGGTGTTGGAGCACAGCCGTGGCACCGTGATCAGCATGGCTCCTTCAGTGCAAGGACCTTCCAAGAGAGGAAAATCAGCTGCAGGCATAGGCATATGATCACTGAGGAAAAGGGCTAAAAATACCAGCAGGGTCCTTGCTGTTTGTGCCTGGGTCCAGGTGGCAGAGCTGGTTGGTCCCCAGCCGAGCACCAGGTCACGGCTCTCCCTGGCACAGGGGCTCTCCAGTCCCAGTCCTGACCTTCCTTTACCCACATAAAGCAGACTCCTTGTGCTGCAAGTGCTTTTGATCCACCTCCAGCCATGGACGGAGCTCTCTGGGGTTCTTCTCAAATCCGCCTTGTTAGGAGGTTGCAAACGTAGCCCTGCTCAGTTTTCCTCCCCAAAGTCCTTCAGTCTTTTTCAAGCTTCTTTGAACGAAGGACTTTGCTTTTCACAGACTGGTTTCTGGGTCAGCTCTATCAAATAATCCTGGCACATTTTATACTGGTAAGATACCTTATATCAGTTTCACAAAGGAAACAAGTTTTTGTGCAAAGGACATTTTTTGGGTATAACTATTTCTGAACTTTTTTAATTGTGGGAATACTTGTCTTTCACAATACCAATTGCTTCATAGCGGTAATCATTTGAGTCCAAGTGAGGTAAATAGTCTTTCTGTGCCTGTTTTGTTTTGTGCTTTTTTTCTGTTAGGGGAAAGGGCTGCCTTTTGAATACTTGCCAGCAAATATCACCTACATATGAAAAAGGAAAACACAGACTATTTTTCAGAATATGTGTTTCCCAAAACCAGACTTGGTTATCACAATAAAATCATACAATTTGATCATCATGATCTTTATCATTTTCCACAAACACAGCTTTTAAATACACTTGTTTTCTCTGTATGTTTTTGTGAAAGGATGGGGGTTTTTTCCTTTCTGTGCCCACCCCTGAGAGTGGAAAGCACAGCACTTCCAGGCATATCCAGAGATGCACGAGGCAGCTGTGGCATCTCAGAAACCAGAGAACCTGCAAATCGGTTAAAGGCCAAAAGGGTCCGTGGGACCCTGTGAAGTTGTTGTCATTGAAGTCCTAAGGATAAAGCCTTTGGGGTACCTCCCAGAAGATTTCATTAATTTCTCCAAACCCTTATGTTTGGCAAACCTTAGCTGCACGCCCCATCAATATGCTTGCAGCATCACTAGTGTGCCTACAGCGTGCCATAAAAGAGATGGGAACCTTCTCCACTCCCAGGCAGCATTTTCAGACTGCTCCAGTGATTGTGTAAAAGTTGGAATTTACATACTTTCCCCATTTGACAGGAAATAGTACCATAAGAATCATTCTACAGGCATATCTTTTAGACAGGAGAATCTAAAAAGATTTACGTTAAAAAGTAAGGGAGTAACATTCATCTGGATGCAGGTTGCCCCAGAAATTTAGATTTGGTTCCTGAGTCACGTATATTCTTCAAAATACATGTTCACTGCAAATGAAGCCGTATCTCCAGCTTAATACATTTTTTGTGGTGAACTCAACCATCCATCTCAAAAGTTGAATACTCTAATTCAGAGCATTCAAGATTTACTAATGTAGCTCTCAAATTGTAATGCAGATAACAGTGCCTCTCTGTGAAAGCATTCAATTTAGAGATAAAATAGAAAAGGGCTCTATTCTGCATTTCAGTATTGATATAATTTAAATGCCACAACAGTGCAATTCATTCTTGCATGCCTTTGGCTAACTGCCATCACAAAAATGGTGTGTGGGGAGAGGGAGAAAGAGAGAAGACATTATAGAAGAAGTATAGTGGGGAAAGGGTGATTTTTATGGTAAGAACTGTACCTGTACTATTATTTTTGTTGCACAGCTCCAGTAAAACTGACCATAAATTGTCCATGGACAGGCTTGATCCATAAAATACATCATTTTTCAAGGTCTGCCACCTATTTTTCTATTACCAGTTCTAGTAATTATTGCATTTGCAAAGAAAGAGAACTGAGAATTGAAGAGCAAGACTCTCAGAGATTTCCTGGTTTTAAACATTCAAACAGAGTCACCTTCAGTAGATGGTTTTAATGCACTGAGGAGGCTTTCACCTACAGGGCTGGGAGTATGGGTGGACCAGCTTTTTGAATTGGAGAAGCTGGGTATTTTGCACTCAGATTTCCCTGGCTGTATTGTTTTAGAATGGCTTGCTCACATTAGAATTAGTGACAATAAATTATTTTTAACTAACTCTAAATATTTTGACTCATGCAATAAAAAGAGATGTGTACTTGAACTTTAGCAAACCTGGGGCAGTCTCATAAATATTAAAGAGTGGAAGACCTCATGCAACGTCCTTTCAAGCAAGCCTGCCTACTGCCATAGGGCAACCATGTCTCAGGTCTATTTAAATTAAAATTGTTGATCATATTTCTTTTAAAATAAAAGATATATTAAAAGTTTCTGTAAGAGCTCATTCCCAATATAATTCACTCATTCTCAAGCCATTACTATGGTCCACAACAAATGGTCAGGTCATCCATGAGGTGTTTCTGTTAAAGCAGTGAAACAGCCACCAGTCTTCACCATCTGTTTTCTCACAGTAATTCTTTTCCCTTGAAGTCCCATCTGACAAGTCTTTTAGATTGTCCAGAGGCAAGCTGGTTTCTGCAGTCTGCAAATGCTGTGTCGTTCACATAGAGGAAAGCCCAAGTGTGATCATTTGAAGTTCTTGTTTTAAGAACACAGAATTAAATTGCAAAATATTCTGGCTGTGTTACAGTGAGGATTGCAGCATTCAGGAGTGCTGTTTATTTTTGATTAGGAACATGAACTGCAAAGGGAAAAAATAGTAGAACAGAGCTAAGAAGTTGGACTTGTTTTAATTGTGTCCTCATTGGATTCTGACTGCTCTTTGTGTCCAGCAGTAAGATTACTATTGACATAGGGTTGATTTCTATTTGGAAACAAAAGAAGCATCATATGAAATAAGGATACTCCTTATTTTCTTCTAAGTCAGTCCATCAGGTACCCCTGAGCGTGTGTGCCTACAGTGAGGTGGAGCACAGCAGAGCCAGTGGAGAAGGTGGTGGGGCAGTGCTTGGTGGTCTTCACCTGCTTGCAGCCAGATTCAGTGTGGCTGTGTGAAGCCAGCAATGGCACTCTTTCATTTAGGCAAAGCACCCCACTGATGCAGCTAGACTGCACCTACATCAAAGCCAGTGAAGTCCAGAGAATAGTGCAGTGTGTGGCAGAAGCACAAGTCTCTGTTCGTTCAGACATGTTTCCATGATACATCACTTCGTGTTGTATATTCCTAGAAGCCTCTGAAACTGTAAAAATATTACAGCGGTCAAGATAATAATTAGAAAGGTGGATGGAAGTTTATACCTGTTTCATTTTATCTCATGTCACTGTGCTCTATAGTTGCTTGATGCTCTTGTTCACTCTGCAAGGCTCTTCATTACTTGATACCTTGAAATAAGGGTATCCATGGGTTATTTAGCCTATCTGTTTTCTAATTAAAAATAAGAGATTTACTCAGATGAAGATAAGTGCTGCATTCTAAATACTTGAAATGTTACTTTGCTTTTGAATTATGGCAGGGCAGAGAACAATATTGTTCAGTATATCTGCTCTTGTTAGCTTACTTTCTAAACAGTCACAGGCTTTTCACTTTGAGGCAAGCAATATTTTCTGCCTTTATTTTGTTATGTCTGTTAATATTTGCACTATCCCTTTCTGAGCTCTTTCTATTAAAACTCTACTCTTTTGAGATATGAAGCTAGGACAGACATACTGTTGACAGCAAGGGTGAGCATTTTGTTTACTTTGGAACCTAATGAAGTAAGAATTTTTTGTCCTGCTCCTTGTGCATCCCAACATTTTTACTGTTTCTGTAAGCAGAAATTCATACTGAGCATGGATGCAGGGCTTTTTCCTTTTTTGGCTGCATTGCACTTCTGAACTAGGAGTCATTCAGACCATTTCCCTCACATTTGTCTTTGTCCCAGCTGTCACATTGTTTTGGCAGGACTCTCATGTGGAGTTCCTCTTGGTTTTTTTCTAGTTTTGATTAATATAAAAAATTTTTTTTCCTATGTGTCTATTCTCAATTTCTCTCAGGTCATGTATAATTATAATTAGCACCACTACTTTCAGTCAGGGACTTCCACATGCTCAAGTGTAACCTTCCGTCATATAGAGAAGCATCCCTTTATTGATGCATCTGTTGCTACAGTGTTTGTAGGCCACATCACTGCTTATCTTTCACACCATGATTTATTTATCTTCACAAACAGAACTCTGCCAGTGGCTTTTGAAAGTGCTGTTGAGCCATGTCAGCTGCTTGGTTCCATTCACTGTCTTGTAGGGTGGTGACAAATGAAACAATCCCTCAGAATCCCTCTCTCTGAGAAGCAGTTTGAGGAGTGCAAGAATCACAGTTATCCATTTGCCTTTTGTTTCTCTTCCTCTGGGAAAGGACCACTGAAAAATCTTCCATGGTACAACATTTGGCTTATGCCTTTCTTGTTGACTGATTCTCCCTGTTACACCCTTGTCTTTCTCTATCTTAAATTAAATCAACATTAGATACCATTGAAGCCAGACATCCTTTGAAACTTCATGCTGACAGGCAGAGCCAGATATCAGCAATACAGAAGGATCAGCTTAAGGAAAGGAAGATATAGCTACTTTATAAATGCATTTTCTTTTTTTTCCCTTTCATTCTTCCTTGTGCTCCTAAAAGGAAAGTAACAGCGCTCTTTGATCTTAGCAGACTGCAACACATTGATGACTGGAACACAACTGTTTCCTTGCTTATTATAAGAGACAAAATGTTTCGTTCTTTCCCATAATTTTAGTGTTAGATTGTTCTGAAAATTGCAGAACAAAGCAGCTGATACTAAAAAGAAAGAACTCATCTCAGCTTGTTACAAGATTCAAAAAGGGACTGGAGATACGCATTGCATGAAAAATCCATTTTAGCCACTAAACACTGCCTCTGGCTCAAGAAATCCCTGACCTGTAAGCCAATGCAGAGTGGGGATATATCCCTGTGTATTCCCTTCTTTCTGTGATATCTGCTCTTGGCAGCTGTTGAAGGAGAGGTACTGGGCAGAACAGAGACTTCTGCGAGGTCCCGCTCTCTGGGGACATGTGGGAAGGACAGTTGTTGAGTGGTGGTGCCTGTATGGACACCTGTATGGTGGTGTATGCATGGACAGCCAGGTGTATCCTGGAGAAGCAAGGGTAAGCCTCATTGCGAGGCAGTCGGGACCTCTCTCTCCCCTTACACAGAGCACGGGAATTGGAGCTGCTGGAAAATTATCTGATAATTTCCTCCTGAGCAAAAGCAAAAGCTTCCCTAAGAAGGCAGGCGCTTCAGTACAGAGGACATTGTTGCTCTGTGAAATTCTTTAATGAAGATTATAGAGACTGTATTCAGCATCCTTGAAATATGACGTCTTTGATCAGCTGTATGTGAAAAGATGGGCTGAGGTAAAAGACAGGGAGAGAATGCATGGTTCCTTTTAATTAAAATGATTGATTACTACAGTGTATGGTAGTCCAAAACTGATTAATGTTCTTAATGAATTACTTCAATCTATTTGTGGGTTTCTTTTTAAGTCTCTCATGGGTATACATTATCAATACCTTCCTTTGCTAAAGCAAATTATTATTCCTCTCTTTGTTAGGATGGTTTATCCAGATAGCCACATTCAGAATAACAGATGTTAGAAATCTGAGGTTGCTTATTCATAGGCAGGAGCTTTAAGAATTTATTATCTAAAACATGCAACCTTCTAATAACCTTCCCCAGAAAGGCAAGATGCAGACTGAGACAGTAGTAATTACAGAAGTCACAAATGTTAAATTACAGCTTCTGAGTAACAGTTTAACCACTGATTAGTTAATGCTGGTCAGTGTTTTGTCATCTAAGAGGACAAGGTATAAATCCCCACTGATGACTGACCTTGCTATCCTCCTGCATGAGGGATCGGGGCCCCTTCCCACAGCCTGGTCCTGCCAGAGCATCCCCTGCCTCCTGTGGTGCTGCCACGAGGTGATGGTCCTGTGTCTCCTCCAGGACTCAGCAGCCCCTCTCAGTGGGGGGATGCTGAGGGATTGGGGGCTTTTGCAGGAGTTGCTGCTCTCAGCTGACCCAAGTAGGGTTGGCACGTCCACATCTAGAGTTTGGCAGAGGTAATGGCAGATTGGTCACTTGATTGATATTGTTTCTGCTCGGCTGGGAAAGCATGAAAACAGCAGGTCTTCACCACAGTCTCTGATCCCATTGCACATCCCATGCATTGTGGGAGCACTGTGCTGTCAGACAGAAGGTCCCTATCTCTCTGGGATTTCTGTCTTTTTAATGGAAGTTGTTGGAAGAAAATATCTCTTAAATCTCAGGTTTAGTAACTCTGGAACAAGATCTTTAAATCACTTAGGTGCTTAACACTTGGTTAAATACCACTGAACTACTCGGCAATAGTTAAATTAGGTGATGGATGCCAGTGCCACTCTCCCTATGCTACAGTCATCATCAGTCATTATTGGTCCCTTTAAAAGATCCCAGGAGATCTCTCACCGAAAGGGCTGCCTTGGGACAGTCGTTGCAAGGAGGACAGAGGAGCCTATAATTTTTCATTTATCAATCATTCTTCCTTCCTCACGCCGAGGCATCTCCTCCTGTGGGGTGCAAAAGCTCATCTTCTTCCTGCGGGTCTTTTCTCTTGTTTCTTTTCAAATATGGCTCTGTGCTGGCAGGGGCCTTTCACAATGCAAAAGTGTTACGTCTGCATAACTCTGGGACACTGTGGAACCTCAGCTATGGAAATAAATACTCATTCTTCCCAGTGCAGGATGGTTTGCTGCTGTCCAATGCCAGCTGGTCAAGCAGCAAGTGTTTATGGACAGAGCTACTGCTGCTGCTGCCCATCACTTTGGGTGTGTCATTTTACCTGGGGTGCTGCGTGCTCCTCTGAGGCCCCCTACATTAGAAGGACATGGACCTGCTAGAGTGAGTCCAGAGAAGGGATACAAAGGTCATTGATTGCTGGGACACCTCTTCTGTTAAGACAGGCTGAGAGAGCTGGGGTTGTTCAGCCCAGAGAAGAAAAGGCTCCACGGAGACCTTACAGCAGTCTTCCAGTACCAAAAGGGCCTTCAAGAAAGATTGAGACAGACTTTTAATTGAGATAGACTTTTAATCAGGGCCTTAGAACTAATGGTTTTAACTAAAAGACAGTCAATTTAGACTAGGTACAAAGAAGAAAATTTTTACAGTGAAGATGGTGAACACGTGAACTAGAACAGGTTGCCCAGAGAGATGGTGGATGCCCCATCCAAGGAAACATTCAAGGTCAGGTTGGACAGGGCTCTGAGCAATGTGATCACAAGTCTTATGAGGAGCAGCTGAGGGAGAACGGTTGTTTAGCCTGGAGAAGAAGAAGGCTCAGGGGTGACCTTATTGGTCTCTAGAACTACCTGAAAGGAGGTTGTAGCCAGGTGGGGGTTGGTCTGTTCTTGGGTAACAAGCAACAGGATGAGAGGAAACGACCTCAGGTTTTACTAGGGCAGGTTTAGATTGAATATTAGGAAAAAATTCTTCACCAAAAGGGTTGTCAAGCACTGGAACAGTCTGTCCATGGAAGTGGTGGAGTCACTGTCCCTCGAGGTATTTCAAAGATGTGTAGATGTGGCACTTGGGGACATGGTTTTGTAGTGGACTGGGCAGTATTAGGTTAATGACCTTAAAGATCTTCTCCAACTTAAACAACCATATGATTCCGTGATCTAGTAGAAGATGCCCCTGCTCACTGCAGGGAATAAATGACTGTCAAAGGTCCCTTCAAACCCAAACCATTCTGTGATTACATGATTCTGTGATTGCTTCGTGCCTGTGACACAGAGTCTGTCGGTTGGTCTTTGGTGTCTTGCTGGCTGGTGGGGAAAGAACTGGATCAGCTCCATCCACGCAGAAGGCTTCAGCATTAGATGTTTCTTTTCTTTGCTTTAACTTCAACCCATGAAGGTAGTACCCCTACAAGGGTGATGCCCATGGCACAATAAGTGCTCATGTCCAAGGCTGGCACATCCCCACTGCAGTTGTCGGTGATGTGAGGCAGTTGAGGAATTTTATACAGTGAGGGAGTAGGCTGCTTTTTTTTTTTTTCTTTTCCTAAGTTCACCATGCTCATCAAGTTTGAAAGCCTAGGGCAAGATTAATTAAAATCAATGGAGCAAAGCAAATTAAGCGCTTTAAANCCACATCCTCACTGCAGTTGTCGGTGATGTGAGGCAGTTGAGGAATTTTATACAGTGAGGGAGTAGGCTGCTTTTTTTTTTTTCTTTTCCTAAGTTCACCATGCTCATCAAGTTTGAAAGCCTAGGGCAAGATTAATTAAAATCAATGGAGCAAAGCAAATTAAGCGCTTTAAAGTGCTCTTTGGGGGCTATCAAAACTAGAATAATTCAAAATAAATAGTCAAATGTCTGGGGCTTGTTATGAGACTATTTTATCATTCAGCCCATTCATCCACTCTATCCCTCCCTTATTTCTTTATCTATTTTTCACAGAGCTCAGCAGATGCTCTTTCCTCAGCATTTCACACCAAGATGTCTCAATGCAATCTCAGGACTCTGCTCCCACGCACCTAAAATAAAAATCACACTGCAAACACACAGTCTAATCCAGCAACTCTTACTCACACTAGTAAGCCTTGAAAAGACATAAATAGCATGGTTCAAATTAATTTTGTGAGAAAAACAGAGTAGGTTCACAATTCTAAGTAGCACTCATGGTATGAAAATCTGCATTTTGTTTTGATTGGAAGAAGCAAAATTTTGTATCGTGTATCAGGAAAAATCCTGTCACTTGCAGGTAAAATCCTGTCACTTGCAGGTATCTCCTAATGCCTCAAGCTGTCTCCCCAGTTGTCTTCCACATTAAAGCCCAAACTAGACTCAGCACCCTCCAATACAGGAGGAGATGTAAGGGTAGATATGTACTATATGGAATCTCAGCTCTGGTTTTGGATTTTATTTTAGTCTGTGCCACATGAATGGTCCTCTATGATCCTGTCTGGTAGGAAAATCTGCTAATTAATGTATGCCAGCTTCTGCTTGAGGTCTTAGTGACTCTTTTAAAGTGATTCCAGCCATAGAGTCCATCACTTGTGGATGGATTTGTTCAATACTTCCAAGTATAATACCAGATGTTATGAGCAGACTATGAAGGTAATAATTGAAATCTCTCAAACAGTCATTGTCTGCTTAGATGTCTTCAACCTGATTGCAGGAGGTGAGCAGTGGCATTCATAATTCCAATGCCTATTTAGCAAACCTGACACTGAACTTATCACTTGAAGGTACAGGAATCTGAAAATAAACCCTCCAGATTACAGTGTGCCTTTGGCTACCTGTTGTAGGAAGTAAGCTCTGAGTCTCCAGGGTTGTGGCTGCTTGTGACCATAAACCTGTGTGCTGCACTGGCTTGTGCACAATCCGAGTCACCGGCTCACAGCGGTATTGCACGGTCAGTAGGAAACACAGGCATCTGCTCTTGTCGTTTGTGTGCTATCAGGAAACAGGTGAACACACATTTCAGGCTACCACATGGGATGTCAGATCTTTTTCTTTACCTCTTCAGTGATTTTCAGAGTTTTCTCCATTTAGCTGAGTGATTAGAGTGCCATTGAAGGGTGTCAGCTTCCAGAAGGCTCCTTTGCTTCCTGAACATGAGACATATTGCTACCCACAGCAGAGCTACTGGTCCTCTGACTCCTGTAGTCATCTTGTAATTTCTGAATACGATTTTTATATTGGAAAAAAAAAATTGTTTGTTTGTTTATCTGCTAAAGTTAAATGCACGAGGTTTGCTCAAGTCAATGTGGAGACATCATAAAAGCTGTGTGATGGCCAGAGATGGCCCAGAGAGCAATGGCGCAGAGAGACCTCACTATGGGACAGTGCAGCACTGACCCGGGACTGTATTATGAGCTCACAAGAGTTTTGATCCTTACTGAGTTTCTTTTTTTCACATGCGGACATCTAAAAGTGGGAGGTGCAATTTTGTCCGTGAACCTTGAACAGAAAATAAGCTGAAGACTAATGTGTGGCCTGGGTGAATGAATACATACACTAAATTCCCCTAGAGAAACACCAGTCTGAAAGTTTCAGCTCCATAATCTACAATTGACAGTTTCTGGATGAATACATTTTATCACAAAGTTTGATGGAAGGCTAGAAAGGTATCACAAGTGATTCCAGGGAGTTAACATCTCTGACTGGTGGTTGGATTTTGTCAGTATGGTTGACAGACAAAAGAAATGAGGGGAAAATGTAACCCACTCAGATTAAAACCCCTTTCAGGGGCAAATTGCACAGCTGTTGCTTTACTTTTAGGACACTTTGATATAAAAAATTAACAACTTAGTAAAAAAAGTGGAAACTTTCAAGATTTTACTGGTTGAAAATCTGGAGAATACTGAATCTAAGCCTTCAGAGACCTTTTCCTCCAATTACCTCTACAAATTATTCCAAGGTGTATTGCAAGCAAAGAATACCCTTGTTATCTGTCTGCATGGGCGAGTTGTTTGCCTCTCCTCACTGCTTTTCAAACACTGGAAGCTAAAAATAAGCAATTTAGATGTGTTTTTGCATTAGGGACTAACAAATCTTTCTTATGCCTAAAGAGCCTTTTCAATATTTGGGTCTTGTATTTGTGTGTTACCCTTACAAAAACTCAGCTGAATGGGAAAGACCATACTAAGAATTTGCCTTCCTGAGGAAAGTTTTGGTTTTTTTCCAGTTAATAAAAATTAGTCAAGCATTACAGCAAATTTCTTTTTGATCAGTTAATACTTTCAAATGACTAATCCATTTTGGGCTGACTTGCACTCAGTTTACATGAGGAAATGTTCAAGACCCCCATCCTATAATTCATGGCTTCGTTTTCAAGGCCAGGGACTCTGCCATTCCTCTCTAATCCCTTCTCTCCTCTCTAGTTCCACATTTGAAAAAAGGTTGCAGGTAAAATTTTTTTTAAAAAATCTAAGCTTTTTTTGTCCTATGCCCTGTCCAAACCTTTTTTTAGTACATATACTTCTTTCTCTGCTTTAATGTTGACATTAATATTTGGCATCTCTGGAAAATACTAGTTCTGAAAATGTCATTGTTCGTGTGGGTTTAGAGGAAAATTTATTTTATCTTCTACTGTCCGTCGAAGTGATATAAGTATTACAATCATGTACTGACAGGTAGACACACGGCTGATATTCTCTCACCTAATAAAGAGGAATACAAACAAAAAAGGCTTCACTATATATATTTTATTCCTTAGAAAGGTTAATAAATTATAGACTGGTGCCTTCCTCAGATCAATAAACTGACCAGCCAGTTTTCTGCAAGAAAATGTCCCAAAATGGCAGATGTAATACAAAGGCTGTGGGACCCCTCTGTATAGCCCTGTGAATATTGCTTATTTCGGTGTTAATTAAGTAGCTGACAGCTGTTAATTAGCTAAGGCTTAGAGCCATCTCACCAGGCTTTGCTTTCAGAAAGGCAATCTAGTGTAAGTCGATCGTCTAGGCTTGCTCAAAAGTTAATGGAGGGAGTGAATGTCTCTACTTCCAATGCATGAATTTGCCGCACTGGGATGAGTCACTCACTGGCTTTGCTTCTTTCTTCTCACAGAATCACAGACAACAGGCTTAGGTGAGAAGCTCTGCTCCTGGAGTTTCATGTGAGGCAGGGGAGATGCCAATGAGCAAGGTAGTCCTTGCTGGAGCTCTCCACAGTGCCAGGAACTGCACAAGGAGCTCCAGGTTTTGCCAGGCAGCGTCAGTTCCTGGCAAAAGGCTACTGCTGAGCCCCAGCAGGACACGAGGTCATGGTGCCAAGGCTCAGCTCCCTGACTGACAAGCTGATGAGTGGGAAGTGTGAAATGGGGGATAATCAACTTGTGCTGGCAGGAGAGGAGACGTGGACCCCTGGGCCAGTCCTCAGAGAGGAGGAAACTGCTGCGGAGGGGTGGGATCTGCCTCCCCATGGTGACACCAGCCACCAGCAGATTGCTTGGCTCACAAAGAGGAGGATGTAATAATATGCAGACAATATTCCCTGGTTTTCCTAATCTCGCTTTTCTGATTGTCCTGCTGTGGACAATGCTCGTGGAACCTCTCTCAAAGCAGGGCTCCATCCTTCCCTGCATTACTGGCTGTAGAAGTGGCTGCCAAGAACATCTTGAATACATTCTTGTGATTCAGTTGCAGCTGAGAGTGGCACAGAGCAAGGAAAATGGCTCGTGGTGGTAATCCTACTCAGAGCCCAGTTCCTGTGTCTGTTAGCAGGGGACTCTGCTGTGAGACTCATCCCCACACGTCTGTCAGGCAAGACCATCATCCATCACGGTTTGTGACAAAGGCTTTTTCACCTATAGAAAATCTCATTGATTTAGAAGCTTTGTATAGCCCTCACCAAAATACTTGCCTTCAAATACTTCTCCACAGAAGTGTTCCTCACCACCAAAATCAAAATAAGTTACAAAGAACTGCCATTGTTCAAAAGCCAGTATCCTATAATAATCATATTAATTCTCCTCCCATCCATGCTTTAATGAGAAAATGTCCATGCCACTGTTCAGTTTCCCTGGTTACAGTGGCTTTCTGTGATTCAGGTGCGAATTTCTGATGTTAATCAGGGTGCCTTATTGCTTTTTTACTGTGGTAAAGGTTAGAGGAGATCAGTGAGTTTTGTATGAGTAAAAACAAAACACATTCTTATTAATTACATTAAAATGTTAGTATTTCACTATAGGCATGTTTGTAATTTTTAAAAAATTAGAGGCTGTCATGGTTTAGCCCCCAGCCAGAAACTGATGCACAGCCACTGCTTCACTTTCCCTCAGTGGGATGGGGGAGAGGATTAGAAGAGTAAAAGTGAGAAAACTTGTGGGTTGGGATAAAGACAGCTAAAACAAAAGTCTTACGCATGACTGCAAAGCAAAACAAGGAATTCATTCTCCACTTCCCACAGACAGGCAGGTGTAATTCTATCCCAGTCAAAACCAGCACAGAGGAGTACTTCGTAACAGCAAAGTGAAACTGGGGAAAATTATTGTGCTTGGGTACTGAAGATACAGGTTTTGTATAAAATTCAATGAATATCTGATATACTACATTGCAATCTTAAGCAGAGTAGTTGGATAATCTGAATACATAGGACAATTTTAATTTTGGTGGTCATAAGTTACATTCTGTAATTCTACTTCAGCAACAGATGAATGGTGTCAGCTTTCTTACCTGTAGTAGTGCAGGTTGGGGTGATTAGGGAGCAGTTTCAGAATGCCCTTTGCCAGCCATGCAAAAGCAATGGGGGCAGCTTGCAGGATTAAACACTTTCTCACATTTATACTTCCACCCACTGCCTCTTCCGGTGCTAGTGTGGATGCAATGATTTCTCTTGCCCAGAGGCTGCATTTAAACCATCCCATTTTAAAAGGCTACAGCTGAAAATATTACAAATATCATTCCTTCTCCCCTTTCACAATGTGTGCTTAACATACATTGCCCTTTCATTCCACTTGGACTGTGAAATTGGTTACATGGAGAGTTCTACAATGCCTACTCCAGCACTGGAGGGGAATGGTTGGAAGCAACCATCCCTAAATGTTGGCATGGTGTGATTCTTTGCATAGTGCTTCCATGACAGCATTGCTTTGGCCGGCAACTTTTTTATACTTAGAGATTGTGAATTTGCTCATTTTACACATATTCCTGCTGTGTACAAGAGAAAAGGCAGAAGACAGTTTGTTGGGAGTTTTATCAAATTATATTACAGAATCCCACAATAGACAGAAATAAGTCTCTGCAGTTTTGTCAACTACTATATGCTATTCTGACACCAACATGTTCTGTCCTGGCATGTGTCTGTTATAGAAGACAGAAACTGACATTTTAGATCAAAAAGTAATTTTCTTGTGTCTAATATCCTGCCTTTGACAGAAAAAGTATAAATGAAGATTAACAAACCTTAGAGAATGTGGTGTTTTGGGATTTCTCCCTTACCTAAAAGAGTGCAAGGTGATCTCTCTGGATCAGGAAAGATTTCATGTATTCCAAAATCTAGGCCTGGCATGGGGTTATTGACTAATGATGGTTTATTTTTAGGCTTAATTAAAAATGTCCTATCCAGGCATAGTAAGGAATGTTTTCTCTGTGATGGATCAAGAATAGGTAATCTAACTAACAGATAACTCCTCTCCCCTAAACAAAGGGTTTTTATCTGAGGAGATACCATGGTGAAAAGTCAACTGCCCATCCTCTCAGTTCAAGCAAAGCCTCTGTTCTGAAGGCAGCCAAAGGATACAGACATGTTGTACAAGCACATTTTATGGATACCTAAGGGAGCTCCACTCAAAAGCTCACATGTACCACACAACATGATGCTGCACAGAGTCAGTGGCTGGCTCTGTGAGTCACAGCCACGTGAGTACAGTGTCATGTCCTGGCTCATCATCTCTGCCTCTCAGCAGAGCAAATATCACCCAGAATAGGTGCACACTGACAATCTGTGTTGCTCCCCATCTCAGAACTTGCTACTCCATCATTATCTGGGGGAACCCTGCACTTTTTTGTGCTGTGCATTCCCAACCTACTTTTGCAGTGTGGGTGTGTTTCCTGGAAAGTAAGCAACAAAGCAACCATGAAACCTCCTTGACTAGGCCAGTATCCAAATTGCATCTCAGATTAAGAGTTGCTATTTTTCTCCCCTGAGCCATTTGCACAGTGGAATTGGGTAACCCACATATGCCCAGCAATGCAGGGTTGAACGTCCCTAAGACATTGCCCAGTTTCCGTGAGGTCTCTGTGACTGCATGTGTTTGTGTTAAGTGCAATGGTATTAAGAGAAAGCTTCAGCTGGAGAGCTAGAGGGACTAGGAAGAACAAGGAGAGAGTAGTAGAGGCAAAACCATCTCTGGAGCAATCTCTCAGGTCAGTAACTCATAGCCTTCAAGAGGCATCAAGACAGTTGCATACACCTGTTTAGTGGGATGAGAGCCTTGCAGGTTTTTAAAAACTGAAGGGTAATAATAAACTTCAAAGTAATACAAGTAAAGATTTCATCAAATAAAATATGGTAATTTTTTTTTTTTTTTGTAACAACAGCTTTCTCTATGTTAAAGACACTAATCATTGAAAATTCAGTCGTGTGGTTTGGATCAGATTCCTTTTTCCTAGTTGTAGCTGTCTAGGTGGCTCTCTCAAGTCAATACTGGAGGGATGGGAAAAGGTACTTGCAGAGTGATTTATTCAGAGAACTTTTGTGTTCCCCAACAAGTGCCTGGCTAATCTGTTGCATCCAGCTTATCAACATCATTTGACCCTGTGAGAAACACATGAAGCTCTTTTAGATATGCCACATAAAAAAAGATATAAAGTGAGCTTTCAGTTTAGCTTTGTGTGATATTGAACAAAAATACCCTACGGACTCATCAGTGTAACAAGGTTTTTAGCTTGGTTTCCCCTTGAAATGAGGCGTATGCAATCCTGCTGTCTTCCTATCTGTCATGCCCTTCTCAGAAATGTTACTGTCAATGGGCCTATTTCAGGCAGATATAAAACAAGAGAATGCCCTGTCCTCCTGAGGGGTCTGACACTGACTGGTTTGACAAAGGAGTCCCAAATTAGTATAATCACTGGATGAGAAACAGCAGTGAGAGCTCAGTGGTTATCAGTTTGACCTCGTGGTTGGCTGGTGACAAACTGTGTACTGACAAGTCAATAAACACATGGCACTCAGCATCGAGCTGGGAACCCATTGCAGCATCTGATGCTTTTTATTTGGTCAACAGTTAGAGGATAAAGGAGCAAGGCGATCTCTTTCTGCTTGGGGAATTTGAAAAGAAGGAATAAGAGACTTGGAGATGCTGAGATATTGCACCTGAGAGACAGTGATACAGGAGACAAAGCTGTAAAAATACTGCATTGCTCTGTTGCTCCCAGAAAAAAACTTTTAGCCTGTATTTTGAGTGCCACTGGATTAAGTACTAGCCAACATTTTCACTTCACAGCACTAACCTTAGCACGAATCCACAAAAAAATTATGAGCCCCCACAGCTATTTGTAGAGTATTCACAAATTATCCTCTTTTGTATCTGTCTTCCCACTGTTTGCATTGAATGCTCTAAATTTAGCATCCTTCCAGGACACAATTATTTAAACCATTGCCCATATACCAATTTCTCACTAGAACCCAAGTGTTAATATTTTGCAAGTTTGAAATGGCTGAACAGCAACACGATTTATAGAGTCTATTTTAATTATCTCAAGCAGTTATCATTTCAATTCTCTAACTATGGAAATGAAAATAATAAAATAGGGTGGAAAAATAAGGGACAGGAGTGATACAGAGATGATACACAGAAATGATAATACATAGGTTAAATACAGGCCAAAAGAACAGAATGGTAGAAAGTGCCAAATGGTGACTCAGCTTCCAGAAAGATTAATAGCAAGGAACATTATTTTGCTGTTCATTTTGAAATGAGATTCCCCACTGACTTAAAAATTGAACCATGATATTGGCAAGATATTTCCATTACTGTTTCACTTCTCTTCTGCTGTTCTTGAGGAGTACTCTCTTGTTAGCATAGTAATTTTTACTGTTTTCTTCCCTCCCATGTACCTCCTCCTGCCTAAACCTCCTGAGTTTCTTTAACCACTCTTCTCTTGATCTCTCTAGTACAACTTCCTCCATCAAGACAGCCTCTCATTCCTTCTCCTCCCCACTCTACCCAGTCCTATCTCTTTGCCAGCAGCCCTCTTATCTTTTGCACTCTCAAAGGACAAAGGGTTTGTCAACAGTTCAGCTTTTTCCTTCTCCGCTCAGTGCTCTCCTGAGCCTTTATTTCTGCCATCTTACCTGTGTAAAGTGAGAGAAACACATGCAAACAAGTGTGGCAATATCTTCTATCCCACCATCTTCTTGTTGCCCCTCTTATCTTCCTCAGCTTTCCCTTCTACCATCTCCCTGCCTTGTCTTGGGTAAGAGTTCACATGCAGCAAAGTCCTATGCAGCAAATACTTTGAATCAGCAGAAGTGGGTTTCCTTTTCAATGTTCTATGATAAATAATGGAGGTGAGAGTCTATTCCATACTGCCAACTACTACATATTTCACAAGCTCTGAATTCAATGAATCGACACCAGGGAAACCCAATTTTGTTTTATTCCCCGCACAATGTGTTTAGACTTCACTGTTTAATCAAGTGGCGCTTAGTTCATTTGAACTGACTGATATACAGTTCTCAATTGTCAATTCCCACAGCCTAATCAACAGCTTAATAACACAGAGTAAACAGTCATCACACTCGATGCACATTGAGGCAGCAATCTTAAATTCAAGGACAGAACTCATTCTGGAACCACCCTTGTTGGGCCAGAGGAGGAACCAGGAGGAAAATTAGCCATGTGATGCAGTAGATGTCTAAATTTGGTTTGGGAGTTTTGGAGTTTTTTTAGTCACAGACAAAATTTGGCACAGGTTTGTATTTTTTGTGCAAAAATAGCCCAGTCCCTGGAGGTAGTTAAATGAGTGCTAGAGAAAGTGGCAGTAGTTCGGTTAGGCTTTGTAAGTTGAAGAACATTTGAGCAAAAGCCTGTTTGGAAGGTACTAATGGAAATAAATTTAAGAGTGGTTTCTAAAGCAGTTATTCCCATTAAAGGTGATATATTGAAAATACATACCATCCCCCCGGAAAAACTTTATGTAGCTGTTTCTTTCCATTACAGCATTAACTGAAACATCTCTATGAAAATATTTCAAATTATTTGTAAGGAGTACGCAACTCTTGGATTTGTTCAGACTTCTCATAATCTCACATTATAAGACTAGATGTCCTGAAGAATAAATTTACCAGATGGATGTATTGATGACACCGTGATGTTCTTTTATGTGTAAAGCTGTAATGGCATCATTGTGCTGTAATGACATCGGTGCCAGTCATATCCTACTAAAGGACATTTTTAGTTAAGGGACACTAAATCCACAAATCTACAGGCTAAATTTACCATTTCAATAAGCATATGTCACACATATACCACAGACAGGGCTGTGTTTGTGTAGCTGTGCAGGTGCTATAGGCAAAACACTGTGGTAACCTGCCTGTAGTAGCTCAAAATCTATGTGTGCTATGGTTGGTGAATTAAAGATGTTGCTTGAATTCCATCTTTAATTTTCTACTTTTGAATTACAGACAAAATCATAATGTTGTAGTTTCTGCATCAAACTAGCATCTGACAAATTGCATGACAGAATTTGTTGCCAAGATAAATAATTTCTTCCAACTGGAAAACAGAATGTCACTCATAATCTAAAAGAATTGTATGCAGAAAAATATATCTTTTAATGGGAAAACAGCACTGATGTAATGAGTATATAATTACTTTTTTAAAAAAAATTATTTCCCAAACTACTTTCAACGGGTAGGCATCTGTTTGCCTTGACAACTCTATGATTTTTGTTGTTTAGGTCCCGCTCCTGGGATTTACCTTCGCACTGCTGACAGACAAAATCACTTTCTATTCATATTTTTTCCATTCAAAGAAAACAAATATCTATCAGAAGAAAATTACAATTTTTGAAAATGTAAACTGAAAAAGTGTCAATAAATTTGTTTATGGGCTCCCCATCTGTAGTGTCTTACCTCCTTTGCAGTTCCAGTGCAATGTGCTTTACTGTTTAAATCTGCTTTAGGATGTGATGTGTCCAAGATATCATAAATGGTTTGGTACTAATTAAAGAGAAAATATGAATGGCTCTAGGGCAGTGGAGGAAGATCAAAAGAAGGAAAATCCAAAGTTCACAAAATTTTTCTGCTCCAATTTTGATGATATTTCTGAATTTGGAATTATCAGACAGAGTGCATTTGCATTTTAAATGTTTGGACACAATTTATCCAGAAGCAAATACTCATTTGGGGGCTGTATTGAGCATTTTAACAAGGTTGGAGAGTAACAGAATAAATCTCACAGTAATATATATCCTGCTTAACCCCGTCAGGGACAAAAAAGTTGCAAAAACATGGCGCTGATGCCTGCAGTAATGTTTTTCTTTTCAGATATGCCTGCCCAAAATGGTGCTTCTATATTAGAAATATTGGCTTAACCAAAACAAGTACTAAAATCTGGTTTAACTGGTCCTGCTTCCCGTGGCACAACATGTAAATGTATCTAATGCGTGAGTATAAGCACGGAGTGTATTACATGGCAGCTGATGGCACATTTTGTGATGGAAATCTGCATGTTGCCTGAGTATCTCTGAGGTGTCTACCTGAAAGTAAAGAGGACTTTGACCAGAAAGAAAAAATAATTTTTGAGCAAGACTATGTGAGATATATCTGACTGAAGAATTTGAACTGCCATCTTTTATCTCTAAAGCTATCTGTCGTCTGATTCCTTGAACCTACATCATTTTTCTGTTTCCCAGATTCTGTTAACATTATATTAAATTTATTGCACATTCACTGTTTTATTTAAAATATGAGACTAACTCCAGTGTGACTGCACTGTGTGAGATGAGATTTTCTCTGTGATTAGTGTATAAATGGAAACTCGTGTACTTTGGAAACAGATATGCTGAGGGAACTGTACGCTATAAAGACATAAAGAGAGTTGTATTTCAGTAGGCATAAGTAGGCTTTACTTTAAAATTAGGCATGTTGAACAATTATTTATTCAGAAATGGTAAGCTGTTGAAAAGACAGTGCTATAAGGTAAGAACTACAAATGTAATAACACCAAAACCATAGATTAATATAAGCTTTATGGTTGAAAAAGACCTTTAAGATCTAGTCCAACCATTAACCGAGCACTACTAAGTCCACCACTCAACTATATCTGTAAGTTCCACATTTACACATCTTTGGAACACCTCCAGGGATGGTGACTCCACCACTTCCCTCAGCAGCCTCTCTCAATGCTTCACAGCCCTTTTGATGAAGATGTTCTTCCTAATACCCAGTCTAAACCTCCCCTGGCAAAACCTGAGGCCATTTCCTCTCATCCTATTGCTTATTACTTAGGAGAGGAGACCAACCTTACCTGGCTACAACCTCCTCTCAGGTATTTGTAGAGAGAGATAAAGTCCTCTCTGAGCCCCTTTATCTCCAGGCTGAACAACCCCAGCTCCCACAGCCCTTCCTCATAAGACTTGTGTTCCAGACCCTTCACCTGCTTCGTTGCCCTTCTCTGGACATGCTCCAGCACCTCAATGTCCTTCTTTAATTGAAGGGCCCAAAACTGAACACAGAATTTAAGGTGTAGCTTCAGCAGTGCTGCATTCAGGGTGAGGATCACTGCCCTGGTCCTGCTGGCCACACCATTTCTGGTACAAATCCCTTCTAATATGATTATAGTTACACATGAAGGAGCATAAGAACATCCAGACCCAGGCTCATCTATACACAGTTTAACAGAGCAGAGATAACACATTTAACACAGTTGAAGCTGAAATATTTATTTTCTTTTACAAAAGAAATGTCTACCTTTGCTGCCCGGCTTATTATTCTACAGCAAAGGAAAATAAATCCCTGGACTGAAGTGGGAGGCAGAAAGAGGCATGACAAAACCTCTTAGAGTGATGACTAAATTTCTAATTACTTACAGAGCTGTTGGTAATGCATGTGTGCTCTGGCCTTCCTCACCTACACTTAGCACTTACAACTTTCTTCATGGCACTTTGTGCATTTTGGATTTACGCTGCAGAAATATTATGTTAGACCAAAAAAAATTGTAATACACTCTGGAAGAAAATTACAGTACCTTCTAATGTCATGGCTAGGCTTCGCGAACGAAGATTTGGGAAGGGCTCTACCCACGCTTGCTGCAAGCGCGCTGATGGCTAAAAAGGCCGATGCGAGATAGGCAAGTCCGGTTGCAAAAGGCACAGCAGAAAGTCTCCATAGGCGGTGTTGGTGAGGCACGGTTCTTCCTGCGTTGTCTTTTCTCCTGCAGACTGATTCTGTGTGCATTTTCAAAGGAATCAGCAGCGTTATGGATGGTGTGTCTCCACGCCTCCCGATTGGAGGCCAGAGTGGACCATTGATGGTAGTCAACATGGCCAAGCCAATAAACACTTGAAGAAAAGTATCAAGATTAGTGTCTATAAAGCCATTGTGCTGTCCACTCTTTTATATGGGTCTGAATTGTGGGTCATCTACTGCCGCCACCTGCGTCTCCTCGAACGCTTCCATCAGCGCTGCCTCCGCACTATCCTGAACATCCGCTGGTCTGATTACGTGACCTTCTAATGTATTGGCATGCCTATAGTACTTAGGAAAAGTTTCTCTCACCTGTGATTCATTTGGGATAATTCACAGGGACATAATCCAGTTTATAATCTTTTTTTTGACCAGAATTTGATTCTTGTCCAAACAGAGTCAGAGCTGTCCCCCGTTTGTTCAAATGTCAGTGTTAATAAAACCAGGGGAGATGCACAGGGCAGAATTCAGATTGAAAATTAATACTTCAATTTAGATGTCTATATGTGTGCACTCAGTGTCCAGTAAGGCCCAGTATAGTTACTGGAGATGCAGTCAATACAGTCAGTGGAACCCAAAGAGCTATTCAGCTCACCTGGAAGCAGGCACGTACAACTGATGAGTGAATTGCCACCTAGACTCCACTGGCTGTATTGACCACATCTCCATGGACTATAGTTAAAGTGTAAACAGCTCAATTTATCTGTCTTAATCTCATGTGTACATTGCTGAAATGACTGCTGGTTGTTCTTACTCATGTCAGATTGAATTACTGAATGGAGCTAAAAAAATCCTGAAATCAATGTTATTTGGAAATATAATGAGCAAGAACCTGTTACATAGCTGGGGAATTTGGCTGCTTAACCAGACCTGCCTGGGTGTTTCAAACACCCAAAACTAATGTGCTTAAAATCACCCATTGCAATCGTATGTATTTCCATACCTTATTTCCCACAAGTTTTTAAAAAACCAAAGGACCATCTCATTGAATCTCTGATGAATACAGATAATTACTATGTTAATAGATTAAGGGAAAGATTTTTAAAGCATCGTCCCCCTAGTCACTCCCCTTAATGCTACTAGATATGGATCAACTCCAGGTCATGGACTAAGGAGGACTAATGTGGCTGTGTAGCCATGTACCCCACAGAGGTCATGGCTTTAGACTATAGGCAAACCCTCCATTTATGGAAAAAATGCATCTCAAAAGTTGTTAGTCTCCCTGCACTGGTTTGGGGAGGGCATGAGGGTCAGAATGGATATGCTCACGATAGAGTCTTTGAAGCTCTAGTGTTTGAGACAAAGATCATAGTTCTGCAACTTGAACCTGGATGCTGAAATACCAAAAATGTCCTACATGTCCCCATGACTAACTGGTCACCTTGAACATTTTTCAGTGAAGAAAATTGTATCTGGTAAAGATTTTTAGATTTTCCTAATGTGTGCAGAGGGACTGATCCTAGTGCCGTTCAATTTTGCACTTGACTTAGTAGAAGTGAAGATGGGCCCATGGTGAATGCACATCCAGAGGAAATTACACCCAGGTGTTTTTCAATCAAATGTTTATCCGATTAAAAATAATCTTATTTCTTTATTTTTTCAAACTGTACTCTCAGTACTTCAGGGTGGCTTATACATGTTATTTTTCTCTACAGTGTATTAGAAAAATCTAAACTCGGGTGCAGCCTTTGATGTTGAAGGGGGCGTCTATTATGCATCTTTACTTAGTAAATTCCTTCCCAGCCAAATGCACTGAAGTACTGCAGTGTCACACTGTGAAGCACAGTCTGAGTAGTTAATATCACCTGGAGCGTACAAGGGAAAGAATATTTTGATGATAGTCATGCTTGCAGCTTTTCAGGTCTTGTGCTTATGTATTTACAACCCTTAGATAACTTACATGTATTTCATCAGTGTCAGCCATAATATAAATCTTCCCTGAGCAAATTATGCAATATTATCTACACAGTAAGTAAAATGTACTCATACATCTGGAAGTGTTGCCTGGAGGTTGAAGCTGTTCCAAGCATTATGATCCTAGACACTATTATTAACCTATCAGGGTGTTTAAATATGTCAAATTAGAAGTCTGACAGCAGAAGACTGGTTAACTTTGCAAAAGGGAAAAGGGGTGTGTTCAAACATCTCTCCTTACATAAAAGCTTTAGAAACAGTGCTATGTGTGGGGCCTGAAATCAGTCGGCTGAGGTCTGGTGTGCTTTAAATGGAAAATGAGTGAATTTCATGTGTTTGAAAGTAAAGTCGTGATAATGTTATTCTTCATTCCTCTCCCCCTCTATGTGCTGGCACCAGCACAGCTGCACCAACAGGTTCCCATGGTGGTGCAGGGCAGGTCTGCCCACCCTGAGAAGAGATTGTGCCTCCAGGGATGGCTTTTCCAGGGCAGGACTGAAACACAGTCTTTAGATGATGTGTCTGTGCTGGATCCAGGAAGTTTCCTACCATAAATGTCAAAAGTTTGGGATGCAAAAACATGGTACACTGAAGGTTTCCCTTTCTAAACATGGGTGGGATTTAGAAACAAGATGTACCACGGAGAGCAGAGCCTATAATGTGACAGCCAGGTCCCACTGCCTGGCGGAGGAATGGTGTTAACAGTGTCGGACACACTCTCCTGTTGGTGGTGAGCATCTGGGTTGAACATCTAACTCACAGGTCTCTGTGGATTTGGGAGACCATGCTGGGCACGTGCTGGGCACATGCTGGGCTCCTGTGTGCATTGGACCTGGTGCGGGTCCCAGCAAAAACCTTGCAGTGGTGGCTTTGTTTGAATTTAGTTCTGATTATTTTATCTTCATATGACCCTTTGGGTGTACTTTCAATACGCCATTTTAAGAAAATGTCAAAATCTTTCATGCTGAGGTAACTCTCTAAATCCACTGCGAGATTCCCAGTGAAATCATGGGAGCTGAGAGCACAGGTACTCTGTGCGTGGAATGAAGGCTGCTGTGGGACCCTGGAGTCCTATTGCACAGCACTGCCATGTGTTAGGGGCAGTCAGCCAGAGGCAGTCTTTGATGGCACCGTGATTCTTCTCCAGCAGGAAGTAATATATAGTTTCTCTCATGCTCTAGGATAAACATTTCACTTATTAATGTGGCTCATAGAATTTATGACTGCTGCATCAGCAGAGATAAAATGCAGCAATCATGTACTAAAATATTGCATCTCATGTAACAGAGCTTAGAAGAGCAAATTTACTAATTTTTCTTTTCTGTGTATCCTGGGACACGCAAATACTCAACAGCATCTGAGTTTGCAAATCTTCACTATGACTGTTCATAAAAGCAAATGGAGCACTGGCCCTTACCAAGTTCAAATATTTCCCTCAGAATTAGCCCTACAGCTCTAATCTGTGAACAATGGAGCTTGGGAAATAAAGACAACTTTACACTCAGGCAATTTGACTATTAATTTAAGCATAATGAAGCAGAACAAAAAAAAAAAAAAAAAAAAAAATTAAAAATNGAGAAACCTCTAGAAAAAAAACCCCAAAAACTACTAATCCCTTTGGAAAAAACATCAGAAGGAGAAAATCTTCCAGAAGTCCAGGAAGATGATCAAAGTATAAAGTCTCTGAGAAGTGTCTGATAAAAGTTGCAGAAAAGTTAGGAATATTCTAGGAAAATAACATAAAATAAATTTACTGTGCACGCAGTTACTTTGGAGGAGTTTGGGGAGACTCTCACTGTGGGAATCTTTCTTCCAGGAGACTTATTGGATGCTTTTCTTCAAATTGAAATGGAGATAGCAAGATAGTAAAGATATTTGGATTACCCATTCTAGCTGATTTTCAAAGGGGCTAGAACAGTCAAATAGTGGTAGGCACCTAACTAATAGATAGTCATTTGCTGCCAAAAGAAGTTGTTTTTCTTTAAAATGTAGCATCAGCAGTGGCATTTATTTAAATAGAAGCTTACAGATCTTATCTTCAAGTGTTAGGGAGACTTAACTAAGAAGTTTTGTATCAGCAAAGGGCTGTTTCTCTGTAGAGGTTAGATGCATTGCTGGGAGTGACAGAGCCATGTGACAACACAGTGCTCCTGCCTACTGCCCCTGGAGAGGGATGTGCCTGCAGGACCCAAGGTGAGCAAGGCAGTGAGGTGCCTCTTGGGCACTAATATTTTGAAACATACAAAAAACCCCCAATCTTAACAGAAACTGTCATGCACTTACTGTTGTTATTGGTTTGTGAGGCATTTGGTACATGAATAACACCGATTAAGGACAGTTAGAGGGGCCTGGATCCCAAACGTGTAGGCACGTAAAGCATTAAGATACAGTTAAAGCCCTGCAAACCCCAAAGAAAGCCAACGAAAGCCAGATCCCAACAGGAGGAGTGTTTGAAAAAACATGCATTTGCAGCTCACTAGAAGGGGAAAGCAGGAATATGTCTGAGTGACTGACAGCACCAAGGGCGCAATCAGCCCGCAAATATTGCTGACATGTTCAAGGAGGAAGAGAACAGGCTGGAGAAAACCAAGAAATAACTGCAGGAAGCATGTGGAAATGGTCAACTGAGAAATGGGGCAAATCCTTGCAGAGAAGTTAGAGGTAACATTTGAACAGAAAAATGAAAGACCAGACTGGAAGACTGAGAAGAAAGAGATGAGAGAACTCAAGAGCACTTCACAAAGTTGGGAAGACCATCAGATGTACCTCCTACCCCACCTGCCTGTACTCTAGATTTATTCATTGTAGTCCCTTTTAAATCTCTTGGATCTTGGGTCCACACCAGTCCACGGTTGTTCACACCAAACCCATGTCAAACCATTCATTTTTATGTCATTCAGCCCCTTCGGAGGGCTGGAGATCTCACTTCAATAACTGTGGAAGCCTTGGAAGCTGCAGCCAGCCAAGGCTCCTACCTGCCTAAATCGATATAAGGGCACATTACAGTTGCACTCCTTATCCCTCTAGTGCAGTTTTGGATTACAATCAAGGTACTTTTGCAATGTCCTGTGGGATACCAGCATTTCTCTGGGGAAACCTCTGGAAAAATTCCCATTGTAGAGATGGCGGCAGTCATCTTCAGCCCTCTGGACAGAAGTCAGGCGAAAGCTCATGTACCAATTTTGTGATTAAATGGACAGTTATTCTCAGGGAGGGCTGGTTTGGTACCAATGTGCCTGTACCAGAGGGGACATGAGAGGATCCTGACTGGTTGAGTTTGAATCACAGTGTTTTAGGTGGGTTTCATCCATGACACACAAATTAATTGAGTCTTCAGCAGGCATTCATTCACACTGGAGGCTGCTTGGGTGTCTTCACCTTCACAGGTAAGATACAGGTACTAAAAATATTGAATAGTGGCACACATCTCTGAGAAAGAAGTTTTTCAATTCCCCCATTCAGACAAATACGTGGGTAAATGGTGAATCTCTGATATCAGCTGTTGTGTTGTAGGCAATGTATAAACCCCATCCACTGTGTGCTCTGTGGAAAGAGAATTGGCAGAGAGGAAAAATATCCTGAGCAACAGATGGTAGGTGATAACTGTCTGAGCAGTGATAACCTTAATCTAATTAGTTTCCTAATCAAGATTAAGAAAACACCAAAGGCATGAGAGAAGGTGAGAAAGAAACCTGTAATCGATAAAACAAATATAAGAGGCTGAAAGAGGTGTTGATGGATAAGATACGGGAGTGGAGGGAAATAAAAAGGAAAATTACTGTCAATATGAAAACAAAATAGTCAGACCTTGCATCAACCAACATGCACAGAACAAGAAAAAGTGGGCTATATGACAGTATAAGAGACCATTCCATGGATAACCGAGTGACCAGGAAGGGTCAGCAAGTTAAGGAAAAGTAAAATAGGACATAAAAAAATATATAATATAAAATAAAATATAAATAAAAGTATAATAGAATATAAAATAATAATTTTAATACCACTTGAGAATTTGATAAGAAACAATGGTGGCGAACTTGTCAAGAAAATCAATCGCCGATAAACCTCAAATTACATCTTTTCTGCCTCTGATGAAAATACTCTTTCTTTTTGAGGGATTCTCAATAAAAACACAGCACTTGCAGTTTTTCTCGGAAATTCTTTTGGGTTGTATTCAGTCAATGGAGTTCACAATGTTCAACCTGAATGCTTGAAGGGTTCCCACTGACCTGCTGCACTCTACATTGGCAAAAAAAAACTCAGACAAAATATTTCACTCAGTGCTACAAAAAATGAGAGGTTCTTTGACATGGTAAGAGGGAAGGCATTAGCTGGTAGCCCTGGCTGGCAAAGAATGTCGGGGCAGCAAATCTGTGTTGAGAGAAGCTGAAATCCCAGTAAGTGAGGCTATCAGTGGGTTTTTCTGCACACGGCTCTGAGTATGGCTTTGCGTAGGATCTGCCAGAAAGCCTGCTCACTGTCAGGTCAAGTTGGTTATATTCAATCCGAATGATTACATTTCTAAGGTTTGTTTCTGACTGGCCACGAGGATTTTATTACAGAAATAATGGTGTGCTTAAGCAGAAAGACTACTTTCTTTTAACTGGTAAAATAAGAATAGTTATTTGCTCTGCTTATTATAGCCCTGCTAGCTACAAGCTACCCCCTAAGCTGGTACAGGGACATCACAGGAGTCCCAAGGACACCAGACAAAGCTCCAAAGAACCAATCCTTAACTCTACCTTTTAAAGTAATTCAGGCATTTGTTTTCAGGAGTACTTAAGTTAACACATGAAAACCTAATTCTTGGAAACACAAATCGCTTCAAACAAATTTATATCAGCACCTTGTTATCTAGTTCCCATGGTTACACTATTAGTACAATTCGACATAGCATTTTCTTGCTAACCAAAAATAATACTAGCAATTAATCCAAGTAAAAATACTTTGTTGTTATGTTGTGGTCGAGATAGCGCCTACATATCTCATAAATCAGTATATCAACAGCTGAGGTTACTTTCATCTGGCACTGTTAGGTGTTCATTTTTCTGGTCTCAGGTTGCAGCATAGCTGTAGAGTCCCATCTGCGCAGGGTCCTGCACAAGTTACAGGTTGTCTCAGCAGTTTTTATGTTTCTCTTGGGTTTAATGAGAGGCAAATTGTGACACAGTATTTTGTCTTCTGTGCCAAATATAGATTTCATACAGAAAGACCCCTGCTGCTGTACAGGTTTTAAGGAAGTTTGATTTTACAGTCTATATTTGATGTCTCAGGAAATGCATAGCATCTTAGGCACTTCCCTGTGCATTTCTGGAGTCCACGTGTTTCCCCTGGACTAAGCACTCTAATCACTCGTTTCCTTCAGAGTTTGAACCTGGACTTTTGGACAAAGTTACAGAACATGTTTTCTATATGCCCATGTCTTCATGGTCATGGTTAGGGTGTTTACCAGCAGACTTAAGAACATGCCTCCCTGAACTAAAGTTTTTCAAAGAAATTTTCATGAACTCTCAAGTAAATTGGACAGACTTCCTATACACTTGTTTGAAATAGGTCAGAAGCTCTCAACCCCATCCCTTTGTGGTACCACTTTCCAATGCAAATTGTCCTGTGAGACTGAAAAACGAATCCACGGGTGTCCCTGGCAACAGAGGTAGGAAGGATGCATTAAAGATTGTTGAGTTACTGTAGCCAGTGCTGATTCTGATGGGATGGTCTTGAAGTTTACATCTCATCTAAACACTTATTTATAAAACCCAAGCAGTCTGAATGACAACATACTAGATTGTTCACAAGGCAGGCATTAGATTTCCTGTACTCGAATTCTGTTCCTGTATTCAAATGCTCAAATACTTTTTATGCTGTATTTCAACTACCTGCAATGTAGTGATTGAAATACCTGCTGCCTGATGTATTCAGGAACATTTTGAGTTGCTTGTGGGATTTTTTATTTTTTTTTTTTGCTGGTGCCCACCTGCAGAGTTAAACTAAACCAATTGGTTCAGAAAATAATTCTATTATACATCTTTTCAGCAACTGAGTATTTATAGAGTACTAGGAAAAGGAGACAGAGCTACAGAACCTATAAATTTTTTTGAAAGAGGACACAGTTATTGCAATCCCAGTTAAACACCTCTTTCTGTGGCTCCATCTCTGTATCCAGCTGGATTAGAGTCTGCTTACTCCCTTTGGAAACGGCAAATTTCCTGGTTCATTCTTCTAAATGAGCTAGAGGGCAGCATGTACTTGTTGGGTCTTCAGAGGTCACCTAGCAAGCCGTCAAGCATCATACGAAACTTTTCAAGTACCCACACAGCCTTTCTGACAGCCCCTGTCAGTCTCATTGGATTTTGTGGTCTTGTCAGATCTTTTTTTTCCCTTTGCCTTGCATTGCTGCTTTGCCTTATATTATTCCAGTTCTTTCAATGTCTGAACAGGCATTTTAATTTCGAAGGCAGAAATCACCAGCAGTGGTATATTAATAGGCCTATGCCAGAAGTTGTAAGTGGAGGGAGACCTACTTTCTGTGACTTCTGGGCATCAGTGCTGAAAATCAGCACTGTTGTTTGCTGTGGTTGCTTGCTGTGCTGGAAACACTAAGGATTACTTTACCTCGGAGGTATTGCAGCACTGGAATAGTACACATGCTGGACTTCCAAAATGTTCAAAAAAGTGTTAAATCTTGGTATCATAAACCTAATCAGGACTTGAAATTCCATGTGCAAGCACAAAAGGATTTGCTGACAACTATACCTGGTAAACTGTGCCGTACAGTGCAAATCTTGGGGTTAATCATCAAGACTCAAAGAACAATATAGGCACAGAAATTTACTTCTGTAGAAGTGAAATTCCAAAATTAACCCTTACAGTTAGGAATTGGCAGGAGTATCAGGATTATCAAAGCACCGGGGCAAGGACTGTTCCAGTTGTACTGAACAAAACAGAATACATTATTGATCAGACAGACTTGATAGCAAATGGAGGATGAGATACGCTTGCCAATACAGAGATATGATATTAAGATATTCACAAAATTTATGTAGAGTTCTTCTGCATTTTTTCAAATATTTCAAATTTTATCAAGGCTGCCATGTCAAAAGCAATGAATTTAGAAGGCTCAGGAATCTCACAGTCTTGGCCCTAGGTGAAAGATCAGGCTTCACTCGAACAGGAAAAAGGCAAGACAAGAAGATCTCCAGTGCCACCGATCTCAGTCCCCAGGGCTCTCTCCCACCATCCAAAGCTCAGATGCTCAGGGAGGGAGGCACAGCCACCACTGATACCTCTGCTGCTGCTGTCTTCAATGAGACATCAGCTCCTGAAAGGCTGCAAAGTCTTGCTGCCAAATGTCAACTTTAATGAAGAAGCAATGCAGCCGAGCAGTCTCGGGGCCTATTGTCCATTTCTCTTTTCTTCCCAGCAATGCTGTTAGGGGATCAGGAAGAGCTATAGCAGAGATAAGTGAAGAATAGCACATAACAAGCGGTGCAGGCATAAAGATGTATGCCTGTGCCTCGGGGGCATTGAAAGGAACTATACAAAAGTCGATGCCTTTATCATCAGTTCAGAACTTGTCTTGCTTCTGTGCCAGCCCATTTGCAATATCGGCTAGCACTGCTTGGGAAATGAGATTTAAATGATTGTAATGGCTTTAGTTAAATCTTAGCGTTCCAGCTCAATAACAAGGCAGCCTCCTTCAGCTTCCATCTCTCTCTTTTCAGGGGAGAATGCCCCATGTTGCTGCCTTCCAGCTGCTGCCCCCTCTGCATATTCAGGTCCTCCTCTCTGCAGACCTTTGGATTTCCATTACCCACTCGCCCTTGCCTGCGGCACAAAGGAGCTTCGAACCCTGCCCCGCTGTTTTCCTATCTCACAAACCACTCTGAGGTGCAAGCATGGGTCCCCTCATTCAGAGGGGGATGAAAGCAGTCTGAAGTGTAGGTCTTCCCATACAGAACTAACTGGAGTTCCCTGGCAGAGTACATGGAGGGATCCCCAGCCCTGGGAGAAACCTGTGAATCCTGAACAGACTGTAGTACTTGGAGGACAAGCCACTGTCTCAGAGAGGGCGAGTACAGTTCCTGCGTGTCAAGGAAAGCAGGGCATTGAGCCAACTGCAGCTAATTTCTAGTGGAACATTAATGCTTTGTACAAGACAAAAGAGCCTTCCCCTTTCTTCTCCAATGCACTCAATTAGTTTTTCCTTGCTTGTGACAGAATGTTTCCTCGTCCATCTCATTATATTTCTACTTGAGTTCAACCACTCCCTCTGAAACTTCACCTTGTCCTCTAATGTACAAGGGGAACACAAAGGTCCAAGTGAAGGCAAAGGGTATGTGACTGTCATGCTCACAGACAGGGGATTGAATGACTATAAACTGTCGATCTTAAAACGCTTCTCATTTCAATATTAAATCACATTTCCTTATCTAGATGCATTATATTCTGGGAATCCGTCATGCTTTGGAAGATGATGCCACAGAGACCATGAACCTACATCTCAGTGGAGAGATTGCAACAGAGAAATCTCGCCAGTGGCTAATGATCTTATCCACTGGCAAGCAATTTCTTGAGTCTTTCAATCAGCTTCTGTAGGAGACATTTCTGCTGGACAGTGACCAGAAGCAGGAGCGAGCATCTGCCCGGCAGCTGTTTGTACTGCAGGTGTTTCACTGCTCCCCATCTGCCACCCAGTGTGCTGAGGGTGGCCCTGCAGATGGAGAAGAGCTCAGCACATTTAGGAAAAGTATCATCCCGTCCCATCTTTTATTTAATTTTCTCGTGAAACTGTTTTTATTGTTCATGATCCCTTAGTGGTGTGACAGTGAAGCAGAGGTCAGATAACAATTAGCTGAATTCTTTTAATTCACTCTCTCAGTTGCTGAGCACAGACCTGTTCTCTTTTGTGTACTGGATGGGTGAGTTGCCCCATTTTCCAATAATATCCATTTTATGACTGTCAAATACCCTTAAGTGGTCATGCAAATGAAGCTGTGAACACAACATGGATGTCGTAGCAGATGTTTCTCTGAAGCAGAGTGTTACCATAGGAGGGAAAACAGTAAGGGACTTCGTGGCTACAGTACAGCCAGGTGTCCAGTTAGAGAGATTTGCTAAATTTATGACGAAAGGAAATAAATCTGAAGCTTTACAGCAAAATTGCCATCATGCTCAAGCCTGCAGTTTGACTTCATGGCTGCTCCTGCCCCAAGGCCCAGTTGGGTGCTGTTTGTGTTGCCTGTGCTTCCAGCTCTGCAGCTATTGCAAAGATCATATGCTGAGAAAAGTGAAGACCCTGGGTTTCTGGTATCAAAAGATACTTGATGTAAGAGCCCCAAGTTCTTGCACTTTGTTAAAGGCCCAGAGTAGCTGAATTTAGTCTCACAGAGAAATACATCCTAATAATTTTTTAATACACTGATCGAACTCCATATTTAGTAACTATTTAGCAGCATCAAGATGGACAACTTAAAACTTTTTTTGGCATGGCTACAGCTACTGAATTTGTGCCAGAACCTCTCCTCTGACAATTCAAAACTGCCTTCTTCTTTACAGCCTAAACGTATTCCTGGATGGTTTATATCCATTTGTTCAGATGCCAAGGCTGCCCTTCCAGTTAAATATCTCTTCCCCCTCTCTGGGATCCATTCTCTTGTGTTTATACAGAGGAGTCATAAAATTTTTCAGTGCACCAACACCATAAGGCGTGCAGGTCTGTTTTCTAGGCAACACCCCGTGGGTTTTTTGAAAGGTTTTCACCTCTTCTTTTGCAAACAAGTACTTACTGGCTGTGAATTTGTTAATTTTCAGGAACAAGACTAAACCTAATATTTATTATGGGCTCTACTATAGGCTTAGATGTAGAAATATTCTCTGTATCTTAATTTCTCTTGCTTCTGCCTCTCATTTCCACCTCAGAAGCTTGCAGAATTTTGTCACGTTTATCCTGAAAACAGTGGCTGGTGCACTCCCAGACTTCCCCTCTCACCAGTGTGTTTAGATTTATTTGCAATTGCAGTAGCTTCAGAAACAAGCTGGAGGCTTGATTTTAAAAACCTTCCTACCATCTTTGCAGTTTGGTTATTTCATTCTCTGGGCTTGGAAGGTCCATTCCTCCAGCTTGAGCACCTTATGGTACTTTTCTAGGCTATGGGCTTGAAGGCAGGAGTTCCCATTTCTGAATACTTGTGCCCAGCTGTCACAGCACCATCCTCCTGTTCTCTGTCATCCTCAACATTAAGGCAAAGAACTAGGTCCTAGCCCAGTCCCACTCCATATCTGCTTTTCTTCTTTCTTTTTTCAACCAAATTGAAGATTATTTGAGTATTTGTTTCAATTTGTCTTGAAAGAGTTAGCACAGCTTGACTCTGGCAAGCTGCCTGTTAGACCTGCGTTATCTAACCTTCAAAATGTGCCTTTCTTTGCTAATTGGTCTCTTTTCCCATAAGTTCTGAGGTCTTTGCTCACATCTTCTTCCCTTTTTCCAAGGCTTTGTGGGGAGAGAGGTATTGAAGGTAGAATGAAACAGAGTTTGCTAGTCATTCATGCAGAGCTGAAAGTATCCCTGGAATTTCATTCATCTTGTCAAAACTAGTTAACATGTTAGCTAGTTTCTTTAGCTTATCAAAAAGTTTGTCCCTCTGAAATATGCATTAAAATCCAATTTTAGAAATATTTTTATTCATATTCTCATTTTATTTAAATTGAATTGACTCATGGTCACTGAAAGGATTATTTTCAGCTCTTCCTTCTCCTTACCAAACCCACGTTTAAAATATCTTTGCTATTTGGATCGGTAACTTGTGGTGAAACATCAGCTGTATATATCTCGAGCAATGTCTAGTCCATGCCATTCATAATAGCACTAACTCTCCAGTCTGTCTATTGTAGCCTGCACAGTATTTGTATTGAATTTATTCATTAATTAGATCTAGTACATTTCAGTATGCTGTGATTGGATATGTTTTGGCTGAAGAACAGGCTCTACAAAGAGAAGTTAACATTAAATTAGAAATCTGCAACACTCTTCTGTGGCAGCATTCAAAAGAAACATTTCCAGTGGTAAGTCTAGCATGGGAGAGAAGTGCCTTTTGGATCTCCCCATAGCATCAAACAACCTGCCTGCGTGACGACTGACACCCAGGTCGTGGCCCTCAGCACATGCCTTTGCAAGAGCCTTTGTCATTGCTGTGATCTCTGGGCACGGACCCAGCTGACACACAGAGCTCATAACGCACGTTCTGTGGCACAAAGGCACCTTATAAAAACTCCAGTGGGCTGTGACACAGTTCTCATGTTATTTTAGACACTTAAAACTGAAAAATTAGAAGAAAAAAGTATTAGATCCCAGGGCCATTGGACACCACAGGAGGTGACACAGCGTAAATGTCACTTTTGACATATACCTTCCTGTGGTTTCTAGCTGTACCACCTCCCATACCAGCTTCATTATAGTGTATTTTTGTCTCTTGTCGTATATGATTTCAGGTTTCCCATTTTTTGTCAGTTAGTCATCTACCTCTGCCATAGCTGTTAGCAATTTGTTGTCATGACATTTTTAGGGATTTTTTGCCCACATGGTGATTAGGCCTGCATCCATTAATAGTCCCCAGCTTCCATATTTTTTCTGGACCAGGCACTATAAATATCTATTGCATATAGCTGTCATTGGAATTCCAGAAGTCGTGTTCTTTTGCAAGGAGCCATTGGAATGCACCTTGTGAGTTACCTGCCATACACTTATTAAAATCTATGGTGGTCTTACATTATCTTTATACTTGTGCTGAGATAGTTATTGTACTAACTAAATTATTCATAGAACTACATTAATCTCAAAGTTTAATTATCATGGCTAATGATCAAAACTTGGAAGTTAAATGCTCCCACGATAATACAACCCCACACAGAATGTCTGTCTCTACTATAGCAAAGAATTCTCTATCCCAACATGAATCCAACACTTGAGGTCTGAAACAGGTCCCCTTAGTGCAGTAAAATTTCTCTTACAGTTCTTCCCCTGAGTGATCTTAACTGAAGTAGATTGCACTATCTTTGCTATTCTTTTCTGCATATTTACAGTTTAACACATTCCTCATATACAACACTGCTTCACTTTCCCATTTGTTTTCCTTCTTTCTGAATAATTCATGCTGTATAGTGCTTGTCTTTGAGTAGAGCTGTCAGTCACCTGTATTTCTGCTATCCAGCTTCGCACCTTGAAACAGCTGATCAAATTATTCCATTTTGCTGTCTAACATAACTAACAAGCATCAAAATGTCAGTTATTTGTCAACTCAGCCAGGTTATGGTGAGTCTTCTCTCTGTGACTGTAGCACCTCACTACCACTTTCCACAATATGATTTTCTTTCTCTTTATTGCCCAGTCACTGAATATTTGGTCTTCTTTTTCTCTTTTCTTAAAATCAGCATGTGAAATATACATATCTTTTTATGTGTGTATATGCATATATTCTTACCAGATTTGGCATCAAAAAGTCCATGCCCTAGTAAGTCAAATGGCCATAATTGCATCATGTCTTTTATATTATCATAGGAATGCAGTGAAAGGTTCTCCTCCCTTTTCTCCCCACTAGCACCATCATGTTCTTAATCCTGTGGAGAGATTCATACTAGTCTACATTACCAAGTAAGATGATGTGAAATAAGTGAATAAGTAATTTAAAGTAGTTACTACTGAGGCCTCTTGCACTCTCATCACATGGGGCTTCAGGGGTTTACTTCAAATCAAAGCTAGTTCTGTCTCCTAGACCATATGCCCCCATAATATATCTTGTTTGAAGCTTTCTGAAGGAAGATTGGCCCCCAAATCTTTGCTCCTTCACTTGTGGAGGGGAGGTTACTGGGAACATCACATTAATGTCCTGGAGCAATTCCACAGGACACTTCTCTTGTCCCACATGGAAGCCCAGGGCACAGAAGTCCAGACAGGATTTCATCATTCCAGCTCTCCAAGAAAACTGCCCTTGAATTCCATTACACTTTTCTCATTGATTGCCTGGCAGTCTTCAAAGAGAGCAGCAAGTGAGAAGTCTTATGTGACTTTTGCCTCTTTGTATTGCACAGGAAATATTTCAGGTATTAAGGACACTCTGCATAGTTCAAGAGCTTTCTCTTAGGCACAGGCTTTGTGGTGATGAAGCCCACACATTGAGACAGAATTTTAAGGTCCCTATTCAGCATTGAAGGTCTTTTGGAAATGAACTTCTGTGCTCCTCCAGAGTTCATCTGGTTTACAAGAACCAGACCTGTGTCGGTGGAAGGAGTCCGTAAATGGAGAGAATCGTAGCATTTGCTTCAAAATTGCATATTTGCTCCAAGCCACAACATAAATGTAAATACAGAGGATTATCATCTCACTCAGTGGTGTAGTCCATATCACTTAGAACACTCTCAGTTGCATGGATGTGCAGCTGCTGTGTTCCCAAGGGACTGTATTTCACCCTGTGTCTTCAGCAACCTCCATTCTGCCTTTCTTTCTTTCCCAGGTAAAAGCTCCTGAAAGACTGGTCTTAATCACCAACATGGCTGGCAAAAACTCTATTCCATTTACTGGAGTTCAATGGGTCACTGTTTTTGTAAATATCATTTGGGGGAAAAAAAGAAAACAAAGAACCTCTCAGATTTTGGAATAACAGAGGCTGAAGGCTCTTGCATGTGTGAGTATGCAAAGAAAAGAGCTGGGCAACGTAATTCCCATTCCATTTTTTTTAACTCTTTTATCAGGAAACTTGCCATCATCATATTCTACACGCAAGCAAACTGGGTATGTTGTCAGGAAAAGAATGAAGATGATAGAGGAGTCCTGCCAGCGGGAATTTCTCAGCACTGGTTTCCTGCATAACAGTCAGCCTTTTTATAAATAGGACCTCATTTCATGCAATGATACAATATTAATCTGTCACTGTATTTGGCACAACCATAGGATCATGAACTACTTGTTTGCTAATTATCATTTGAGCTCATGCACAGAGCACGGGCTGTGCTAATATTAGCTTGGTCAGAGTCACAAGTCTGTCAGTGCCAGCAACAATTCTGTGTCTGCTTCCAAGCTCTGAAAGTGTTGTATCTGCAACCTTTCATCCCAGGAGGTAAAAATCCTGAGTCCCCTCTCTTACTATGTATAATTTGTCTTGTCACTCAGAGCCCTAAAGGAAAACCATGTGACAGTTTCTGTTAGCTGTTCACATGAGGGAAAACTTTTTAAGAGGACAAACAAATATATATGCTTAACTAAATATATATGCTTAACATATATATATATATGCTTAACATATATATATGCTTAACATGCTTAACTACCATTTATTAATTATTTTTAAAAGCTTGAAAAGCTTCGCAAGACTCCAATATGGAGGAGAAAGCAACTGTTAGAGTGACAAGGCGCTGGAACAGGTTGCCCAGAGATGTTGTAGATACCTCATCCCTGGAATGGGGCTCTGAGCAACCTGGTCTAGTGAAAGATGTCCCTGCCCATGGCAGTGGGGTTGGAACTAGATGGTCTTTAAAGTCCCTTCCAACCCAAACCATTCCATGATGCTTACCCCATGTCTAGTAAGAATCACAGAATCATTTAAGTTGGAAGAGACCTCTAAGATCATCGAGTCCAACATTAATCCTGCACTGCCGAGTCCAACAGTAAATCACGCCTCTAAGCGCCACAACTATATGTCTTTTAAATACCTCCAGGGATGGTAACTCCACCACTTCCCTCAGCAGCCTATTCCAATGCTTGACAATGCTTTCGGTGAAGAAATTCTTTCTACTACCCAATCTAAACCTCCTCTGGTGCAACTTGAGGCCTTTTCATCTTATCCTGGTGCTTGTTACTCGGAAGAAGACATTGGCTTCCACCTGGCTACGACTTCCTTTCAGGTATTTGTACAGAACAATGAGATCTCCCTTGAGCCTCCTTTTTTCCAGGCTAAACAACCTCAGTTCCCTCAGCTGCTCCTCATCAGACTTCTGTTCCAAATGCCTCACCAGCTCTGTTGCCCTGCTCTGGACACGCTCCAGCACCTCAATGTCTTTTTTGTAGTGAGGGTCCCAAACCTCAACACAGGATTTGAGTTGTGGCTTCACTGGTGCTGAGTACAGGGGAACAATCATTGCCCTGGTCCTTCTGGCCACACTATTGCTGATACAAGCCAGGATGCACCTGGGCACACACTGGCTTGTGTTCTGCCAGCTGTTGACCAGCACCCTCCGGTCATTTTTCATGGGGCCTCTTTCCAATCACTCTTCCCCAAGCCTGTAGTTCTGCATGGGGACGTTGTGACCCAAGTGCAGGACCCAGCACTTCACCTTGCTGAAACTCTCACAAACAGCCTTGGTCCATCGATCCAGCCTGTCCAGATCTCTCTGCAGAGCCTTCTCACCCTCCAGCAGACCAAGTCCTGCCTAACTTGGCATCATCTGCGAACTGACTGAGTCATCTCATCCACATCATTGATAAAGATATTAAACAGGACCAGTGATAAAGATATTAAACAGGACCAGCCCCAGTACTGAGCTCTGGGAAACACCACAAGAGACCGGCCACCACCTGGATTTAACTCCATTCACCACCACCAGTCTCTGGGCTTGGCCATCCAGACAGTTTTTTGACCTGGTGAAAATTATGCCAGTCTAAGCCATGAGCAGCCAGTTTCTCTGGGAGAATCCTGTGGGAAACAGGGTCAAAGGCTTTAGTAAAGTGTAGATAGACAACACCCCCAGCCTTTTCCCTCATCTACTAAGCAGGTCAACTTGTCGTCAAAGGAGAGGAAGAAATGGAGGAAGCCCAGGGATGTCATTACAAAGACGGTAATCCTGCCAGGAGCTTTCTCAAGCAACCAAAGGGAAAATGATATGGATATGATTCTTGTAAGTTTTGCAGTTGCCCAAATGGTTCCAAATGGTGTCAGTGACACTAGTCAGTTGTTTAACAGTTTCCCCCTGCTGCTTCTCATGAAAGCTCTGGATTAGCTACAGAGGTCCTATGCCGGGCTTTCTGCAGGCTCAGGAAGGTGGTGCTGATCTGATGTATCCAGATCACACACAGAGGGCTGCCTTCAACCAATATAGATTTTACTTTTTCCTTACTTGATTCAAAAATTCTGTAGGAACTGATGATTTAAGTCTTTTTATTCAGAGGGTAAACTTCTCAAATCCAGAAGTTTCTGAATTTGTTAGAACACTATTGCTATTTAGTAGTAAAACAATAGTAGCCTTTGTTACATTTCCATTTCATTCACACTGCCATTAGAGACAGTGGAATTTTAGAAGATGTGAGACCCATGTTTGTGTTATAAAATCATCTCTTAGCAGTTTCACTGAAATTGCTTAAAATTACTTCAATTTTTCTAATTTGTATAAAACTGAAAGTAATTTCCTTCCAGAGAAAAATCTTCTAATCCTCTTTAGAAGGATTTAAATGTAAAAATTTCTAGCAATGGATTTCATACCTGTCTTATGATAAATGTTTCATATTATTGAGCAAGTCTGTATTCTTAAAGGCATTCAGTGCAAAATATTCCCTCAACAAATAAAGACTCTAGGTTGATTAATCTTACTTATGTTATCCTCTACAGTTAAGGTATGATTCCTTCCATCTGAAGATGTTGACCAAGTAGTCACCAAGTAAAAAATATCTTAACCGTATAGGGAAAGGAGAAAATAATAATATCCCCTCCTGACAACTGTCTTTATGCAAAGGAATCTAGTCCTGCCACCATCTACCTGTGTGTCTTATTACCAAGAGAAGTCCAACTGCAATCAACAGAATGACTCTGGAAAGCTGAGCAAGTATATCAAAGCTCGCAGGAACAGAATTCAGGAAAGATGAATTAATTGGAAATCTGAGGAACACAGCTGGGAAGCAGTGCGCTGAATTCCTGAGATAAGGGTCCGTTTCTTTAATTGCCTAAGTAGAAATGAACAAAGTTAAATTACTTTTAGAAAGTACTAAGAACATGTCTGATCTGCTATGTTGTAAAAAACCACAGAGTTGTCAGCATTTGCTAATTATTCCTGCACAATTAGCAGAAAAATCCCACATCTATTGATCATTAACTGAACATTAGGCTTCCTCTCATGCTGAGGATGATGACTAAAAGTAAACTGGATTTGGTAGTTGCTTTTGTATAGTAAAGGGAAATTTTGTCAATGGTTAGGTGGGTAAATATGGACATTGTCATGAACAGAAATTTGCAGATTTGCTGCATCATTTCAGCTGAGGTCCTTGCAAGTGTGATGACAACACTTATGTGTTGCCACTGAGAAATAATCTTTCTGAAAGTGTGTGTAACCAGCTCAAGAAAACAAATTATTGTACAGTTTTTCTCTAAGATCTTCAGAAGGTCTTATGCAATTATGTCAATGAGTTAAGGGAGGCAAAAGGCAATTTACAATTTGTCCCGCCTGCATGTTCTGAGTAGATCAGTCCTTATCTAATCGCCCTTGATTCTCAGTCTAATTGTCCTTGAAAGCATTATAAGCTGTTATATTTTCACACAAATGAACTGTTCAGGAAGAATTTGTCAAATTCTTTAGATGCAGCTTTTATTTTGTGTCAGATGTTTTCTGCAGACACGTGTTCAAGGCTTTGTCTGCAGCAATTGTGTAGCTGTCAAACGGAAACTACCATTCCTGAGCTCTGTTTACACATCTCTCTTCCAGTATTTCATCATATTGATCCAGTGTGAGTCTGTTTTTATTTTGTGGGCATTAGAGGTATGTAAATTGACAGTGCTGATACTTGTCCAGAGAAGACAAGAAACTTGTCTCAGTTCCCACAGTGACAGCTGCTGTTGGTTGCACAAGTTACTCAGTATATAAACTCTGGTTTCCAAACAGAGGCCTGGCTCAACAGGTTCTTAAAAGACTGAAAGCCACACAGTATGTTCTTTACAATTAGCACATTTACCTGAAATTCAGAGCACAATGCAGCAATAAAACATTAAGACTTATAAAAGATGGTATAGGATCCATTGTATCTCAACAGTTATACTAAAAAGGAATGGCTAATGCTGGAAATGTGCTTGTTTCCAAGTTAGAAAAGACAGTCCAGACAACTCCTGAAAGCATATGGATTTTCAGATCCTCTCAAATGCAACAGAAAATGAGGAATGAACCCATTCAACATAATCATTGGTTCTATATTTTTTCTTATGTTACTTTATTTTTGTGTCCTCTCCTTTCCTGCTGAAGATGACTCTACTTGGTATCAAGACTGGTGTTACCAGAAGAATTTTTGGGGGGTTGTTCACAGGTCAGTTTATACAACTCCGAGCCTGCTGGGATTATGGGAAAAGCCTTTGTACCCTTCTGGGCCTGTACACCAGTGCACACAGCATGGAGAACAAGCAGGAGGAGCTGGACATCTGTGTGCAGTCAGAGGGCTTTGACCTCATTGCAGCTTCAGAAACATGGTGTGGTCACTCGGCACAGTGGGGGAGTTGCCCCCCGTGTGAGGCAGCACTTGGGGTGTACCAAGCTCTGTCTTGGGGCAGATAATGAAAAAGTCAAGCCCTTATGGGTTAGGCTAAAAGGGCAGACTAGTAAGGGGGACATTGTTATGGGTGTTTGCTACAGGCTGCCTGATGAGGCAGACAGCTTATCTACACACAGCTTAAAGAAGTTGCAAAGTCACAGGAATTGGTTCTTATGCGGGATTTTAACTCCCCTGACATCTGCTGGAGAAGAACACGGCGAAGCACAAACAGTCCATGAGGTTCCTGGAAAGCCTTGATGACAACTTCCTGTCATAGGCAGTGAAGGATCTCACGAGAAATGGTGTGCTTCTTGACATTACAACTGCAGGGGAGCTAACTTTAGCCTCGTCAGGGATCTTCTTGGAAGAATCCCATAGGAACAGGCAAACAACCTTCAAGGAGGCTGCTCCCTGGTGACCACAGGACATGTGTCTGAACAGCAAGTCGTCTGCCAGCCCAAGCCTGTGGCCAAACCCAGGCTGGTAAGATGTTGGATCAAGGGCTATGACCATGCTCCAGAACCCAGTGGGAGCCAGGCTTGAGATGTCCTTTCCCACGGGCACACACATCCCAACCAAGGTGTGGGTGGCTGGGCGCTGGTAGCCATGTGTGCTCAGTCCTCACCCTGGTGCCGTCCAAGCAGGGGACATGACAGACCCTGGCTGGTCAGTGGGCAAGATTGGCTAGAATTCAGATGATGGAGCATATTATTTTAGAAAGAAACCCGACTTATCACACCATTTTGCCTGCTCCACAAGGGCCTCGTTGGGCCATGACACTACCTGCTGTCCCACAGCAGGGCACTCTCCATGACAGCCCAGAGCCAAAGCAAATTTCTGCTTCTTAAAAATGTTCAGCCTCTTACCCATCACACAGGCTGATGAAAGAGCACCCAAATAGCCCCCCTCTGCTTCTGTCCCTGCCACAGCATGGCTGTTCCCACCCAGCAGAGCTAGTGATTGATGTTGGCTGTCCTTCCATGAGAGTAGAGGCTTTTTGCTTTTCTTGACGTTAAAAGGATCAGCACTTTTTCATGTTTGAGGTGTCATAGGCTGCCTCTTCAGGTAAACCAGATCAAAAGTTGACAGCAGTGTTGATAGCTTATTTTTCTTTGCAGAACAATGTCATTAGTTGTGTTTTGAGGAGCACAAACTTTATGCAGAAAACATGTTTCAGTTAAAGGGATACTGCCAGCTGACAAAACAAGCAAACAAAAAAACCAACTTTATATTACCTATGTGTGTTACAAACTCTTAGATTACCAGAAATTATAGGTAGTTTTTTTTCCTCTATTTCAATCTAGTTGGTTTGCCTGACCACTTGACAGTGATCCAGTGTTTCCTTTAAATATGCAGGTTATCAATAATTTTCCCCTTTTGTTTTTGTGTGAAGCTTTCATAATACAATGATGAAATTGGTCTCACAGGAAAATGTGATTGTATTGATACAAATCAGGATGTAACAGGTTTTTTTAAGCAAGGTGCACAATTGATATTGTATTTCAGGTTTTTAAATTAAATACTTAATCACAGCTTGTAATTCAGTGACTTGTTTTTTTAGTAGGCTAGCTTTGAAGCTCAGGATGAAAAAGTGTATTGCTTTAATGATAACTGTGTAGGTTCTCATCAAAATGAAAGTTTGGTCTCATTATCCCATTGTTCTCCTTTTCTTTTTTCTCCAAGCTGCCTGTCTCGTCCTGGGTTGCATGATTTTTCCTGATGGCTGGGATTCAGATGAGGTAAAACGGATGTGTGGTGAAAAGACAGACAAGTACACCCTGGGGGCTTGTTCAGTCCGCTGGGCGTATATCCTGGCAATTATTGGAATCTTGGATGCCCTGATCCTCTCATTTCTGGCATTTGTGCTTGGAAACAGACAAGACAGCTTGCTAGCAGAGGAGCTCAAGTTGGAAAACAAAGGTAGGACTGCTTTAGAAACACTATTGTTGGGTGGCCTTGAGGGCAATTGCTTAAAAACAATAATCAGCTTCATTTTATGTTATGCTTAAAAGTTGGCATGCTGGCTTACTTCCTACATTGCTGGGAAAGAATAAATGCAAGAAGCAAGAGGAAATTTTGGGTTTCAGCCTCCAGAAATCAAAGAAAGCTTGAAATTTCCATCATTGATGCACTGTGCATGACTTAGCTTTTGGAGCTGTAGATGGGACTTCATTGTGTTACTCACTTGTACAGTATTTCATTACCATTTACGTTTCACTGTCTCCATCTTTTTCTGTACCCCATGCAAGATTTGTTCATTTGGTTCCTTTAGGATTTCGCATTATAATATGAATGTCTGTGATATGGTATATGTGTTAGCACAGTACATAGTAAGGGGGGAGTGCTGGGGACTGGCAATCAGCTGTGTAATGTGACTGCCTATACAGCAAAACACGGATGGACCAAGGGTCAGAGCCAGGAATGAAGAAGAATCCTAGTTCTTCTCTGATTGTGTTGCTTTGAGCTCATTAGCCAGCTCATGGGAATCTAGGATGCTGTAGTAACTGAATATTCATGCAGAGCATTGGGGATAAAAAACACTTCCAGAATAAGAACTTGAAACTGTCTTGGCACGGTAGTTTATCCTGCAGTTGTGAGAAGAGAGATGTTGTTTGCTAAGTGTGTGCAAGCCTGGTTTATTTCTGCAGCCTCTTCCCCTTGTGCCCCAGCAGCATCCCACCTGAGTATCTGGTGTGATAGATACCACAGAGGCCATGTCCCTGCCTTGTCTTTTTAATGGGCCTGTTGTCCCTAGATCTGTCTAATCCCTTGTAAATCTGCTGATACTGTCAGCTTTTCCAGCACTGTGTCGCTGATGCTTACTACTGACTGCTAAAGAATTACTTTCTTTTATCTGTTTCAAATTGGTCCCCTGCTAGTTTCACTGACCGTCCCCAAGTGTAGGATTCTGCATTCAACTAATCCACCACCTTTGTAATTTTGTAGGTTGTTTCTAATAATAGTGGAGATATTAGGAGTCTTTCACCACCGGACTGAAAATCAAAAGCTGTTTGGCAGCCTGTGTTATACAAAAGTAGCTGGGCTTAGTCCTGCTCCAGAAGGACCATTATTGGTACCACTGACAGCACCACCACAGTGGCCCCTGCTTGCTGGATTGCAGTCAGCACACTCAGCCCGAAGATAAATGGACTTGAAGATTGAACTTCACATACAATTCCAGACCTGGGTAGACCCTACTAATGTTGTGGGCTTAGGAAAGCGTATGTCACTTGCAATTGCATGCGCACATCTGTTCTGCAGGTAAACTGAGGGCATAGGTTTCAAGGACTGTCACTGTGGCCCTTATGCAAGAATAATATTCATCTGCACTTGAAAATTAAAATACTTATCAGAAAGGCATTCACAGCTACACCACAAGTGCTTTTGGCATCACCATTTCGTCTAATTGGTCTATACCATACAGAGCTCATGTTCCCAACAACTACTTGTATCAGAGAAGCTCAACTGTTTTGGCACCTTGGGAGAAAAAACATCTTCTGGAGCCTCATCTCCTCTCACATCGCTGGCACAAGCCCTTGCCAGAACATTTCGTCCTCAGCATGTCAGAAAAAATCATTCAGCAGCCTAACACCTTTGGATGAAACACAGAAACATACCACACCACCAGGTTTAAAACAAACCAGAACTCAACAAAAAGGGACCTACCCCACTTTGTCCTTCACAGTCAAGCCTAATGATCACCACTTTTTGAACTGTCTTTCAAATTAAAAGAAAAAAAGTTCACTTGACTTCTGAAAAGGACATTCTCTCCCCTCTTGCCCCAAAAAGCTTCTGCTAAGCCACAACAGGGCAAGTCTAAATCCCCTGGCAGCCCCCCAGCCTTTCCCCACCTGCATATATTGCTGCCAGGCACAGCCTTGGCCCTGGAGGAGTCCAGGAGAACACGACAGCAGCGTCTGTCTGTACCCCTGGCACACACTGAACACACGTGAGGGCTTTGACACTTACCCCATAAACTGCCTCCCTTTGTCCCCTTTCAGGTTAATAGACAGGGGAGAGCTACTCATCAGCATTAGCCTACATGCAGAGTATCCATGTATCTCTTGGAGATGGTCAGGATGCAAAAGTATGGACATATGCAAATATCACTGGCATGCCTCCCATACAGACAAGAAGGTAAGACTAAGGATATGAGCAATACTACCCTCAGCTTTCCAAGCTGCTCTTACAATATGAAGTCAAAGCCCTCATAACAAGTAGCCATGAATATTAGACACGCTCCCATCCTTTCTTCCCCCTCCTCATCTGCATGAGATCTGCCTTCAGGTTTATGTTGTCTTCTGCTTCTGGATTAGCACGTATGGATGAGGAACATTCCTTTCTCAAGGAGGAATCCCTGTGCTGCTGCTGCCTTCCAAGGGACAAAACCTATGGGTGGATGGTCATGGCTGACCATTGAGTGGGATCCCAGTGACTCCTTCCCCCTGTGGTGTTGTTGTCATGGACATCCCATAGCCTGTAATGAGAAAAGTGTCCCCTTAAGGGACAGTCATGAGTCCATCATGGCTTTATAGGAGAATGCACCTGGGGAGCAATCAACACTGTACCTGAGAGGAACCTCTACTTGCCCTGTCAGCTCATCCTCTGCATCTGGGACTTTGCCTCGTGCATGTAGCTGACGTTATGCAGTAGCTCAGTAGGGGGAAAGACAAGATAAATGAAGTATGAGAGTCACAACAGCGTTCATTGATGTGGAAAAAAACTTCAAGGACAAGTAATTATTAGGCAATGATCAGACATCTGGGCAGTTGTTTTCCTAATCAGGTAATAGTTCTGTCTGGAGGCTTTGATGCAGATCAGTTCCCACAGGCTCGTTAAGGAGAGTCTGTGGTAGCTGAGCAAGTACCTGGCACCACAGCTGTTTCTGAGCACTGAGGGCAAAGGAACAGTTAAATGTATGTGAAACGCCATATGGTGGTAAAAATGTGAGATAACTGAAAATGTGGTACTTCTCTGTAGACTTACCAAGCTGAATTGTCCTCCTGCTCTGTGCTTTTGATGTCTACATTTCTGTGTATTTACATAGGTTAATGAATGTTTGTAAGTCAGGAATTTGACTGTTAAAATTATTCATGACAGAAGATGGCCATATTTTTGCCAAAAATGAAAGTTTCCTTTTTCACTACATAATAAAAATAGTGCTTACTCATTTCTTATTTGCTTCGATGTGAGAGTAAACTACCATGCAGCTTTCATGGCAGAGAAATACAACACGGGTTTGGCAGACTTTCTTTAGGCTACATTCTATTTAATGCAGTTTCCTAATCATGCAAATTTTACACACTAATCCATAACTTTTCCATTTTAAAAACTGCCTTTTAAAGAAAAAAAGATATTTATAAAAAGACTTTCCCATTATCTTTATGCCATTAGCAAAAGAAGGAAAGAGAATGGTGTTGCATAGTTTTCTTTAATTTAAGGAATGAACAGTAATGACTTAAAGGCCTGTATGTCACTAAACTACTGGCATACACAGTAATAACAAAAATAGTCAGAATTCATCTTAGCTTTAAGCTTCCTCAACACCATTTTGAGTGAACCATCAACATCAGGCATAAACCCAAATGTGTTGTGTAATTACATGATTTAACATTTTGAACTGTAATATCTTAATGACATAAAATTTAAGTTCTGGCCAAAGGGTGAAGAGACTAAATGAGAAATTTCCAAAAGAAATTGAGAGTGCAAGGCAATTACGTTTATGGTAAAAAGTGTTAATACGGTCTGCGTTATGAATGATAAATACAAGAGCATTCAGAAGGCACTATCCTTTTAAGTAGTATCATCCAGAGCAGGTGGATGATGCACTTTGTGAATAGTTGTCAGTTTTCCTTTGGATAGAACAGCTTCACAAGCGGTTTCTGTTTAACATTTGACTCATCTTTGGAGTCCGTATGGTTTCAGATAAGCAATTTGAACTAAAGATTTCCAGGAGTTACAGGCCTAGAGCTGAAATAGGTGAAAGTAGCTAGGAGACAGAAGATCTGAGGGATTGATTTACCTTGCATTGCAATTCACATGGACTCAGACTACACCATGTCTCGCCCAACAGCCACATTGCAGAGAGCTCATCGCAGAGCTCAGTGCAGGATGCCCAAACCAGGACTTGCCAGTTGGTTGACACTTCATTGCTCTCCAGGTTGTTCAAGACTGAGCTTCAGGCACTGCAGAATAAACGTGCTTAAAGACAGAAACTAAGGGGATGTTGTTTCTTGGTGGCAAAGCAGTTTTCAGTAAAAAAGAAAAAACCCAGTACTGCATTGAGATTTGTGCACCATTGGCTAAAGAATCTTCTTCTTTGAACAGGAATAGCCTACCCACATGGTGGCTTCTGCAATAGAATACCTTCTGCAAAAGCCCTAGTATGTTAACCTGATTGACAGGAGGCCAGCAGCTCACCTGTCCCATGGAGGGACAATATGACAAGCTGCACATCAGCTGTCATTCTTCAAAAGGAAAATAGCTCAGGTCACAGTGCATGTGCAAACTGCTGCAAAATCACAAAGCCCTGCTTATCAGCATTTAGCTGGCATGGCATGCCTCACAAATATTCAGGCCAATTTGTTCAAAATTAGGCAAATAAACATGAATATTGATACTCAGTGTAAGTTTTCCCATATAGCAACAATGCATAAAAGAATTACCATCAGTCCCAGTAGTGATAAGGAGTACAAATCTGGACAGAACACAATTTTCTCTGTCCGATACAATTATATAGTCCCTTTTTTGTAAACTATATAGATAATATTCTTAAAAGGAGGGGGGNTGGCATCAGAGAGAACTTAATTTCTCCAGAATAAAGATACTCATAGTACTGCTGTAGGATGTGGGCCCACAGTATGAAGTTTCATTCAAGGAGTGTATGAACAGTCATTGGACCAAATATAGAACATTCTCAGAGTTACACACTCTCTTTCCCAGGGTGTGTTGAATTCTGTCGCACAAAACAGAACAGCTCTAGCCAGAGGATTTTTGGCTCCCCCTCCACAGCAGTCCACAGTGTGTTGTGTAGGACACTGAGCTTCTGCCTGCCCCGGTTTGAGGATGTTCTCCCCTGAGGCTGAATGTTCTCAGACAGCAGCTGTGATCTCTGACAACAAAGTATTTTGGAGGTTTTAGTAGACCCCGAAGGGAAGAAATGGGAAGTGAGACCTGAAGTCTTCTTCAATACAAACTTACAAGACAATTCCATGTTTGAAAACATTTACTTTTGTGTTTACAAGCATGTGAGAATCACCTGCATATGTACGCGGGAAGCTACTTTGATTTTTCTGTTGGTATTGAGTGGCAGTATGGCAAAAGTATTGGAGAAGTGGTCAGAATAGCTGAGTTTGATTCCTGATTCCCTTTCTGGATCTGTCGTTTGATTTTTTCATTTCTCTGTGTTTTAAATGGGGAGGAATGAGACTGACTTTGTTGATATGTTGTGGTTCAGCAATGAAAGATGAATTAGAAAAGGTAAGTGATGGTGGAATTATTATTAATGTGTGTATTCCAAGACTAACTCCTGATAAAAGTATTTTATCAAGGAACTACTTTACCAATATGCTAAATGATGATACTCCTAAGGGGAAGCAAATGAGACATCAAAACTAAAAGTCAAAAGCTGATTAAAATGCCTTATTAAATAAAGGTCAATCTTGCAGTAGTGCTGATTGATATATCAGCTGATCCAACAGTTCCTTTCCTGCTCTACTTTCTATAATGAGAAAGTAAAATTAGTCCTAAACATATGCATTAATTACTTAGCTAAGGAAATTGGAGACCATGAATAAGGAGTCCTAGTTCCCCATGATTAATGAAGGAAAAACACAGTGAACTGCTCTCTGTCTGATAGAAAGATGCATCCCACTTGCTGTTACCCTCTGTAAGGAGTCTCATACAATAGCTCAGTTAAAGAAATTATCATTTCATTTAATGAGATCATGATATGAGGACCTTAAAGGAGGGGAATTTAAAGGCAAGCTAGTAGCCAAAAAGGCAGCCTCAAAAAATTCTTCTTAAAAATGACATAGGTAACTGAATGCTTTATATGGGCTCTGTGCTCAGCTGAAAAATTCTATAGCACAGCAAGCCACAGCAGGGTTGAGCATTACAAAGCAGAGTGGCATGATGCATGGCAATGGGGGATAAAGTCATCAGACAGTGCTACTGTAAGCTACAAACAGATCTCCAGGCTGGTCAGGACAAGTCCATAATGAGCCTGGAGAGCTCTGGAGCCCTCTGTTGCTTTCTTAAAAGAAGCCTATGCCCTGTTACATGCGTGACCGTACTTACTGAGCTAGAAGGCAACAACTCTGCACCATCACTAGTGGTTGCATTAGAAATGGTGTTTTGAAGTTTGGACAAAAAAATCAGAGGTATTTCACAATACATAGAAATAGAAAAGGGAAGTAGCTGGTACATATTTCATTCCAAGTAGGGCTAGTCACACAAAGAGTATAATACCCCACTATCCCTCTTCCTTCCTGTCAGGAACCATGTTTTTAGGAAGAACAGCAGAGAATAGGAGAGCACATGATTCAGCTGCTCTTCTTGACAAAGTGTTCATGCAGGCAAAATAATGAAGGCAGGCTTGTGCTGAGAATCTGGACTATGACTGGGAACAGCTGACCTAGAGGACATTCCTACTGCCCATCTGGCATACCATTTCCAAGAGCTGTCTGGGCTGTCCATGTGTTCCTACCAACCCTAATGTCTTGGCCTCACACACAGAGGACACCTGTAGCACTGAGCTATAACTGTTCCTTCTTGAAGCGAGTTCCTCATTCTTGGAAATCATTATTGTTATTTTAAAAGTGATTAGTTTCAATATCTCTTTCCACTGTGAATTTGTCGAGATTCTTCTTCAGCAATTTCATGGTGCTGGAATAATTTTCTGTCTGCAAACAAAACACCTGAAATTAAATGCAGGTAACCTCTCCCTTCCTGGGCATAGCATCAATAGAAACAGACTGTTGTCAGCAGCTTTAGAATAAAGGAGCTGTCAAAAAATCCAAATGCAAGCAAGGCAAACAGCTCTGTTTCCCAAATTTATATTCAGTGAGACATTTAAGTCATATCTAATGAGGTATTTGAGATATCTGGCTCTTCCTGCTCTCTCTTACAGATACAACTTACTACAGAAACAAGCGAAAGTTGGCCTGTTTGGTGCTCACGGTGTAGATTTTTTTTATCCAGTCATTATTATATGGCTTTAGTCTGGAACCTTGAAACTGTTCATGTTATTTCTGGACCACTTACAGAGTTGATCTGTACTTTCTGTTGAGTCCCTCATCTTCTCCTGAATTACAAGCTTGGTGAACTCGTTTGTTGCTCTCACTGAGCTTTCCCTGGATGCCTGGAAAGCCTGGCCCTGGGACAGAACCCAACTAGGACATACATACATTCTAGTTCCTTGGCTCTGGAAAGACCCTGCCTTGCACAAGTTTGCTGTGACTGAAAGTTAAAGTTGTGCTCTTCTCTGCCAAGGTCTTTGTCTGTTGACTTTGATATGCCTGTACAGTTTTTCTTGATCGAATATCAGAAAACAGCAGTGCAAGAGGAAGGAGAGGTATTCATGAGTAATATTGCCTCCAGATCGCTATGGGTTTGTATTAACTTAATTTGCTAGAAAGGTGCACAATACAAAATGAGCAGAATTTTAATACAAAGATATTTTAATAAGGTTTTTTCTGTCTCTTATTCCTGGATTATATTTTTTTGCTTAACTCAAGTGTTTTTTAAAAAGTACATTATTTTATTCATATCACGTGTCCATGTTATTATGTTTAATCTTTCAGACATTTGGTATGCAAGCACTCCAGCTGTCAGAAATATTTTTATGCACCTAATTCAAGAGCATTTAGCATGAAATGTACTCAACAGACATGGTAAAACTGAAAATAGATGTTTAGTTGCAATCCCATTTGACTAAATGTATTTACAACACCATGGCACATTTGATTTCACAAACCCCCTTTGCTCTAGTTGTGTAAATCTAAAAATTTTCAGGAGGATAATGAGGTAGCATGAGGATCTCATTGCACAACGTTATTCATCTTAAAATGCTCTTTCATCTCCATTCATTTGCACCCTTCCAGGTGACAGCATTCGACACAAGACAGACCATTGCCCTCACTCCTATATGCTATTTCCCACAGTCCCTGCCTTCTGAAGTTCCCAACTGATTTTCTCCTAATCACTGGGTGTGTTGTTCCTCTCTACTATGTGCACGTTGAAACCAAAGCTCACTGCTTTTTGTGTGACTTTGCGCCTGATAGAGGCTGAAAGATCAACGCTCACCAGTATCAAACGGGCCATGGGATGTCCTGAGTGCCCTCCAGTTTATCAGCCCTGTATAAAACGTGGAATGAGATCTGGACAGTGTTCCAGGAGCGGTTCTGGCTCTGCAGTGCCCAGAGGTGTTACAACCCCCCTGCTTCTGCTCGGTGTTTCCTCTCCTGCCACCCTTCTGTCTGCCGCACCGCTCCAGCCTGTGCTCAGCTGGCTTTCCACAGGCTCTCTCTCAGTGCAGAACTATGTTTCTTGCTTCTTGATGTATCATTTTGTATCTGACCGTCCTTATAGAGTGAGCCATTTGGCAACGCACATGAAGGTTTCCTTGGTCCTCTTCACCACCGCAGTCAGGAGAGAAATGGACATTGCCACTGGCTCACAGCAATAGGGAGAAAATCTTGATGTTGTAGGTCTGCCTCCTCCTTCCACAGCAGGAGATGAGAAGACATGAAGAAGAGAAGGCCAGGAGCCATCTTCTTTCTTTTCTGCATGTGCGATGAATTCAGATGCAAAAGCACCCCAGCACAGTCCCAGTTATTAGAACTTAAGAGTGTCAGGGCATTTCATGCCTTCTATAACTTCACTTTCCTTCCCCACGCTTCCAGTGGTTCCATAACCTCTCACTGTCTTTGGACAGTTGAGTCAGTAAAGGCAGCTCTTTGCAGTATGAATACTCCCCAGTGTCTGGTACAGCCAGACACCCTGAATGCCCTGAGGGACTAACAGGTGAATAATTCAGGTGGACAGTCTTGAAATAGAGTAAATCCATCAGCATTGCTACCAGCAATGGCATGTAAAGGTAGATATTTTCTCCTTTCCTGAACACAGAGGCACTAGTTTATCTATACTTTTACATTTCTGCCATAATGTATGTGAAAGATAAGTGCACACTGCATAAGAATTGAGAAAAATTGTAGTGTTATGTAAATGCTTGCTAAAAGGGGTGCATCTGGAATCTCTGCCGAGTACAATAATTCTGTTATTTAGTGGTTACTTCAAAAAGAGCACATTTAGAAACAAAATTAGATTGGTGTAACTAAAATGGACTCATTTTATGCAAAAATTCTTTACACTATTCTTTTTATTCTTAAGAAGATTATCGAACCAAAATCCTCAAATCTTTTCCACTTGGCATGTTGGACATGATTATGCAGGCGAGGGAGACAGGGTTCAGCCTGGAAAATCAGTAGGAAATTTAGGGGTAGGCAGTAAATTTTAGCCATTAAAGCAATTGATACAATTTTTAAATTGTCACAGATCTTACTTATACTAATTCTTGAGCAAAATTTTGAACAACATTTATCAGGTTTTTTAATGTTTGATGTGTATCAAATACATCCACATTTCCTTTGAAGAACTATCATAGCACACTAACAATAACAACTGGCTGACCTCTTGCAAATAAAACTGATAAAGCAATAAAGATCAGACATCATATATCCTGCAGAGACAAATATTGGTCTACTAGAGAAAGTGGAAGTGTGCTAGAAATCATTCAACGTGCTTCAAATGTTAAGGAGAAAGGGACGTTGTCAACGAGTTGATTGGAAATTCAGTACAGAAGCCATGCTGGCAATGTATAAAAGCGCTGTACTTAGAGGAACAGTCACAAAAACATTGTTTGCATCCTTAATAGAAATTCTGGATTTCACAACATGGAAAGAAGTAATGCCAAATGGGTAAGGAGCAACTTTGCTCTGGCAGAATAAAAATTTGTGTCAGTGTTAAAGGGAAATTTCTGTGCCCTTTCAGGACTAGCCTGCAGCATCCCATTGTTGAATTTAAAATGATGGCTGAAAACCTCTGAGCTTCACTGCCATGGGGCCTCAGCACTTCCAAGCAGAGGCAGTAGCTGTCTAAAGAGCAAAACTGCCCTCCTTTGTTGTGCCTCAATTTCGTAAGTATGCTCCCTGCTGCTCTGTAGATGTTAATTCTTAGCCCACATGGACAAAGATGACGTGTTACTAAGTACAATAAATCTTCCCATATAACCGCCTGCCCTGCTATTTTCCTGAAGGGGACTGACAAGCTTATCTTAAATAAATCCCTAAAAAGGGCTCTGTGAAATGATTAGAATTTGTATGTTTACAATGATGCCAGAAGATGAGCAGGTTTATACACTGATCAATCATTTATACACTAGTGAGCAGCTGACATCCGAGCCTGTGTCTGCTCATCTATCAAGCAGTTCTCACAAAGGTTAGAGGCAGTAAAGTTGTACTCAGACACAAATATAGGTATAAAAATGTTATAAAAATGCTAAGTACTGAGGATTACGGCATGAACTGAGAGGATTTCATATTTCAGAGTAATTTCTATATAAGATCCTGGTCACAAACAATTTGCCAAGGTGTCACCTTCTTCCCCAAGTCCAACCGAAGCTCATCCTTTTCCTTTCAGTGGAGTTAATGTGCCTGCAGATATATAGAGATTATGTGCTCATCCAACATCAGTCTCAAAAAACGCCTGTGGACAGGGTAATATTGGCCTTTGCCCTCTGTACTATGGAAAGGCTTTTTGGAAGAACAACCTGGGAACCTCTGGAGAAGCTGGAGCTGTATGCAAAGAGGAAGTCCAAAGCCTACTTCTTTGGTCTCTGGCTCTCATAAGGTGTCTGCTTCGGAAGGGATTCTCCTCATTTCTAGGCAGACTAGATCTGACTTGGTGAAGAAATTTGAGGAGAAGTCCAGGGAGGCAAATTCATGGTGCTGTGAGGTCCAGTAGGAAAACAACAACCAACAGTCTGAGTCTGGGTCCAGCTGGTTCACCTGAAAGCATTAGTGGCGTCTTCATATTATTTCCCTTTCCACCCAGATCCTTGCTTTATGCCCATGTCTGTGAGCACACTTGCTTTCAGTGGTGCCACCCTCAGGTTCTGTGCTTATCGCTTCACAGAGGGCCCTCTGTGGTGTGCTCTTATGCGCTCTTGGAGCACGGGTGTCTGTATATGCATGGGCAACCCTTCAGAGCACTGAGGGCAGGGACAGCTACCATGGCGGGGAGATGGGGTAAGTACTGCGAGAGACCCTCGTGGCCAGGGACATCAGTCCCCACTATGGAACACCATGTGCTACTTAGACTATTTTTTAGTATTCTGGAGCTACACCTAAAACCCATCAGGTTAGTTCAGCACCATCTATCCCCACTAAAGCTGCATTGCATTCTGTCCCATTATTCTTCAGAATGTTCTCTAATGCCGTGCATAGCATTGAAATCACAGTTATCAGCCTTTGTTTGCCTAGACCTATAGTTAGGTTGTCTTCTGATGTAAATTAAGGTCCCCATCAAAAACGTTGCCGAGAGAAGAAGTCTATTTCTTTCAAACAAGACATTTTAATGAATAATATTAAACATTCATTTTTCTTCTTCTGTCAGGTTTCCTGGGCTATGCCTCAGTTCTACCTTGGTCCTTCTTTACTCTTGCTTTTCTGTGTCTTTCTCCCCTCTCTTTTAATAGAGCATATCTTTATATCCCATCTCCTTAGCAAATTTCTTTATTTGAATTTTATTTCAGACCTTCAACTTTCATAAACCCTGGACTAGGTGTTTTCTCAATTTATGTTTTCATAATTACAGGGGGGAAAGAAAGAGATATTGTATCATCATTTAAGCGGATCAAAACCAGAAGTTATAGGGATTTTTTTCTGGATATTTTTTTCCTTTTTTTTTTTTTTTTTTTAGTGCACATCTAGTATTACTTTCTAAACATTAACAGCAAAAGTGTTAAATGGTATTGCCATTCTTAGCGTGTTTGGAAAGAGGAGGTGAATGTTACCATATAATAAGTATATGTGGGCTGTTATAGCTATAGCCTGCTTCATTGACCAATTCCTTTTGTTTTTAACGGGAAAAGAATGCAGCAATTCATCACTTGTCCAGTCTAGTTAATGTTTTGTGCCTTTTTATAAGAGTGGAATTTGTGAACTGGCTAGCTTTGACAGTTTGAGGTAGTTGGTACTTTTCATTTCTAGATCATTGACTCAAGTATAGCAGATATTTGACAAAAATTGACTGAAAACTGAATCTGGAGGATGACTGATGGCTGAAGTATGTAAGAGAAGTTGGTTTCTGCTCAGCTGACAGTAGATAAATGCCAATAACAAAAAAATACCTTTATCTTAACCCTATGCTAGCAAACATTCTAACTAGGGACACTCAGAAATACAGAACACATGTACCTTTGAATGCCTTTGTCACTGGTTCACTACCTCTAGCTATATTCTACCTGCTTCCAGAACTGCAATTTACCTAGACATGCCTTTCAAATCTCTGAGCATTAAGTTGTCAGTATTGAATATGATGCATCCAAAAATTGATGTCTCTTCTGAAGAATGGTAATAGCTTGCTCCTGAGAGGACTGTCCCTGCAGACTGGGCACGTGATGGAGACGGGTGCCGTGTAAATTTGTCAGGAAAAAGCTGCTGCATTTTGGCAGAGCTTTGTGGGAGAGCTAAAGGTCAACTTTCCATGGCATGTGTCTTGAAAGGTACAGCAGTCTCTTGGCATTTCCATTCCACCTTGCCATTTGAATCCTATTGAATTACTAAAGTGAATTGACCTAGCATTTGACACTTCTTTCTCCAGGTTTCTGAGAAATTTAGTCTCTGGTGATTACGATTTTCCTTTGTCTGCCATTTTCTAGTGACAGAGGACTATTTCAACAGCAATCAATTTATTCAGAAATCTGATTTTATTTTCAACAATTCCAGCATGATTCCTTATGACCTGATGCGTACCAGCTGCATCTCAAACCAACACAAACCATATCATGGAGCTTTTTTGACAAACTGCAATTTCAATGAGCAACAGGATTTCAAGAATCAAATGGTTGGCTCTTGAGTTTAATGCTTTACCTTAGATGTATTTTTTTTAATGCTAGTACATTTCATCTTGATATCTAAACACAAAAAATTCTAATTTTCCCGTCAAAATACTTTCCTTATGAAATTACATTGCATATCTGCCCATGTCTTTATCAATTCCCTTCCCTAATAACTTTTAAACCTATTGTCCAATTTCAACAAAATTTAACAAAGGCACCCATCATAAAAGTATAAAACCCCCAGAAGTGTTTTGAAGATTAATGGCTGAATTTAAAAAATTAGCTTGTGATTCTACTCAAGGAAAGCCAGGAGGAGATTCAGCTCTTAACATCACTTGGTTAACCAAGTCAGTACAAATCTCTTTTCAGATATGTCACCCTTCCTGCCTTTTCTGGATCATCTGTCATGCTAAACAAAGTAGGTAGAGTGCATGGAAAACATGGCAAGTATTTCTGTATGTCTGTATATAAATATATATCTCTATATAGAAAAGTGTAGGGAAATTGGAGAGAAGCCAAGAGCCCTCTGGGAGAGGGGCTGTAAGAGGCCTGTGGGAAGCAAGGGAGTTTGGAAATGTCTGTGACTTGAAGGGAGTTGGAATCTAGTGAGGAATCTGAGGACATGAGAAAGATGACAATCATAGCCAGAAGGTGCAAGAGGGAACAGATATTGCTGTGGAAGTGTCTTGGAGCCATGACAAAGGACCTGGGCCATTGCACTCTGCCCCTGGAGGCGAAGGAGGACACGTGCTGTTCATTGAAAGCCAGGCACTAATTCCTTGTACCCCTCACGCAACATTAGGCTTATTTAAAGCTGACCGAAAAAAAAGGTTATTCAAGTATCTAAATAACTCACAAAGTATTTAATTAAATAATTCCGTTTAACTCTAAGGTAAGCGATACAATGGGTTGTCATGGGAACTCCATTTTTCAATAGAAACTGTAAAAACTCTGTTTCAGTTCATCCCCAAACTATTTTTTCCATTGCTTGCTTCAGCCATTGAACTGAAAAATTGGCTATTTACCTAACATTTATGCTTTAAAATATTTGCAGTGGAAGCATGGCCAGTACCTTTCACTCAGAGCTTAGGTGTGGGGGCAGCTCACAAAACTTGCCAGGGAACTGGCACTGCCTGTTAAATTCTGGCTGATAAGATCTCTGGCTGTGCTTCGGAGAATTTGTTCCTTGTTCAGACAGAGATAAACAAAGTAGAACCAACCAACCTGCCTCTGCTGATGATAATCTTCCTAGGAGATATTATCATTTCAGCAGCTGCTGTAAGAAACTTTTCTGAAGGTTGGTGCATACAAAATAATCAATTCTCATCTACAGATTGTGGTTTGAATGTGCCAAGTGCTACCAGGGCTTATGATACCAGGTTTGTGAGATGCAGTCTGCAATACTGATTAAAGACATGATGTTTGCTGCAGCGGACAAACTGAATTGACCGTGGGCCATGTCTGGGGAACTTCTTTTTGTTGTCAGAAAATGGATATTATCTATTTCTAATGAGCAATAGGCAAGTAGTGCCCACAGTATAAGTGGTTTGTAGATAAGCAAAGAGCTATATTCACAAATCCTGTCAATCAACACTTTGCAGCAATTTCCTTTAAAGAAAAAGAGATAAAGAAGATCTAGTCTAGGAAATGCAGTGTTTTGAAGATGCAGCATTTCTCCTGTTATGGCTGAGGAAAATGTGGGATAAAACCACGTGCCATTAGCATGCAGCTGGCACTGCTCCAGGGTGTGCTGTGTCTGGTCCTGGCCTCACTTACCTTTTAGTTTGAACCCAGATCCAGCACCTCCAACAGTGTGGGCTATGATAAGACTTTTGCCGGTGGAGTGGGCATCCAGAATAAACCAACATCACCTGATTTCTTCTGCGACTGCAACAAACTACTTCAACCCTTACAGAGGTAGATTTGAATCAAGTCTGTAATCTTTGTTACGACAAAACTATGAAGACTGGCTTTTTCTCCTGAAACAAAACCATCACTGTCCTCTGTCCAGCTGATTAAACCTAGAGACTGATATGGTTCAAAGCATCTAAAAAAATAAATAAAAATGGGCAGAACGCAAAGTTATTGGTACCCAAGGGAAAAGTCTTCTTAATTCAACTAATTCACATGCTGAAACAGTTTTAGAAGAGCATTTGGTCCATCTAAACTTGGCCTGCAGCAGCATATTCTTCCATGCCTGGGACTTCCTGAGCTTGGGCAAGAAGAATGTTGCTGCAGCGCTGTAACGATGTGGTGGGGTTTGGAGCTGCTGGCCCTTGAGGGACACTGTTTGCTCCAGGCCTGGGGGCAGCTGCAGCAGGATGGCTCCGCAGCAGCACCAAGCCCAGATGGAACGCGCGTCAGCACAGCTTTGAGCTGACACAGCCGTATTGGGTTTAGGACTCAGCTAATATTCGCACAGCACCTTGTGCCAAGTGAATGTGCTTTGAGCTGCTGGTTTGGGCTCTGCATTGTAATTCCTGTGTGTTTTTTCCTCTGAATATTGCTGAGGTGCTGTTTCATAGAGTCCTAGAACAGCAGAATTCAGAAGAGATCCCTAAGATGATTGAGTCCAACCATTAACCCAGTGCTGCCAAGTCTACCACTAAGTGATGCTCCCAAGTGCCACATCTACACATCTTTTAAATACCTCCAGGGATGGTGGTTCAGCCTCTTCCCTGGGCAGACTGTTCCAGTCCTTGACAACTTTTTCCATGAAGAAATTTTTCCTAATACCCAATCCAAACCTCCCCTGGTGCAACTTGATGGACAATGGGGCAAACTGTGGAGAAGCTGGTTAGGAACACATCTTCTATTGAACATCCATTCTTTTCCACACACTCTTTCACCAGCATAGACATTACCAACTGTAAAAGAACACTTTGAATAATTTTATCTTTGGCCAATTGTATATCATGTAATGTAACACAGTGCACATATCCCAAGGCTCACTGTAGCCCGCACAGAGCAGAGCCTGGCTCAGATCCTCACAATCTCGTAGCTGCATTATTACAGTACTAACTGAGTTAAGAAATCCAGTTGACATGCATGATTTATGGGCTCAAGTGGTGAATTAACCCCCTGTAGCAACTGCGTCTCCCCTTTCAGATGCAGGCAGCTGCTCAGGGACCTCTGAGTTGTGTTATTTTGTGATGAAGAAAAACCAAGTGTCCCCCAGCATCACTGCCCCATGCACCTCGTGGAGAGCTTGTCTAGCCCTCTGCAATCAAAAGAAATACATTTAGGGGCTGGAAAGGGAGAAGTAATTCAGTGCTGGAATAACTACAGTTGGCTGGATTCAAAATGAACACTGTGTTTTTGCTCAAAAGCACAGAAAGAGCAGAAGAGGGGGAGGCTGGATTCAGTCCTCACCTTGAGGCTAGAGTAGGAGGAGTGGGCAGTCAAAAGACTGTTTCCAATTCTGCGTGATTTTGGACAAAGCACAGAACTGCTCCGTGCCTCAGTTTCCTGCCTGTTCTGCAGAGGTGCCAGCACTATTTGCTTGCCTCCAGCATCTTCTGTAAGGACTTCTCAACTAACACTTCTGAAATGGGTGGAGCTGCTCTGGAGTTAGATACAATAAAAGTGTTTATTACTGTAAAAAACAATTTGTTAAAAATAACTCTCATGACACTGAGGAAGTTGAGAGAAGTGCTGTTTTGTTCAAACAACATAAGGGAGAGCCAAAAAGGGAACAGCACAAATCTCATCCTGCTCAGAAGGACAAGGCCAAGAATTGCCATGTCTGCACGGTTGGCTGTGCATCTCAAACTGACCAGTGCTTCTCTGGCAAACACAGGGGTGAGGCGTGTCTATATATAGCAAGCAGGGCAGGATGTGATGGTAGGGTGGTGGTGCTGGGGGACAAGGTGACACCTGCTCCTCGTGGTGCTGAGCAGCTCAGCGGGAGGCTGCCCCACTCCTGGCTGCCAGGCAGGATCCAGCCGTGGCTGAGTGATGCTCTCATTAATGCCACGCTCTCATTAATGCCATGCCACTGGTCAGCTCAGGGATTTTCCTTTTCCACTTATGCAAGCAGCAACCCCTGAATCTGCACAGGGAAAATGTGTCTCATCCATCAGTGGGTTCAGCAGGACCCATCCGTGTTGAGTGACTGCCATGACAAATGTCAGCTGCTGTAGCAACTGTTCTGGGTGAACTACTGGACATCAGCAGCAAGAAGCATTCACCAAGATAGATACAAACAAATCAAATTCATGCTTTGATATCTCAGTCTTTGTTTGCTACAAGCATTCATATCACTGGTCAGCTAACTCACAGCAAATTCCAAGAAAGAGAAAGTCCAACCAAAAAAGTTGCACATCATGCAGAGGTTTTCTCTTCTTTTTAATTAGAAGTCTTTGGGGTTTCTTTCTCCTTTCTCCAAAAGTTTCTGATATTTGATCAGGAAGAATAAAAACACCACACGAAGTTAGGAACCATTTTTTCCCAGAACAAATAAGAGCAGTGAGCAGAATATGGTCAGCTTAGAATGCACAAGCAGAGAACAAGCAGGTTAAACTGCAGACAGCAAACGTGTGGAAATCAAACCCCATTACCAGTGAAATCAGCAGTTTTCCAGCCAGCATTCAGTTCAAACCAGTTTCTCAAGGAGCAAAATGACTGGGCTTCTCCAGGAACAACAGTTGCTGCCCCCAGATCAGTTAGTGATGGAGTTGCAATGTGCTGTTGAGCACCAACATCTACCATTGCCCCACTACTGCCCAGACCACTTTGGCCAAGAGCCTGATAGTCCAGCTCTGTTTTCAACAGATCAGTCTTTCCATGAGTGTGAGACTGTGAGTAAGGTGCAAAATGCTGCGCTATCCATCAGGAGCTACCTCCACTTTACACTGGGTTTGTGTGGCAAGGTTTTGGTAGCAGGGGGCTTGCAGGGGTGGCTTCTGTGAGAAGCTGACAGAAGCTTCCCCTGTGTCTCGTGAAGCCAATGCCAGCTGGCTCCAATATGGACCCACTGCTGGCCAAGGCTGAGCCCATCAGTGGCAGCAGTAGCACCTCTGGGATGGGGATCCCCATGGAAGGGGCCCAGGCTGGAGCAGTTTGTAAAGAACTGCAGCCTTTTGTTACTTTTTCTCCCCTTTCCAGCTGTGGACGGGAGTGACAGAGCAGCTTAGGGTGGGCACTTGGAGCCCAGGCAGGGTCAACTCACCACACAGCCCTAGAGATTTTTGTGCTCTATGGGCAAATGGACACACATCTCACTTTAACAGAGTCCCCACCAAATGTATTTACCTGGGTTTCCTTCAAGGTTGTCTGCATGGCTAATGTTTTAGTAGCACTGGAAACCTCCATCTTTATGAGCCTGAAAGAGCATTATCATATGTGTCATCTTGTCCACATTTGCTTAAGTAACAAAAAAGTATGAAATGGTTAGCAATTGATCATTTTGGCTTTTTGTCTGAACCACTATTATTTTCACTTTGAAGAGGGGAGAAGCAGCTTTTTCCTAACAATAGCAAGACAAAACTATGATTTCTGTCCTAGTAAGTGAACTAAAATAAGAACACTAGATCATAAGTCTGTCTTTTCTATACATGCTTCTGGTCTGCATTACTATATATAATCTCCATTAGCAATGAATGTGTTGTGGCACAGTGTAATGCTTTGGATACTATTGACATGTCACCACCAAATGAAGGAGGTCCAGATGCCTTTCCTTTCTCCAGTGTCTGTCCCCAGGTGCAGGCTCCATCATCCTCCTGGTGGCTTCTGGGCTGCATGTCGGAGCTCCTAGGGGAAAAAAAAACCCCGTGAACATGTTCCTGTTGTGGCAGTGATCATATCAGATCACAGAAATGTCCCGCAGCTCCAGTGGCACCCAGACAGTTACTGCACAACACACAGTCTGAGTGTTGGGGAGGGAGAGAAGGGAGAGTCAATCAAACGACCTTCTTGCTGGTGGCAGCAAGATTGATGTGGTTGCTTGATGAACTTAAAATTTCTCAGCCCCTTTGGAAAGATTGGTGCATCCTGAAGCGATCAGTACATATTGAAAATGAAGTCTTATCCAGTTGTGCTATTTCATCTGAGATTAGAAGGGATTTTCCATCCAGGTAACTGCACAGAAGCCCTCCAGCACTGGCACCTGTTAGCATTGAACACTGTATTTGCTTTAGTTAATTGCAATGCCAATGTGTGAATGAAACTGGGTCATACTTCTGCAAAACTAAATAAGGCATTGTTAACATGTCCATCAACTACTGAAGATGTGATATGTTTTTCAAACTCCATTAATTCTGTACAAAACCAGTGACAGGTACATATTGTTTTTTCAGCTGGTGGTGAAGGATGTTACATACACAAACCTGCAACATCTGCCTCATTTGAGGATTTACCATCCTTTTCTTAAAACGAGTAAAAGGTAGATGAATGTTAGAGACATTCACCTGAACTCCTCAAAGCAAGTCAGTAATTACTAACTATTAATCCCATTGTACTTTAATTCTGTGAATTGTAAAACACTTTCCAGCATGGTGGGACAGATTGTCTGATCTACTTGGGAGCTGATGAAACTTAAAACCAACAAACTCTTTCTTTTTGAGACACATTTCCCTGTCTTAGAAAAGCGCATGACTTCAAGTACTTTACACCCCTGAAAGTAAGGCTGACTTCACTAGAGCAGGGGCAATGGGGAGAGGAATAAGGGACCAATTTTCCACAGGTACAGGGATCCCTAAAGCCTTTCACACAGTGGGGTGAGTCTGCTGTGCCAAAGCCACTGGCAGCTTTTTCACTGACCTGAAGAAGAGCTGGATCAAGCCAGCATCCAATTATTCCATGAGAAAAGGAGAGTCAGGCCATGTGATAAAAATACCATTAGCTTTTACAATGAGAGCATCCACACAGAATTACGTGTGCTTTCTAATCACATCTTCAGTTAAATTCCCTCATCTTTCCTCAACACCTGCCTTTAGACATGCCCACCGGTGCACAACCACTTCATGTTGGCACCACACTTTAATGGAGGTGATATATTCCTGGATTTAAACTTCCATGATTGCATGAGGAATATATGTAAGAAAATATTTACAGGCACTCTGGGACCCACAGTTACAATTTTGTACTTATATGCATGCTTTTTTCCCCACTGTGTTTAAAAAGTATGTGCATAATGGCACTACAATATTATTACATTGTGTAATTACACAGCCTAATTACATGATTATATGTCTTTACACTAATTACACAATTAAAAACCATTACAGAAATGTTGTGAATGTATTTGAATCAATTAAATTATTTTTAAACCCACCGGCACAAGTGATAAATAAAAAAAAAACCATCAAGGTGTAGCAAACAAACCTCCCAAACACATGGTATGATACCCCACTGGGTCTAGAGAGAAACACTTTGGTACTGTTTTATCCTTAGATGAACAGGTATGTGAAACATCACAGGAAAATGTTAAAAATAACAATTTTGTGCTCCATGTACACGGAGCAGAATACTGTAACACCTTCTAGAATGGTTGCTCTACAGCACAAAATCTACAGCCAAGGTCTGGCCTTGAGAACCTGGAAAAGGTGGTTGTCAATGGCAAGTCAGGCTGCTGATGCACTGCATTGAACCCAGCCCAACCTGTCACAGGCTGGAACCAAGTACGGTGGTTGTGAACATGTAGGGTGCTGGTGGCAGCCCTGCTGTGCTCAGGTTCACCCGCTCTGTTTTGCCATTGTCTGGGTGCCTGAGAGTGAGAACCATGGCTGCCATCTTGCTCAGTTGTGGAGGGCCTTATGAAGACATGGGGATGTCCCTTCTGCTGGTAACAATAGGCACAGCTGAGTCTCATATGGAAAATCCCATTTTCCAGAGGACATCTGGCAGCCTATTGCTTCTGCTCCTTGGAAGCAAAGACTTAATTTTTGAAGGCTGTCAGTGTAATATTTTCTGTAAGCACTAAACTCAGCTGAGTACATTTTAAGCCCTGGGACATTTCCAGAGTGAAAGGAAATGTGATCAGCTCATTTACCCCAAACCTTGCTAAGGAACAGTCTCATTAGGATCACAATACATAGAAAACAATAAATTATTTGGTTTGTCATATCTTGCTTTAGTTCTGCCTATGCACTAAGGGGTATTAATGCACTGGCAGAGTTTGTGTGTAGATTAACAGGAGATCAGCAGCATAATTGATGCAGAATTAGTCATAGGTTCCCAGCCCTGACAGCAGTGAATGAGTAGGTGTTTTTCTGGCATGAGCCTGCTTGGGGGAATCCCACTCCCAGACTTTACGGTTCCTGTTTATACGTGAAAGCAAGAACATTATTTAGGCTTTGATAAGCAATGTCTTCTACCCGCAGCATAACCATTAGAAGCTCAGCTCGTGTTTCATGAGATATATAACCCTTTCAAGCTCCTTTTTATCCTTAAGGCACAATAAAACCTTCACACAAGATAAAGATAGTGAGTCTAACTTCCATGGTTTTGTTCAGCTTCATGTAAATTTGTTCTGCTTGCAATTCATTATGTAGTTTCATTCTCCATTCATTCCATATGGTTATTTTAAAATATCAGTATCAGTGTCTCCCTGTATGCATCTCCCACTCCATTCTGGGTTTTACTTTTTACTTCCCTGAACAGCAGGGCTTCTGTATTCAAGAAGCTGTTCTTTTTTCCTCCTTATTTCTCACCGTTCAATCACATTTTGATAAACTTCGAAGACACTCTGTTTTTCTCACAGTGACTATGGTATATCCCCCATAAGTTCAGGCAAGGCTGAGGCAGCAGCATCTCACATGGTATAGATATGAGCCCATAAACTGGCTTCGGGCACATTGCACCATCAAGCTGATTACAGCTGTATCCCTCTTGGCCAACACTTCACACATCCTGCAGAGTCAGCTCTGCTTCTCACTCCATTTGACCTGAGCAGAGACGCCAGCAAACCCTGTGAAGAAGGGCCAGAGACAGTTCCAGGCTAGCTTTTAAAGGCACAGCAATGGAGAAGGAGTAGCACAGGCAAACTGTATCCATAAATAAATGCACCTGGATGCTGGGCAATACAAATGAATGATGCCTGCATCATTGCACCTGCCACTGCTGTCAGCCTCACTAAGTAGCCGATTGGCCACAGGTCTCCTCATTTACCCTTGGTTACAAGCTACAGTCACTTTACCAGCCAGCTGCAAGGTAGACATCTCTTCATTTGGTTTTGCCTTGCGTTCCCAGTATGTCTCTTGTGCAACAGCATGGCCAACAACAACACAGCCACTAGCACAGTCCAGAGGGGACATCCAGAAGACATCTGTACATAGGTGTTGACACAGGTATCCAGCTCTTGTATCCAGGGAGATGTACTCAGTACTTGTCAATTAGAGCAAAGTGCTGAGTCAACTCATTCTTCATAAGATGCACATCAGGTGCCCACATTTAAGTGCCCACTGCAATTTGAGATTTCTGAGTGAATACGAGGTAGCCACGGTGGTCTGGAGATGAACTGCCATGTAGATACACCTATTGTCATCCAGTGGCTTTTAAGGGGACCTGGTGGGCTGGCTTTCTTTGGATTCCTGTTTTTTATACAGTTAATGAGCACTACAATCTTCTACAACCTTCAAGGGTTGGACTTGATGATCTCTGAGATCTTTTCCAACGCAATCAATTCTATGATTCTATGATTCTTCCCAGTGTAAATGAAACTGAACTGCAACAGCACGTCATCCAACTCATCCATCAGAGAAGGGCAGACACCTCTTCTACATCTAGTCTGGGCTCCTTGGCTACAACTGTTTTAGTGAACTGTACGTGAACAAGGGCTGAAACGCTATCCCCGGTGCTCTAGGCTGTTAGCATGCTGTTCATGCACGTTCCTCACTCTGGGTAACAACGTCTGGGACAAGGTTTGGGAGATAACATAGTCTAGAGCCCCTAGGCATAGGGAGGAGGTCATTTTGGGTGGAGAGGACTGGAGGGGAGCAAGACAGGGGAGGCAAGGATGGACTCTTGCTGTGCTGTGCCTCTTGCCCTCAGGACTAGAGGGGAGAACGGGGTCTGTTTTTATTTACTGGTGTAGACTTAACCCCAGGCTCCAGTGTACCTGCTCTGGAAGGCTCCGTACGCTGCAGCAATCTCTGCTAGGGGGCGTTTTCCTGCTGCCTCTGCTGTTCACTGCCTGTCCCAGCATCCTCTGGTAAATCTTCTTCCACATACTCTCGAATCACCCCTGCTCAGTCCACCTCACAGTGGGAAGAGATTTCCATTCCAGCTCTACCTCACCACCACATGTGATCTAAATTCTTCCCTCCTGCTGGAATTTACCTTTGTTTACTTAAATAACAGCACAACATAAACCTGAATCTAAAACTCCTCTTGCCCTTTGCAGTTTTCAGTCCCATGCTGGGCTTCCCATGAGCTGAAGAAAACAGCCTTTTGGGCAATAGGCACTGAAAACTGTAAATTATTAAGTGTGTTTAGCAGGCTGGCCTGGATTCAGAAAAACAAATGTGACAAGTAGTTGGAAGTTAAGCCAAAGAGCAAGATCTTGCGGTTGCATCTGCCTCACTGAAAGACAAAGACATTTCATCAACATCGTGACATGTGGAAACCAAGTTAAATTAGGCATCAAAAGCATCTGATAATATATTGTTACAAAGAAAATTAAAAATTAAAGGTTTCAAGTGGCAGGTCTTCAAATGAGAAACACAGCGCTTTGTTTATGGATTCTTGTTTGCTGTGGGGTTTTTCTCAGGGGCAGGGGACGAGGCAGGAGAGCTGCAACACCTTGCAGCCATAACCAAGGGCTCGATCCTGCATTCCTCATGCAAACTAAATTCCCACAGCCAGTTTTTAGAGTAAACAGAATCATACCTTTCCTTAAATATCTGCCCTCTGCTGAGTCATCAGTGCAGGAGGATGAGCTCCTCTCTCAGCTCAGATGCAGCAATAGGATTAACACCCTCTCCATGGCTGCTCTCAGCCCCTCCTGCCACCTGTTCATCCATCAGTGTCAGTTCTGCTTTCCCCCTGAAATTAGATTAATCTGTCATTCTGGAAGTGATAGCTCAAACTATTTTCTTACAGTATTGCTGGAAGAACTTTCTTTTCCACTGACTTACTGTAATCCTTGGCTCTGCGAAGGTGGCAGTGACTGCACCAGGCTGCAACCACACTGGATCTGCCTGTGGGATTGCACTGATTTCATTGAAATCAAGTCCTTGCCCTTTTTAGTTCCTGAGAACCCCAATACAGTTGGCTCAAGGTTTCGCTCATGCCATTTACTAAATATTCCATCTCTATAACTAGACCAGATAGAAGCCTGAACAGTTAAGCCTCCTGTAACTTTACAAGGCAAACTTCCTCCCTGGCATCACGTCAACCAAATTCCAGAGAAAATGCTCCCATGATATATTTGATTTACTAACTCAGGAAGTTCAATACAGACCTAATTGATCTAATCTATGTCAGTAAGCAAATAATTTGAAAAGTTCCAGAACCTGAATAACTTCCGGATACATTGTGTACATCTTGGTTGCATAACTATATTTGGGAAACAAGTTCCTCAAACCTCATGTATGGCACTTGGTTTGGTTTCTACAGGTTACCTCAAACAAGGTTCACAGCCATTCTACTGCATATGATGCATTTTCTGAGAATGCAACTCTTGTTAAATTCTCCCATGGTTGAATTTTGCTGTGGAAATTTGGTACTTGAGCAAACAAGAGTGACATCACAGAGGAGATACTGGTGAGGCTGGCTGACGTAGGAGACAACCCCACCACTGACCATCCGCTTGTCACTGGTTTTCAGGGTTCAACATGTGTCACATGCATGGATCATAAATAGCACTGCTTCTAAACATGGCCAAAAATGCAGAAGAAATGAAAAAACAGTAAGTGAAGACATTTTTTCCCATGGTGGGTTCCTGCCAACCATGTTATGAGTATTGTTGATTCTCTCTTTTCTGCAAATATACTTTTTTCCAGAAGAAACAAAATTAAAACTTTCATTTCTCTTGCTAAATAAACATAATATCAAGGGAGTGATGCTGTGTGATCACAATAAAATAAAATCAACCTTCACATTCACTTAGAAAAAAATTATTATTTGAGGAAGAAAGAATTTTGCTAGACTAATTGGAATAGTGTCAACTACTTAAGGTTAGAAATTAATTCCTTGCAGATAGAAAGGTTATTGTTGATGGTAGAAAACAAAGGCTCTTTACAAATCATGATTAATTTATTGATACAAATTATTTTTCTTTTCCAGACAAAAATATTTACATTTCAATTTAGTTCACAATTTTTCTTCTTATTTTTAATATATTTACATACAAAAGTTATCAGCAATGTAGAAGAATATGCAGAAAGTTTAGACATCTCAAGGTTATCTCTATATGTGTATTCTACTATTAACGTACATAACCATTTTGTTTTCTTTTGATATGTTAACATTCAGGACAAAATGCACTGGAACGTAAAAATTCTCCCCAGTTTGCAGGACACAAACAACAAGATTTTCTTGTAGTGAATTTGGGATGGAGAAAACATCTCAAAATAAATTTTTAATAACCAAAGGGCCAATGCCTAGTTTGATCCCCCGTCATTCCTCAGACTGAACTGAAGCAGAAGTAGCCTCAAGTGTTCATCAGCCTGAATCCAGCACTTTGTATTCCAAGAAAAGAAAATACACTTTGTACTTTCTCCAGTCCAAAACTCTAAAAAAAGCCAGAAAAACATTTTGCTCATCAAGGTCAAATTGGGTAGATCCCAATGCACAGCAGTAAACACACAGCGCTGGGGTGGTGGGATTTTGCAGGACATTTGCAGCCTGTCCTCAAAGGCCACTTCCACACCGGTCTAAAATGAGCATCCAGGAGCTCAGCCTTGCCCAGGGAGGAGAGCATGCCCTTCTTCTCTCCAAAAGAAAATAATTAGTATGCTTAAAAAAACTATTAGACGCAGAAATCTTACTGCCAGAGTAGGTTACACTGGTCAGGAAACACATGGAGGGCCTGTCTGTGAGAAGTGACATGTCCATGGCTGCCATCTCCACATCTCACATCTTCGCCAAACTCCAGCCCACTGTGCACGGGGCCCTGCAGTGAGGGGGATGCAGGTACCTGGAAAGGTGTTTGAGCTCCCTTGGGGTACAGTCCTGTCACCTTGGTTCAGAAGAAGGTGCCAGAGAGGAAGGGAAACTGGACATCAGGCTTGGGACCTGGTCCTGTAGGACCTCGGTTTCTTCATGCCCCAGGTTTGCCTGCACATTCCTGGAGTCTTAGAGCCCACTGCTCTCCCTGGAAAGCTCCTTTCCTTTGCCTCTCTCTCAACAGGTAGTGAGTGAGCTGTGTTTCATCTTGCAAAAAGGGGTCAGTAATGCTGAGGGTGAGAATACAGGGAATCACTAGATGATGGATGGGGGACCCACCAGTAATACAGCCAACAAGGACAGCAAAAACTGGAGCAGCTACAGCTTCCTGCCTGACGGTGTGAGAAACACAGGGTCACTGCAAAGAAAGTATTTTGTTGCTTTCCCAAATTAAGAGTGACCTTCAGCAACCTGACCCAGTGAAAGATGTCCCTGCCCATGGCAGTGGGCTTGAACTAGGTGATCACTGAAGGTCCCTTCCAAGCCAAACCTTTATGACTCTAGGGTTCACAAGTCCTTTCCGGATGATGGGGCAGGATGTCTTCATCCTAGAAATTACAGTGTTATGGTTTCATCCCACTTGTACCACCATGCCCCATGTTGGGCAAGCAAGGTGAGGGCATGAGCCACCAGCGCTGGTGACCCAGAGCAGAGCGCCGTGTCTGCCAGCTGTCACTGCCCCAGGGGCGCCAGTCACAGGGGCCCAAAGAACCAGCATACCCTGGGCCAGAACTCTTGGGGTCAGTCCTGTGCAGGGCTAATGGTTGGACTCGGTGATCTTTGTGAGTGCCTTCCAACCCAGAATATTCTGTGGTTCTGTGAAACTTGCAGTGTTGCAGCGCACAGAAATCAGGCAGCAGTAACTGCACGGAGCCTCTGCCGCCCCAGCTGTTCGCAAATCTGGCTTTTATGAAGCCTGATCACTTCAGTGAACGACCTCTTGACCCTGCTGTCCATCCATCACACAAAGCAATGTGTTTGCCAACAGGAATATCTACTTGGACAGTCAATGATTTAATAAGCTTTTCTTCCTACACAGAGTTTATTGATTTTCACTTTTAGTGAGAGCAAAAGACTGTATTGTCAGAGTAGGTGTTCTGCAGCACTTGCATCCTTTGCTCCTGTATTCTTTGTTATATTTCCCTCTGTGTGATTTCCATCATCCCTTATTGCCACAGATATTCTGCCTGTCATCTCTGTGCCCTGAAGCATCGCATTTTCTTTTCACTTGTACCTTGATTAATGTCTTCGTAAGTTCTGCTTTCTTCTATCTTACTGTGGAGTGGTTGCTCTAGAAGGCCTTTTCTGTGGAAACCATTGGGGTTTGGGTTTGGATTTTTTTTCTCATTAATTTCCACCTCTCCGTTTGTCTTTAGCAATTCCAAGAATTTTATCCTGATGTCTCTATTGACTTCTTTATTGTTCAGGTTAGCAAGGTTTTGTTTAATAGTTGCTAAATCAGCAGATTTAAATGTTCATCTCTATCTGCCAGAACGCTCTGCTTTTAATTACAGGCAAATGTGGACTTTGTGTCTAATTTGCACCTCACTTCTGATTGCTTAATTAGGAAAATTATAAAAAAGTCAATGGATTATACCATAGTCAAACTTGTAGATGCTCACAACAGAGAGTGCAATTAAGACTTTCAGTTTTCTGTCAAACAACTCATTCTCCATCCTTTTGAAAACACATCACTGACACATTAGTTTTACCATTTATTACCCCTTTCTACCTCTTTAAAAAAAAAAAAAAAATTGTGTTTAACCACACCTTGATGACTGATATTTCCCAAGAAGGAGCTTAGCAGCTACAGAAGCTTTTCCTGGAAAGTAATGGGAAGAAAAAATGTGTGGGTTCCTGGAGGAAGGAACATGGGCTGAGAAGACAGCAGGATCTCAAATTTCATACTATATCATCATGAGACCAGGCGATTGCCTGCTGAACATCCATGATCTGCAGCTTGTCAGCGGAGGCAACTTTTTGGGAACCATTCATGGCCTGGAGGAAAGGTACTCTCTCCAAGGCATGAATCCTTAGGGTCCTGGACGTGTGATCTGGGTTAATGCAGGACGCTGTAAGTTCAGCCACAGTCCACACGTCTTTCTTCTCCCAGGGCTGCTCCATGATTGCTATCACTGCTCAGACTTCCCCTCTTTTACAGTATGTATATGGAGATTTTGACAATTTCTTCAAATACTGAGTAAAGGACTCTCCATCCTGAAAAGTCTAGAAGCATCATGATAGGGTGACAGCATTCTTGACTTTTTTCCAACCTGTCCTCTCGCTGAAGAGATGCATTTTGTCAAAGATAAATTGATGAAATCCTGAAACATCGTTCCATGACGCACTCACCTTCCTGTTGCAAAGCCAAGTGTGGGAGTTAATTTTTGCCAGCATCTTGCCATGAGACTGACAACTCAAAGGAATAAAAAGTAGCTGACTGACAATTCAAAGGAACAAAAAGTAGCTACAATCAGCTTCAAAGGAGGTGGGGATTGTTGTTTTGCTACAGGTGATGTCATACCCACCTTATTTTGAGCCTTTTAGCTCTGTTGAGTCCAATCCCACCACAGACTGAATGTTTTAACTTATGGTATTGGGAACCATTTGCTGGATGGAAAGGCAGAGCCACAGCACAGCATTTCTAGTCCAAGGCTGCAGGGCTGACACATAGAGCATGCAGAGCTGAGCTCATCGACTAAGTGAGGGGGAAGCTCTCTAATGGGCATTTGAAGGATGTTGGCGCTCCACTGGAGAAAAGGAATTCTTTACCTCTGGAAGATGGGGAGACAGAGAGGGTGAGGGAAGGATATGTATTTCATTGAAGAAAAAGTATTGAGTTTCAAACAGAAAACACTCTCAGAATGAGAACACAAGTTCTCTTGAATAATCCCCCTGAGGAAGACAATGCCTACTGAAGTTGTGTCAGCCTGGCTCAGTGCCCCGAGATGCTCACTCTGCTGAGGACAGGTGGGAGCCAGCATGGTCCCCCCTTGCAATGCCCAGCTGTCCCCTCTGCTCCAGGAGCAGTTCAGTGAGGACAGGCAAGTATGGGATTCATTGTGCGGCAAGGCATTTTGGAAACACAGCCAGCCAGGCTTTTAGGACTAAATGCCAGCGCTGGTTCCTGGCATGACTATCCTGATGGAAGAGGGGAAAGAGCAAACCGTGGCTTCCCTATGCTGCAAGACCCCCAGCTGGCATGCACATCCCTGTGCACCTCCAGACAGCTCATACAGGGTCCCAGAGCTTGAAGCTGGAAGACACAACTAGATTTTCTCACCACTCTTAAAATCTCACCCAGTTGTGCCCGTACTGGCATGGACTGAAACATAGCATGTATACAAGAAAATTGTCACTCGGAAAAACACTGAGACATCTCCATCAAGTACTGTAGACTCCTTTTCTTTGCTCAGCAGCTTGTTTCCAACCCTCACTATTAACATGTTTTGCCTAATTTTCACTTTGGATTTATCTGGTTTCAGCTTTTAACCATTCATCCTTTGCAACAGATTAAAGAGCTCATTTCTCTCCATGAAGAGTAATTCACTGTAATCAGGACTTCTCAATCTTATTTTTCATAAGCTAGACAGACAGTGATTTTTAAACCTCTCTCTCCCCATTAGGTGCCCTCTCTAGTCCTTGGCCCACTTTTGCAGTTTCTCTCTGCCTCTCTCCCAGTTTTTCAGCATCCTCAGTGGATGCTAACACTGCAGATAGCAATGTCAGCCTCGGCTCCTACCTCCATCTCAGCATCCCCTGTTTAGCCAGCCAAGGTCTCATTAGCCTTCTCAGTTATTAGAGGATTTGAGTTTTTGTCTTCTTGTTTGGCCTCTAAATCCTTTAGAGAAAAAGCAGCACTTAACTAGAGCAGCTGCTCTTTCTTTTTCTGTGGAGATTAACTCTGTATTTGGCTGTACATGAAACCAGTGGATTTGTCTGACCAAGCAACAGGTCTCATATCACTGCCGTTCTTCATCATTTAAACATAACATTGATTCTTGTGCCAGCTACAGATTTTATCAGCCATGATCTAATGTAGCATCTGCACTGCTGATGAGCAGTTTTACATCTACGAACAACCTCTATACAACTCTACTAGGAACACCCCTGTTTAATGCTGGCGGTTTATTGTCAGATTTGCTCAGGAAAAGCTGTTCTTCATTTTTGTTTCCCGCGTGCTTTATTAAACCTACGTAGTGCTAATGTAATTCTCTGCAATATCAAGTCAAACACCTTAGAAAGCCTTTTATATTGCATATATATTGCATAAGTCTGCATTTTATATAAGCTAATTTGAAATCTGGGGCAGTAGCAAAATGTTTGTCTGCACTGCAGGCTTCACCCTCCCTGTGTTAGTTTGGCAGCTGGAGGCAATCTCCAGCCATAATCACAGAGAGCCCTGTGAGTGCTTATTTACCCTGGTGCCCTACCTGCCTCATTAGCAGTGCAATTAAAGAGCCAGTTCAAGAGAGAAAACCCTCCACATCCATTCACTGAGAAAGTGATGGCAGTGTTAGAGAGAAAGAAATGTCATTTGCTAATCAGCGTTTTTCTGGCATTTACACAGGCATTTATTCAATAATTCCTTACCACACAGAAGAAGGACCTACCTGTAGGAGACTTGTATTTAGGCATGGACAGGACACTTGGCAATCTCCAGGGAGCATTCCCTTCTACCCAAAATCCTAGACAGCACACTACAAATCTGAAGATGCGCATGGCCAAAGGAGGATGCCTTAGGAACAAGTACCACAGCCAGGGACCAAGGCTTCATCCCCTCCTGGCCCTGCAGAGGTGTCCAGGGGAGCTGTGAGATGTCCCGGCAGACTTTTCATCCTGACCCCTACCTGGGAAGATTTTATACAGTAGGAGGGAGGACAAACAATAACTGACTTCCTGGAATACAAGGGTAGGAAACAGCAGGGGTCCATAGAAATGCTCTTGTGTAAAAGAAGCTCTCCACTAACCAGGAAGAGCTGAGCATTCCCTCTCTGTTTTATGCAGACCTCAGCAGGCTTTCATTTCAAATGCATCCTGGCCTTTATGCTTTCTATCATCGAGCTTAGACGGCCCTTCTGCATTGTATGGGCTTTCCTGGATGCCAGGCTTAGGGACCCAGCTCTCCCCTCAGGCTGCCTACCTACATCCTGCATTGTGAATACTTGAGGAGGGTTAGATCCCCGAAAGGTGGATGATACAGCAGCACGGCTTTACACTGTCACCACTTTGGGAATCTAAAAGCCCTAGAGTGCTCTGCAGCGGCACAGCTATGGTGGTATAGGTCAACACTGACATCTGATTGTCAAGGCTTTTATGACTGATTTTCACAATCAAACTCCAGAAAAACTCGATCCAAATACCATTTATTAAATATTTCAGTACTACTGTGACAGCCACATGAAAGCTGATGAATTTTGTCTCCTCTCAGAGTCAGGAACTCCTTAGGCAATGGTACAGGTTCTCAAAAACTGCTGAACTGCTGTGCTGAAACTCTAAAGAAAAAAGTGCAACCTGAGGCAGAACGAAGTCACAGAAGATTCCAGTGCAAATTATTAACATTGGAGGTATTTATTAGCAACTGCAAACAGGCGTGTGCAAAACACTCATCAAAGAGCACAGCAGGCAGCACAACACTCGGTACAGCTGCATCCCCACTGCAGTGGGCCGGTGGCTGTAGTGGGACTGGCTGGGCTCCTCCAGCACCCCACTGCTTCTTGTGCTTCCTGGCTGTCAGCCCTTTGCCTTCTGATGATAAAGCGAATTTTAGGAGTTCCTTTGTTTAAAGCAGTTGTTAAGGTTGCAGAACTGAGAAAAAAGAAATAGGTGAAGTCTATACCTAAGGCATTCCCACTGAGCTGGATGCAAGTTTTCTTTGGGTTCCTTTGAAATCTTCCTCTTTCGTTGCAGAATTTCAGACTCATAGTTCTTCCTTTTTCAGCCTTTCCTGCTGGAGTAAGGACTTTTCTTCCTCCACATGTGTCAGCAATGTGGAGCCTGTGAGGAGGAATGCAGTATACGAGATGGCAATGGTGGACCTTTTCAAAGGACTTTTGGGGGACCCAGTTTGAACTGACTTTCAGAAAGAGAATGTCCAACAAAACCAATTCCTGTAGTGAGAATTTTAATGCACCCAGTGTCGTTAACTACTTTCGAGAAACCTGGTCCCAGCATTCAGCAGAAGACGAGGGCAAGACTCAGTTCTTCCATGCTGTGTGACCATTCACCCAGCCCCATGGGGACCCCCTGGCCTGCATGTCTGTGTTGAAGGATGATCCCATCACCCCACAGCGAGGGTTCTTCTCGGGTTACTGTGGTTGTGCCGTACTTACTGCTTACCTGCCCAGCTGTGCTGAGGTGACATTTATTGCCCCACACTACAGAAGCTGTTCCACTTTTTATAAATATCTCAAGGTGCGCTGCATGGGGGGACTGCAACTAGGGCTTCCTCCCTGTGATGTGAGGAGTAGAAACAGCTGCTTTGAATTAGACCCTTTTGTCTGCAGCCACCAGCTGTACAAAGGATGATATTTGCCTTCCCCCTTTTGCACACAGGTGGTACTTGGGTTATAGTTTCTCTGAATGCTTTATGTTGCACTTTTACCTTTGAAATATGCCCCTTTTAGAAGTCACTCTAAATTCTGATTATGTCTCTGTTTCTCCTGAGGAGATGAGAGGATGCAGTACCTCTGTCCAAATTACAGCGTTAGCTACCCAGGTGCCACACACATGCCAAGTGGGATGAATGGTGGGAAGAGGAGCATGGCAGCAGTTCACAGCCATTGCTGTATATTTTACTCCTTGTACTGTTAGTATATTAAATTGCTGCTTGCAGAGAGAGCGGGAATGCCCCTGGAAAAAAATGCAGACACAAGAATGCCGTGAGGAAACAGGAGTAGCTGCGGCACCAGCTGGCTAGAGCCAACTCCTTAGTCTCAGCCCTCGTTCCTCTCTGTGCCAGCCTGCAATTTCAGGGGAGCTGCAGCTGCTCACCCCAGAGTTGAATTTGTGTGACTGCTTGTCTTTGAATGTTTCCGATGACTGCCTACTACGTTTGTTCATGGTAAGTGCTTGGTGGGCTAGAATTTACAGGCAAGGTGTTGCTGCCAGCAGAAAAGGATCTTGGCTGTGATCAAAGAGGTGCTCCTCTCTTGGTTTCTGGGTCCTCTGGCCCCGTGTGGCAGGAGGCTGGTGCTGAGCAGTGTTGGCAATTCCCAGCTCCTGCTGAAGACAGCAGAAAGAAGCTGGTGCCCTCAAAACCACAAAGCAGTGGAAGGAGGTGCAAAGAACATCCTTTGCTGACCCTCCATGGGCCATGCCATCCAGAAGAGAAGGACCACAACAGTAATGTCAACTTGAAGACATCTGTTCTCATGGCTTGGAAACTCCCTCGAAGTTAATTACAATGGCCCTACTATTACAGTTACACATAGCATTTATCCAATATTCATCTATATGAGTTTATCCTGATCCTGCATGACTCTGATTCCTGATTTGTACTAGTTTGAGATCTGAATCTGACCCTTTATCTAGTGTGCTGCATACTGATGGTTAGAAAACTTAATTTGTCCTAGAATAGCCTGGTTTTATAAGAGGACATTGCATTGAGAGCCTTTTCTTGTATAATAATTTTGCTTTAGAAACTGATTACTATCAGATCTGAATTGCAGATATCTGGGGGAGTGCAGCACTGGGATATTTTAGATCGAAATTGCTCTGCTATCTATTCTACTGCAGCTCTCTTCTAAAGTAGACTGGCTTTATGTTATAAATTACTTTATAGATTTGTAAAGCATGACATAGAAACATTATATACCCTGTGAGTGCTTTAAAATTAATTTGTTCTTGAGCGTGTCCATGTATGAATGAATTTGACAAAAGCTTTTCAATTTTATACTCCACTACAGGAAGTGTACACAGTACAAACTGTAAATCAACTGCCACACTTACTGAAATGACCACTCAGCTATGAAAAGGGTCTGCCCTATATTTAAAGAATATTTAGATACAAAAATAATAATGTGTATGAGAGAGCCCACATACAGCCTTGGGACTTTCTAACCTACAATGATGAGATTAGTGAAGTAGCATCAGCGTGCAGATCCTCCTGGTTGGGGCTGGTTAACAGAGACCAGGAAATTGAAAGAAGTCTGTTGAGATCATGGTATTGTCTTGACCACCATGTTGGTGGAACTGCAGGATTCACAAGGATTCACCAGCAGGCCTCCTATGTGTGCAGGTAGAGCTCACAGCATGCACTGTCACAAAAAGTGTGATTTCAGTGTGCAGATTGATGTTCAGAAGGGGTGAGCAGCATTTAGAAACAACATTTTTAGTTCTTTTATTAATTTAAAAAGGCAGTTTGGAGTCACAACAATTCTTTATGAATCTGGGTCAAATTCAGCAAGAGTGGCTCCAGCACTCCCTTCCCTGGGAGAGAGGAACCACCAGTGCCCTGCTCCAGGGCCTTGCTGCTCATCCATCACATTTACAGGAAATTTTGGGGAATGTGTCTGAAATCTGTTCTTTCATCATGATTTAATTTGGTGTAAATGTCTTCACTGGCTGTTGCCACCAAGCTGCAACCCAACGGTGCTGTGTCTCAACCAGAGGTTGTACCAGGCTGCAGACTCATTCAGACTCAGCTCTGCCCCGCCCAGCTGCTGAGCATTTGTACAGTTGCAATGAAATGGAAAACAGTCACAGCAGGAGAGCTGGAGAACATCTTATTTCAGGTGACCTCTGGCTGGAGCTAGGGAACATCTCTAGTAAGAGAAGGGCTTTGGCTCAAATCTCTGCGTGTAGCAGAGTGTGGTTTTGACCTCAGTGAACGTCTTTTCCTTTGAACATCAGTTCAGGGAAGAATAGCTGCCATACCTTATTCTCCCACTTTGTGATGCCAGGCTTTTTTTCCTCCACTTTTATACCACGTATCTCAAATTGTGTATTTTACTGATCTGAAATTAATTTTTTCAGAATTGCATTTCAAAAGGTCAACAGAAATCTTTTTTTTTTCTGTTTCTGCTGCTGAACCAAAAAAAATCAATGATTCTTACAGCTGTCACGGTGAGAACCCTCAGTTTATGCTACTGTGCTGAGAGTCTAGAGAGACACAAAACAAAAGCAGGAACTTAAAAGGGAAAGAAACTAGAAGAGACCTCACCCAACTGCCATAGAGATAAGAATTGAGATTCCTTTTGATTGTAATGATTCAGCGAAGAAATCTTTGTCCTCTATACTACAGGGAAGTTTACTATATAAGACATGCACCTCAGAAGCAAACCCAAACCTTTTGATGGGTGAAATAACTTCAGGAACAGATGTTTTAAAAATCATACATTGACAATAATAACATAAAGGGATGAAAACTGAAGGTGTGATTAAATAGATTAAGTCCAAACTTCGTTGCTTCTCTGAGAAAACAATGGAAATAAGGTCCAGTCAGGAAAATATGTAAGAAGAACAGTGTTTCTTTTCAATACGATGTTAAATGCTGTGTTCTTACAATAACAGGCACAACACGGTGCTTTTAAATAGCTTAGTTAATAGAGATTCCAGCAACTCTGCATTGTGCGACTTAGGTACCATCACTGGCATGTTTTGCACACAAAAAAGCTACTCAAAAGAAAGTATTATTAGTACTAATACCCCATTAATACTAAAAACCCAACAATGCTTTTTATATGGGCTATTATTAATATAACTACTAATTATCCTAGCTTAAAGCTAATATTACCACTACTAGTAATAGTTGCGTGCATAAAAATTTTTGTTGGGTTTTCAGGTGTTTCTTTTTTCAAAAGTCAGTGGGGAAACCTTTTCTCCAAATGTTTTTATTAAGAAATATGGCAGAACTCTTAAGACGTGGTACCCTTCTCAGCTCAGCCTTGCTATTAGCTCCCCCCAGGGTGCTCTGGGATCTGGGCAGCTGCTCAGACCTTTGCTGCTGAGTGCTTTGTTGACAGCAGTGCACTGCAGAAACCAAGCCAGGGCTTTCTCTGCTTCTCTTGCTCACCCGGTTCCCAGTCAGCACGTGAGAAGGAGAAAAGTGTCTTCTCCTCCTCCGTGCAGGCTCCAGCAATGAAGGTGGCTCTGGCTTTAGAGTGCAGGTCTCCATCCAGCAAAGCTTTTAAGCATGAGATTAACACAACCCCATTTAGAAAAGTGCAGATGTAGTTACATTTTGCCAAGCAAGACCTGGGAGCCCACGCCAACTAAGGGACTTTGGTAAGTGCTTTGGTGATCAGGGATGGGCAGCTGATAGGGGACTGCAGAAGGGCATCAGCAAACCAGGGGCTGGGGCAGCACCAGCGGCATTGTTGCTGCAGGAGCAAGGAGGGCTGAGTCAGGCCATGACTCAGAAAAGTCCACTCCAATTTCAGTGCCTGGCTCTGGTGTCACCTTTTCCAAGTCACTTCACTGTGAGTCACTTCACTTACTAGAGTAAGTAATAGCGACCTCTTTGGCAATATCTTCAAACAAATGAAGAGCACATTGTGAAAGCCCTGTTAATAATGGCACCTTTGGTGAAGTTACCTGCTTCAGTGGTAATTTCCATTTTCTCTCTAGAACTTGCTTCAAGTTCTTGATTCTGACCTTGGGGACACATCTGGGACCTCATCTCTTCCACTCTGTCACACTTTTTTAGTCAGGATCCCATTAGCTCAGGGACAGGGAAAGAGACATGAGCCAGGGCAAAATGTTCAGCTCATGGGTTCAGATTAATTCTCCAAACACCATGGGCAGACTTAAGAGCAGCCAAAGGAAGGTAGCACACAACCCCACTGCTTGGGGGAGGCTGTGCGTGCCGCATTCATGTGATCCAGCATCAGGGCCTGCAGGGAAAACAGCACCATTCAGGCAAGTGAGTTTCAACAATGGAAAAAACTGAATGTGTCGGAAGGGAGGTGAGATTTCTGTTGCTGACAGAAAAAATCAACATGCTAAATAAAAGACTAGATCGGCTGAAGAGCACAGCCTCTTTCAAGAGGCTTTTGGCATTGCCTGGGGCCAAACCCCGACTCAGTGGAAGAGTAGGGCATGAATCCAGACACTCATGTTGTCCTGAATGACATGCTCAGAGCCCTCCCCGATACCCAGGTAGCCTGCTGCCACAGCTGCTCCTTACCTTTGGTATGTGGGCTGCTCATCCACTGGAATGTTTGAACCACCAGATGAAAACGTCTCTGATGACCTCAGTTTGGAAGCCTTTCTTCTACAAAGTGTTTCACAGGAAAGTTTCTTTTTGGAGATGTACATACCAAAAAATTGCTAAAGACTGTATTTTTGAAGACAAACGTAAGAGTTGCTGTCATCTAAAATAAGCAGCACGTGCACTTTGATGTACAGCAGAAACTTTCTGGATGTTACAAAAATAGCCCTTTGTACTAATCTGACAGGTCCAGCCCCCACAGAGGTGTACAAAGCCTTAGCAGAAGCAAATGCCTTCTGATGCCTTGCTGAGTCACTACAACACCAGCTCCTGACAGAAAGCCTTCACCTAAATGTGTGCTGTGTGCTTCACTAATTGCTGCGATGTGTAAAATAGGGCATGTGAGGATGATACAGGCTACAGGGGCTGGACTGTGAAGTTTAATTATAAGCTACAAAATCTCAGCAGCATAAAGATTGCTTCTGTTAGTGATCTGACATGACTTCTTACACCTCACTGCAAGATGTCTGTGGCTTTAACTCATCGAGCGCTTACCTGTTCCCTCAAGAATAGGAGAATTTCATCTTAAGAAACAAATTAAACAAATACTTTTTATAGTAAATATACTTAACCTGAAGCTTTCTCCTTATTATTTCATAAATGCTTTGAGATTATAGAGGCTCAGCTAGCTTAGTAAAGATGAATTGCATGTGATCCTGGGAATACAGCCATTGCATTAGTTATTCTTCCTTTCCATTGCATTAGGCTTTTTGTAAATAGTCTGCATGTTTAATCAATGGAGACTAATTAAGAAGAAAGGGCATGCTTTATTGTTGTATTAAAACCTGTTCATTGCCATAGGCAAGATGTCATCAATATTTCTAGCTGAAAATTACTACTTGCGATATACATCATGGAGAATTTTACTGTAGCCATTAAAAAAGCTAAAAGAATATTTTATCACTGGGTACAAACAGCCATATGCAGATTTACAACCATGTAACCAAATGCATAATTCATCCATGTATACAATATTTTGGAATAAAGGGATTACAATGAACTTGATTACTTCAAGGATCCCAAAAGACAGAAAAATCTCTTTAAACTACCTCCATAGCAAGACTGTTCTAAATAAGACCAGTCAAGTGCTAATATCAGTTTTCTCACTGTAAGTGTGTACTTTTTTTATTGACTTTAATAGATTTTTCCTAAAGTCACAGTGGCAACAAAACCACTGCCCCAAACAGCTGATTTATATGCCAAATAGCATGGTAGAGTAAATGCCACTTAGGGCCAGATCTGTCAACATTTTTCATACAATCACATTGATTTCAATAGAATCAATCAAGTCAGTAGGATTGAGTCAGGCAACATCTACATCAGCAACAGGAGCAGCACTGGGGGATGAAGCAGCTTGTGCTGGGAGCTTGATGTCCATGCCAGTGGCGTGGTGGAGAGAGGATTTTACGTGAGTCGAGCTCCTGCTGGGGCCCACAGTTTTAGCAGCTGGAACAAGCACAGTAACTGGGAAATTCACCTCAGAAATGTTCTCTGGAAAACAGGGATGTGGGCACATCCCCAGATGTCCACAAGCCTGCTATCACATTCATTATCATAGTTCAGCAAAGAAAAGGGGTTGGGGATTAGTCTTCCCAGTTCACCACCAAGTGTGGGGTCATTCCTGTGGCTAGACTTGTTCAGGAGACAGGCATGTGCTATATACACTTACCCTGCTTAGAAGCCTATATTTTATGTGTATTTTGAGGTCCAGACTGAAGCAGAAAAAATGGCTTAGTGAAAGGAACATCCCTCAATGAAAGGTTCCAAGGAGGAACTCAAGAGTGGACAAGAGTTTTACCTTCAACCAAAGGAAAACATTGTTTATTAACCAGTTAAGATCCAGAAATTATTCCTACTGCAGCTACATAATACTTAGATATGTATGGAGGAGAAAAATGACTTACCTAAGCCCTTAACTAAGAGGATGGCAGGAGAGTCTCCTGCAAAGAGGAGGTGCTGCCCAGGACGATAAACCTGTGAAGATTCCCAGGATACTTGAGCAATGAGGCTGACTCTACTTACGTCTGTTTTATGCTAATTGAGTGACAGCTAAACCTTCATTTCCATGGGTTTGGGCGAGCCTAAACGCAGGCCCATGGGACAGGCAATAAGTGCCTGAGTTCCCCTGAGACTACGTGTCCTTCAGGGACATCCTTGGGCCATCCTGGGAAAAGCTCATGTGTCTGGGGAAAGGCAGAGCACGAGGTGCACGAGAGCTTTTGTCAGTGCTTCAGTAAGGAACCGGTTTTCCCAGGATATTTCCCAAGTGTATCCAATTGGTGTAATGCTGCTGAATTGTAATGACTGCCACCTAATGTGCACAAAACAGCATCAGTTCCACTTAACCAGGATGTGCCAGAGGGAGACAGGGAGCCAAGCACAGTTTTTTGCCTACAAATTCCTGATAGTTTGATCTCTCAATGCGAAGGGATCAAGGGTATAATAAAATGCAGAAGGGTATAGTAAAATCACTATGACTTTGTTAATAAGCTATTTTACCTCATTTTTTCCCAGCATTATAAATGAGGCAGCTGTTTTGTATCTCATTACTCATGCAGGGTGCATATCTTTCAGCACCTCTACCTATTCCATGTTCCATTGCTGAAATAATGGTAGAGACAAGCCAACAGGTCCACTCCAGTACCACTATACAGGCACAGCTCTCAAGAAAGACAGAAATCAAATTCTTTTTCCAAAAAATGGTATATACACACACACACACAAACTTGGGGGTTTTTTGCTTACTGTCTACTGTGAATTTTCAGAAAAGTTAATATATTGTTTATTTTCACCATGGGCATGCCAATCACATAATCAATGCCTTTTTATATTTCCGGCAGTGTTCATTTCCCTGCTGTTTTTTGCAGTTCTTCTGCATTAGCCTCAACCAGAAAACACCATTCTGATGATATTTTGGCTATTTGTGATTTACATGTCAAATCTGCTTTAAGTCCTTAAATTCTTTTCAAAACAGTTTTCAACTGATAGTGGAACCATTTGTCTGTGTTCTCAGTTAAGAAATTATTGCTTTAAGATGGTGTCTCAAATTCTATATATTTTAGCATGTCCTTTGAGGCTCCTCTTGAATAGCAGAACTTTAGGCCAATTGATTATTCTGCCACTCATCTTGTTTCCTCCATCTTGTTATGGATTTTTCAGCTGTTCAGTAGTGTAATGTGTAGATGTACAAGTACACTTCTTTTCTTGATACAAATCCTTCAGCTTCTGGGCGATTTAGTGTCTATCTTCATCAGGCATGAAAGGTTTATACACTATGCAAATTATCCACAATAAGATACTTAGAAATTCGCAGTGTTGTTAGGATCCCCTGGACCTTCTCAGAGCATCATAGGCATAAGATCTCACGAGAGCAGGTTTCTGTGGGTGCATAATCAGGAAGCACAATGAATGGCTAACCTTAAAATCTAAGCTATTAGGAGAGTTTGTGCATATAAGGACTTGGTAGGTTGGGTCTTTCAAATGGCACCTATGATTTTGGAAGTATAATCAAAAATTATGGGCAGTGTATCAGTAAGATCTAGATGCATAATTTTTATTTTATTACTGCAGTTTCTCCCTTAGCAGAAAGACTTCCGTAGATCTGTACATACTGAGATGATAACTGATACTGTATTATCTTTGATCGAATTAGTTGTAATGATTTGTAGGTGTTTGTTTCTTAATTTTGCATCTTTATTCCAATATTTTTTTTAAGTAGCCAGACTAACAGTGTTTAAAATTGCCCACTAATCAAAAGGCGTTACTGGGTGCTTGGATTCTGATATGACAGCAAAAAAATGCATCTTACTGACACAAAAAATTCTTTGTTTGTTTATGTGTTCATTTATGTTCTGTCACTATTTCTCCTCTGTTAATCCCAGTTTTTTCATCTATCTCCTTAATAATCCATTGAATCACTCACCTGGCTTTCAGAAAGTTCCCTGTCTGGATAAACTGAGACAGAAGCCTGAACCATTCACACTCTTCACACTACAGCCAATAGTGAGATTGTTTACAAATTATACTATGATGTGCAAGATCTCATTTGATTATACCTTAACTATTCTGTTTTTCCCTCCCTACCTCACAGATGATGGAAATGCTTAAAACAAGTTAAGGTAGTATGACACAGACTAACGTAAGTGTGAGCATGGCATCCAGGGGACAAGCTGTGAAATGTTTGTGCGCTTCTGCCAAAATACATTGCATGGCTTGCTGCTGTTGTCTGGTGTTTCTGATGTTAGGCAGCATGTTCAGCAACATGTAAGCGTTTCATTTATATTCCCAGATCAGCTTTGGTTTTGTATAGCCTTAATATTCTGCCTTTTTCAGTAGCTTGTGGCAGCTGCTAGTGGCAAATCTGCAAGCTGTGTTTGTCATTCTGAAGTAACCATCAGAAGTACCTGCTAGGATCAGGACCCCACTGGATATGGCTGTTTAGAAATCCATGGCAGAAATGTTGCAGTGTGCAATTCAAATGGGTCAGGAACAGAATCGACCCTTCTGTGCTTGCTTCTGGGAAGCTCCCAGTTTGCTTTTTCCAGAAGTCAAGGCTCGTACTCGTGCAGCTGGCTCTGCTACAGCATCTGTGCCTTCGTGATGAGAATGTTTTGTGAGGACTCCTTTGTTGCCAAATTCTTGCTTCGTGTGACAGATGACACTTTGGAATTACAAATGTTGTTTTCACAGTCTCTGTTAAAAAAAGACTACTGTGGGCAAATATGACAGTTTCCTGTGTTTATATGCTTCTTTTACTCTTAGTGTATGTATGAAGGTGAGACCAAACACAGCAGCTTGAAATATACTTAACCACACAGGTCTTCCAGTGCTGCCTGGTATGGAGAGGCAGAACTCAGTTATTCCCTACCCGGCTTTCTCTTCTCCCAAGCTTATCACTCCTATTTTAAGCATGCTGGTGGGGGTTTTGGGGTTTTTTTTTTATTATGAGGCTGGTCAAATATTGACCAGGTTGACCAACAAGGTAGTGTCCTCTCCATCCTGGGAGATACTCAGAACTTGACTGGACATTACCTGGGGCAATCTGCTCTGGTTGGACCTTCTTTGAGAAGGGAATGGGAATACATGACCTCCAGAAGTTCCTTTCTACTTACAGTTGTCAGTGATTCTTCAGTTTCATGACTGTACAGGTGGGGATTAGAGTGAAGCCGCTAAAATAACTTTTGCTATGCTGTAAGCCATCATTCAAAACCAGATCACCAGATATCACTGTACTGGTCACTGTTCCACTTTTCTGGATAATAAAATGGAGATTATCAAATGCTGGTTATTACTCTCAGTACCCCCAGTTTAACCACTTGCAACTGAGCTTACCTGTGTGGGTATTTTTTGTATTTTCTTATTATGCAACAAAGATACGTGGTGAACAGCACATGTTGCGTGAGAACGGAGTGACTTATCAGAAATATCTCTACTTTTAAATTATTGGAGCTATGCCAGCTGACACTGACAGTTGTCTGCATGATGTTTTTATAGCTCTTCTCAAGCTTCCCATGTAAGATCCCTACCTCTGTTCCTAAGACATTAATGATTAGACTGTCAGAGCTGAGAAAATCCACCTAGTGAGCAAGGTCACCTTCACTTTTCTCAGTAACAAAGGAAAACGCCAGGCTAACGGGGCTCAGGAAGTCCTAATTAACGTCAATGGCAAACTCAAAGCCAGGGAAAAATAGGGCTGGCAAAATAATTCCCTCTAGAATGAAGATTGTTTTTTGAAACCATTGTAAAAGAAGCCTGGAAGCTGTATTTTCAAGTATGGTTAGTGCTGGGGATGGGTTGCAGAAAAGAAAAAGAATCAGTGAGGGGTTTGTGATTTCCCTGCCTCCTTCTCTTCAGTGAGTTCCTGCCAGCAGTCAGAGCCTTTGAGACTCAACCAAGGCCCCGAGGCAGGAGTGCTGTACATCTCTGTTCCCACATGCCAAAAAGTCACCGTACTCCTTCTTCAGCTCAGCCCCTTCACTCCCCAGGAAATGGGCCTCCTTGGGGATGGTGGAGCCACGACACACATGCAGAGCTGGGCCACCCCACAACCTCACACCTCCTCCTTTTGCTGCCAGAAGACCCATCTTCCCTCGTCCTGCGCAGCAAAACAAAGGCCAACATCTACCCACAGTCATCATGTGTAAATGGATGTCCCATAGCCCATTTTTTATAGGAGACAGCTCACAGATCCGTCTCTAACACCACTTAAGGATCTGAATGTGCCTTTGAGTCTTGTAAAATGAAATTGTTCATCTTCCCAAAGCACTCTATTAAGTGTTTTTGCTCCCATTTTCTTCCCCTAAACTACTCTTAGTCCAAAGTTCAGATTCCTTGAACTGGGCTAATCCCCCTGATAGCCACATCCCTCCTCTCAATTCTCTGACCCCCATTACAGGCTTGATGCAACCAGCTGTCTCTCAGACACCCGGATCTGGCAGAGAGCTGTAAGTCCTGCTGCATTTCAGCCTATTCATTTGTATAATCTGGGTGTTTCCTGCTGGTCTCCTTACTCAGCCATGTCTGGTTTCTCTGTCAGCCCAGTGCTGCTGGAAGAAGCCTGGTTTCCTCTTCAGTTTCCTTCCATGGCAAGGTTGTCTCCAACTCAGTTCTCTTATTTTGTAAGTGTGAGGGAACAGTCCATAAATGAGAGTGGTTTTTGTCTTCAGTGCTCGTATGTGGATAATAGCACCTGCAACCACATTTTAAATTCCAGAAAGAAATATTCAAATCAGATATGATGAACAAAATTCCCGCAGCCTTTTCAGCAGTGGGAGAGCAAAACTGAAGAAACAGTTCCCTAAGGGTACTGTGACCTTCCAATGTCGGAAAGCCTTAGGGACATATTATTCAATAACATCAACAACACAGACTGGTGCAATTAGCCTACCTTGGGACAAAAAGTGGTCTGCATGACCTCCTGAAGTTCTCTCCTGCATATTTTTGTATGACTCTCTTATTTTAAAAGGTGTTAAAAGCCTCAGTCAAAAAATTTAATCATGGTTCTAAACTGCATGCACGTACAAGTGGCTGACACCCAGATACAAATTTGTTGCGAAGAGAGGACAGACCTGAAGAACGACTGCAGACTGTTGAATGTTATCATCTCCCCCTTGCATATGCACACAAGGGTGTAAGCCCACTGCATGCTGCCTCAGGCCAGTTTACATACTTAGCCAACTCCAGCAGCCCCCACAGAGCAGATTCTGTGGTCCCCTGGATCATGCTCTCGTGTGGTCCTCTGCAGACCCTGTTGTCTCAGCTGCATTCCTCTTAGAGCCTCAGAGCCCACAAAATCCTGTGACATGGTTACCTTCTCCAGTCACATCATTATAAGCAAATGATGGGAATAGTTTTTCTAATGACTTATAGAGGAGTTTTAATACTCACATGAAGGCTAAATCCTTCAGAAAATTATTCACAGAATACCATAATCGATCCAAATGGTCTCCTATAATTTCACTCAAACTTCAGCCATGTACATCTCTGACCATGACAGATTAGGAGACTTGTTTCTTGTCCTGGCAGCTTCTCTCTGAAGTCTTTCAGTAACAGGAACATGTGCCTTTGGGTGGACCATGACACCCTCTGTGCTTCGCATGCAGGCACATAGCTCCTTGCATTGATGCTGGGTGACCTTGATTCTGTCCACACTGCTTCTGCCTACCACTTCATCTGCCCCACAGCAGCATTATGCAAAAATCAGTGCTCTCTGAAATGGCCACTGTCTGGCTCACTTGCCTACTGTTGGGTTTCCTGTTCCCTGTGTTTAGATACCCTCTGCACCACAGAGCTAGACATGCCCTCATCAGGACATTTCTTGTCTCATGTCCTAATCCCTGACTGTTTTAGCTGATAGATACTTATGCTAGTCTCTGTCATCTCTGCAAGGTCTTCCGTCCCGCCATTTCCACTTGGCCCATCCCTCACACATGCTGCTGTTGCAATGTCACCTCTGGGGTTCTGGGAACCATCAATAACAAAAAATGGTGTACACCACTTCTTCCTCAGCCCCCACCTGCTGTTTTCAGCTGCATGCAGATCCTCTCCAGCACTGTCAACTTTGATCTCAAAGTCAGATTACTAAGGGAGTAAACCAGAACATGTGTGTTTATCACTGGACTAATGTGTAGGCACAGTTCTCCTTGGCCTGATGCTCATGTTGCTCACAACCCAGAAGAATGGTGCTTTTTAACTTTAAGCAGAAACACACTTTACTTACTCATTTTTGCATGAGTGATTATGACTCAAGCAAGGAGTAAAGTCCCAGGCAGTGTCCCTACCCCATCCAACATATTAATATGGCTTCAAGGGATGTGAAAGGGCTTTAAGCAAATGGGGACTTGAGAAAGACACTGGACTGAGCCCAGCAAAGCACGTTGTTTCCTGGAAGTGCATAAGAAGCCCTAAAGAATTCAGCAGGATGATCCATGGACTGAGGTGTGCTCCTGTCTAAGTGCTTTTCTGGCTGACGGCCACAGACCAACTTGCTCCTGAAAGCCCATGGGACAGCTGCAAAAGCAAAATCTGCCCAGCAGAATACCAATGCCTCTCTTGCCCAAAGACTATTCAACATCCTCATGAGTGAAAATTACAGGGTCTTTACCAAAGACATTGAAAAGCTCAGCACATCTCAAGCTTTCCTTCCTTCAACAGACCACAGTTCACTAGGGCTGGCCAGCCTTTCTGCATCATGCGTCCCCAAAATGCTAACATTTTCCTACGGCAAACAGCCACTGGACAAACCAAGCAGATCTGAAGCAGGATGAAGATCTTCATAGACAGGAGCAGGGTCCCTCTCCCACACTCACTATGGAAGACAGGTTGGCTGGGCTTGTGCTGGTGTCTGCAATCGCAAAGCCTGCCATACCACAGGGACCCCTGTGTTAGGTGGATGCTGTGAGTCCCATGGGAACCACAGTGCATGGAAACCAGAGCTGAACCACTCATCAAACATAGCCAAGGGATCAGAAGTTATCCACTGCCGTAGGGTTTGGATTTGCTGTATATTGTTGGTTTCCTTTATAGTGGCACCACACGATATCCCTTCTCTGCATTCAGACCACACAAACAATTTAAGAGGCAGAAAGCTAGGCAGACCAATAGCCTCTAACAACCTGGCAATATATTAACCTGGGAAGTTATTATACATGAGTTGAGCTAGAGTAGTCTGATGCTCTTGCACACATGGCTTTACGTGTCTTCCTGATGAACAGCTATTTTGGATTTTCCAGTCACTCAACACACTCATCTGAAAGAATATTTTATTATTTCTTAAGATATATTCCCCTTTTATAGTCCTATTGACAATCATCATAGCACCACGAAACCTGAAGTGTTCATCTTAATCACAGCATTTTCGGCAGAAAATGATCCTCTGAAATTCAGACTAGAGATAAAAAAGACTCCATACTGGTGTCCACGGAACTAGCTCTTTTCTCATTACAGATTTCTGTTTCATATCAAAATCTGCACTGAAAAATATCCCTCTTGCTGTAGAAAACCATCTTCAACAGACTAGAAGTGGTGTAAAGGGTAATTAATAGGTTAGCCCCATCTCTAACCTCTGTGATGCAATTAAAAACATTGTGAAATGCAAGAATATTCCCCTGCTGACAAATCTGATCTGCCATTAATTTTGGTCCTCACTGGAGAGGGAAGTGTGGTTAAAGGCCAGGAGACCGTGCACTTTTGCAACAACCTTTGTCAGCCAGCAAAAAAAAAAAAAGGAAGCAGGTGTTTTTTTTCATTCTGGTACTGGCTTGGGACACACAGAGCACCACTATCTGGGTGCCAAGGAAATGCAGAGAAAAGCAATTTCCCTGAAATGAAGACATACAGCCATCTTCAGTCTGTTATGTATTAAGGGGAGGGCAGTCATTCTCCACAATGCCTGAAGCCAGCTCTGAAGGCAGAGCTCATATATATTCTCAAAGGTGTCAAGTTCAGATCATCCTTGAGGAGAGAAAATATTGCCTCTGTCCCATTCATGCCAGAGGAGATCTAAAGAAGTAAATCAAAGGACACTAGGGACAAATCTTTGGTAAAAGCATATCAAAACTTTGTTTAATTTGTTTGCACTCCTGTTGTAAAGCAGGCTCACCGGAGACAATATGATCTACAAATGGAATACGTTACTAAATCAGGACACAACTTACTGGAAGGATGAGTAATGATTTCGTCTAAGTCATCCCATCTTCCTCTCAGTAGCATATCTCTGTGGGGAGCATGCTCACCTCCAGCTGGAGACCATATCATCCTTGTAGGAAAGACTTCAGGTGTCTGCCTCAAGGACAGGACACACCAAGCCACCCAAAAACCACTGGATCAGATGGTCCCTTGTTGAGATCAGGTGTGCATAAAATTGTACAATCCATGGTTTGTGCAATATCCAGCACATAATCCCTTCAGTTTGTAAAACTTGCTTCTGCCCAGGTATGTGGGAAAGGGACACTTGATTAGGAGAAAAGGGTGATTATCCTGCATACAGACATAATCACAGGCACTATGACCTCTGGATCTGACACATCCCAGGCACATATTCATGGCAGCAGGGTGCAATATGGATTAGACCAAATGAGCATCACACAGTGGGTGGTTCTGTGCGTGTACAACTCCATCCTGCGAAACTTTTGGAAAAAATATCTAAAATCCTCATATGCTGTCCAGACAACTTCTCTGAACAGAGCTGGAATAACGAATTCATGGTTAGACTTAATGATCTTAGAGATCTTTTCCAACGTAAATTATTTTTAATGATTCTATGGCTCTAAGAGTTTGTGTATATGAGGGGACTGTACTGGGCTAAATACCAAAATCACAGAATGGGTAAGGTTGGAAGGGACCACAGTGGTTCATCTGGTCCAACCTTCCTGCTCAAGCTATAGCTAAACCCGAGCCCCTTGTCTTATCTCACGTGCCTACCCGTGTATGATTGTAGCTGGTAAGCCCATTAGCTTCTGCATCCAGGCAGCACACACCCTCAGGGCTGTTTTCAACATTATCACTGTCTTCCCTCTTCTCTCCAGGCTGATGCTGTCATTTAATCCTGTTAACATTCCCTCAAGAGCATCCTACAAAGTTATCTATTGCTGTTTGTTCCCACAGTAAAGCCCTGATAGCTTCATCCTCACTTTCCATGACCTTCTCTCTTCTAACCCTCTTGATGTTCACCTTGTTTTCCCTCAAAATGTCATAACTAAGATCGATTCCTTGCTTCAATTCCTCAACAAATCACAGTAAATTGTTTCACTGCTTTACCTTCATCATCTTTGTCATGTTTGTGGTCCAACCTTTCAAAAGTTTCCATAAAACCCCCTCTATGGCTTTTCTTGCTTATCTTCTCCTTTCCTCCAAGATTACTCATTTCCATTTCCTCTTTGTGGCGCCTCCTTCTTCCATCTCAGGCCTCCTGCAAAACAAAACCTCCTCCCAGAGTGCCACCAAAGCAAAGTTCAAATCATGCCAGGTTTCAAGCTTTCCATGGGTTTTCTCAGGGAATCAATCTTGACTGTGCTATTTTCAAGTCATCCAGAGGCTCCTGCCTCTGGATTTGAGGTATTGCCTTCAATGGGACACATGCAGTAGCTCTCTTACTCTTGTACTCCTCTGCAGAGACAAAGTATGGGCAGTTGGAGGAGGAATCAATGCCATGCTCCTGCCCAAGTTACCTTTGCTTGAATTTACCTCAAAGTAGACCAGAGTCAGTCTTCTACTGCCATTTGTTTTTGTAGCAGGGGACCTACAGCCCTTCCTGAGTTGAAAACAGCCTTTCTGAGGAGGAGATACAGCTGCTGCATGTTTCCTGCCTCCATTCTAAGTTACTGGAAATGGAGAGTCTTTAAAATGCATGTAAAACACCTGGTATTACATTAAAACTATATTGAGAAAAGGTTCCATTTGGAAAGTGAAAAGAAATATATCAATGAGATTTGGATAGGTAACGTGTCTGGGGATATCCATGTTCTGATTTATTTCTTGCCTTTACCACGGGAAAAATAAAGGAAAGTGACAGTCTGACCACAAGATACCATCTGAGTAGATTCTCTTGACCAAAGTTTAACATACTTCCCACCATCCAGAGGACATTCATTGACCTCTGCCTCGTGTATGGTGTTCGAGCTGGGTGTGAGTTTTAGGAGTATTTACCATATCCAAGCAGCTATTTCAGCTCTCTGATTTACAAAAAATTATTTGCCTAACAGCAGCCGCCTCCAGAGTAGTTTGTAATTAATGCATCCACTTTCAGATTCCTTAAAGACAACATTCACAACAGATTAGAAAGATCAGAGATGCCACAAAGATTTCTAAATAACAAGAATTAGTTGTGATTAAATAGATCACTGTAGAGTGACAAATAGATGTGTCAATTACATATCAAAGTTAATAAGAAAAAAAAAAGAGTTCTGATGATGTGGGAAAGCGTATGCAATAGTAATTCATTGAAGTCTGTAACCATAGTGCTTCTAGATGGCTGGCAATTTTGAGTGCCCTGGACTAGACTTAAAAGGTTATGTTTTTAGAGTGTGGTTATTTGGGTGATTTGTGTGTTTGTGGTTTTTGTTTTCTTTCCAAAGATGAAGATGCTACAAACATTTTATCCAAAATTAGAGGGTTTGAAAGGGTTAAATCCATTTTGCCAAAGTCACCCATGGTGAACATTATATCCTGCAGCAAAGATTGTCAAGTCATTTGTATTAGGTTTTCAGTAATGTTGCAAAATATGCACAAGTCATAACTTAACTGCATTGCTTGTAAATTTTATGTCTAATTAATTATAACTTGTATAAAATATTATGATGCTCTATTCACATGATAAGAATTTAATTAATTTGTAGTTCAAATGTCCCTAATAAAAAATGTTTCTCCGGGATCTTAGTCCTAGAGGGTTTTCATCAGTTTTAAAGGGAACTCTGCCACTGACAGTGGTAAAGTTTACTGACTCCTACAAAAACTGTCTTCTTCACATAACCTTTCATGAGCATGTTGTACAAAAGGCATTAGGCAGTATTTATAGACTGTGTGTGTGAAAGAAAGCACAGGTAACACTCAGACTCCCTTGCAAATCCTATGAACCAGGTAGCACCTTGCCACTGCTGGCCTGGGGATTCACATTAGCGCAGTAAATACCCAGTGTCACTTCCCAGGTAGAAAATTAAACACAACATCCAGGTTGGCTGAATATACTTCATCCTAGTGATGTGCAGGGTGTGACAGTTTCCTCTTCCTATTGGTTTAGGAACTGGTTTTCTAATTAGAGCATCCTGAAGATTTATTCCAGTCTCTTCTCGGGCACACTCAGTGAAATATGTTTTTAAACACTGCCTGATAGAAACACCTTGAAAAAAAAATAATATTTTGCTCAGAAGAATAAAAAACAGGGACCATATATATCCTCTGTCAGGGTTTGATAAACACTGTGCCATTATAGAATAATACAGTCATGCTTCTTTCTAAGGATAGCGCCTGTCTGGAGGAACCCAATTAGGCAACTTGACCATTTACACAACTAGTCAGTAATCCTAATTTTTCAATTTTTCCTCATCATCCATGATACTACCAGAAGGCGCAGCAAACTGTTTCAATGACTCTCAGAAAGTCTCTCCCCCTGCTTTAGCGTGGGGCACACACAGGATCACCGTAAGCCACGCTGTTGGGGCTGAGGGACCAGCCCTTTTGCCCCACTTGAAAAATTAATGACTGACTGGGTGAATGTTGTCTGTGGGGGATTTTGAAGTGAGGTCCGTGCTTATTCTCCCTTGGGAGAGGAAGATGGTTTAATGGCTGACACAGTGCCTTGGACTGCAGGTTCAGGACAGTCAGGCAGCCACATCCTGTCCAACCTGGACTTCCCTTGCCTGTAGTTCCCCTTCTGGGATTATATGTGCTAAAAGGGTTCATGAAACAGATGGATATACTCATGGCAGAAAGACTTACAGGGCCCTTACATGCAACAGTGTCTGCTGAGCTCCCAAAGTCCCCATGATGCAAATTGTTGGAGGATGGCATGTAACTTTGGGGAAATATCCTTATGGCTTGCCCTGACCTGCCCTGCCCTAAATATCCACTGCTGGCCACTGAGAGAAAAAAGGTATGGACTCAGTGGACCTCTTGTCCAACCTTGCACATGAAAGGTGAGAACTTTTTCACACCTGCCTGTTGCTGGGGAATGCCTGTTCCCAAGCTCCTCTGACCACTGTGGACCTGTCCTTTCACACATCCTCCTACTCCCATTGACCCTGTACTTGCCTCATTACAGTATTTATACTGTCACAGTAATGGCTCACCACGCTACCCCATCACAGAGCAGGAGCTCCCAGGAGGGCTGGCTCAACACAACATCCTTAGTTCCCAAGCCTGGCCCAGGTCACTCTCACTCCCAACACTGTGTCACTTCTTACTCATGCAGTAGAGATCTCGGCTTTACTGGCACGCACAATACACAGATTTATTTGCCAGAGTTACAAAATATATGAGCTGGTACAACAACCAGTTTCCGCCAAGGCGGCAGGAAAAGTGGCTGTAACTTTCTTTCAGAGCAACAAGTTCCATCAGAAAACAGAAGGCTCTGCATGAGGGAAGCACGACATGTAGCCACTCAATAAAAACAACCCAAGCCCAGGAGGGAAGTGGAAGAATTTACAGGCGTTTTGCTGGGAGCAGAAATCCAGCCCTCATGGTCAGCACAGCACTATTAGCAAACACACAGAGCAGTTAATATTTTGAGGTTGTTTTAGCCGTATTTTTGTACCTTAATAGGTGACATTTCCAAGACACTCTAAGTCTCTGCTGAGTTGGACCTATTATGAAAAGTGAACACGCAGCTGAGCTTTGAAAAGTCCTTACATGGCAGAGAAATAAAGAAGTGAAGTTTGCAGAGTCATTTATGCAGGGAAGGTGATTCCCCAAAGTTTTTATCAGCCTTCCAGTCCCCTTCAACCAGAGACAAATACATCGTGCTACCCCTACACAAAGTAGGTCTGAAAACCTACCTCTGCCTTGACCAAGGCTCAGCTCCCTGCCTTTTCTCATTTGTTTCTGTTATTGCAGCTAAATGTGGGTGACAGTTTTCACCTGGGTGATGTTCCCAGCAGGTATACCCTCCTGTGGTGTTTTGTTCTTCAATGATTCCTTGGCTGTTGGGCTCTCAGCCATTGGGATGCCCATATGGTCTCTTTCCTGATGGCACTCCAGCAAGGAGAGCCAAAATCCTGCAGGGAACCATCACCGTTCCTACTCCCAGGAACCTATGGATGGCTGTGGGCAAGATGATAGCTGGAGACAGGCCTGCAAAGGGATAAATAGAGTCATTTGAAACAGTGAGACAGGAATTGGACAACAGATTTCATAGCTGGAACTAAATGTGACTCGGGTGGATGTGCCAACAGAGGCTGTAAGGGGAGCGGAAAGAACTCTCAAATGACACCTGTGAACAGGTGTCTCTGAGACCCCTGCAGACAGTTTAAGGTAGGGAAATTCCTGCTGGCCACATATGGAAACAACCCGTGTGCTTGGAGCCCTACTGCAAAAGCTGCTGGGGCCAAACTCTCCTCCCCAGCACTGTGCTTGCCCAGCTCTTCACCATGAGTACAGGGAAAGCCCAGTGATTCCTAAAGCTGTTGTAACCCAGACCGAGACAAATGGAGGGGAAAATGTATTAAACAGTTGTTTTGGCTGCTGATTGTTTTTGGTTTCTTAGCAACTGTGGGAAGAGAAGCTGCTTGAGAGCTGAGCTGTCTGGTCAAATCCAGCAGGCATCCTCCTGTGGAGGGCAGCCCTCCTCCTCTCTGCTCATCCACACAGGGGAAACCACAGAAGCCCTCCCAGAACAGAGAGGATGGCAAACAAGCCCCCCAAAACAGACAAGCTTATCCCCTTGCCCTTCTCTAACCTGAGCGACAAGGGAACAAGCTGCCAGTCAGAGTCCTCGTGTGTGGTTCCTCCAGACATGGAAAGCTTGTTTGGGATTAGACTGCTTTTTATCTTAAAGGGAATGGAAAGGACAAGGCAGTCTTGCACTAACAGCTGCAATCAGTGATGTTCCCAAGTTGCACCCAAAATAGGAACCGTGGAAGAGAAATCAGGTTCTTCTGTGCCTCAGGGTCAGAGCCAGGCTGGAGGGGTACCAGAGGACACTCCTGCACTCCAACCATCAGCCACTCCAACCCCGAAATCTATAAATGAGCCTGATGCCTTGGTGCAGGGGGAGCCCAGTGTCCTCCTGCACAAGGCACTCACCTCCTCGCCTGGCAGTGCAGGTGGCTCAGTTACAGTGCCCTTCTCAGGTTGTTGTTTTGCCATCACTGCTTTTGAGTGCGTGAAAAGCTGTTTATATCTGTTTTCCCTGTGATCAGCAGTGTCACTCTCTCGCAGGTCCCTTGAGCAAACCCGCAGAGAGAAAGGGCTGATTTTTACCAATCAGTTTCAGACCTCGGGGACTGTCTGTGCTGGAGGAGCTTTCAGCGCTGGTGCAGGGTTTGTGTAGGTGTCTGTACTGGACCAGCCATTTAATTGTTTTGGTTTTCAGGGACAGTATTTAAATTGTTAATTCATGCCTGTTTCTGACATACTGGCCATGCTTATTGTTAATAGCTTATTTCCATCCATACTAACACTATCTAATTCAGTCAGATGTAAATATGAGGATGCTGACCTGTAGTTAATCCCACATGTCCCTGACTGTTAATTTAATGACTATTAAATATTAATGGGAGCAGAGAACGGAAGTCAGATCACCTTTTCAACAGCTTAGTGCCCCTGTCACTGGGCTACAATGTCATCCTTGATCTTGATTTTTTTATTCCCTTTCTCCTGGTTTCATTTACAGGACAAAAGAAAGATGCATTTTAGAGAACACTTTGCAGTCAAGCAGCTATTGCAAGGATTAAGGCTGTACCAGTTTCTCCTAGCAACTAGGTGGATGTTCAAACCACCATACTGTTGGATAAAAAGGGGGTGGTTTTTGTCCAGAACCTAGGAAAGGGCCCTACACCCCAGCTTGGTGGCTACGCTGGAGAAGGGGAGAGTGCACACAAATGCAGACACCCATGACCCACATCCTCCTCCTGATGCTGTGCAAAAAATAATTCAGTGTTCAAGGAGAGATGAGAAGGCTGGCTGGTGGTGACAGTCCTTCCCAGGGCTGGTCGTGGATCTGCAAGGATCTACCTGCGCATAGTTCATTAAACAAACTACGGTCTAGTGCTGAGGGTGGACCCAGAGCCTCTGGTGCAAACCTTCGACACTGCAGTGCCAAGTGCCCGGTTGTGTTCCCAACTTGGTGGTGGGAAAACTCTCCTGGTTAGTCTGGAGTACAGAAGTGAATCCTCCCTTCTAGAGGAGAGAGCTGTGCATCACTCTTTCCATTTCTGTTGAGCATTATCATGTCTTGATTCTCACAGGAAGCATCATCACTTCTGGTCATGCTTCAATAAAAGAAAGCCATGTCCCCCCCAAGACCATCCAAAGAATATTTCATTTTCAAACCTCTTAAGTTTTCTGACAGAGAGGAACAGCAGTGGTAGTGTAAAGATCTTTTTCTATTCATCTTCCTATGCCTTTTTCTCTCATGGTCTTTTCTTTTGCCTCAGGCAGTTAGGACTGCTTCCATGTCTAACTGCTGGAGGTATTTGTCTGTGCTTAAATCTATGTATCTTCATATGATTATATTTTTCTGATTATAAAACTAATGAGGTAAGGCAGAAATCAATCAAAGTAGCTGGGCTTGAAGTGCATTAATACTATCTTTTACTATTGTGATTATTACTTATTTACTTTTTTAATTGTTATCTGGTTTACTTGTCTCTATTAGAGACATTTCTCAAGACAATCTTTCTGACTACAGTGTTTTATTTCTAAAGAAAAATGCAGGCATTTAGTGAAATGGAAATTACTTCCTTATTATTTAAAATTAATTCAGCCTGTCAAAATGAACTCATTGCCATGCACAGTGCTTCCTTTTTAATTCAGTCTCAGCCTTTCTAGCAATTGAAATTCTGTGTTGAGATGATGTACATAGTAGGTTTTTTATACCTATTAAACCCTACATATTAAGAGGATTAAGGCCACATATACATTTTAGAATAGAGCACATAATTATGAAACAAGTTTTGCAGCAGGGATAAAAGACTCAGTTTTTCCATTGGTCTTGTAAACTGCTTTGCTAGCCAGGAATGAAACTGCAAGAATGCCTAATGGGAATAAAAGGGGTTCTGTTGCCTGCTCCTTCAGGACTCTAAATTTTGCTAAATCAGGACAAAAGTAGAGAAAATATTTGCATACCAATAATTGGGATTCCAGTGCTCCCTCCTTTTCTCTCCTTAGAATAAAAAAGAAGAGAATAGAAAGCAGAAAAGAACAGAGGAGATTGAAACTTGTGATGGGTATAGGAAGAGAAAACCTTAATAAATAGGAGAAAATGGCCTGTCACCTGTGGAGGGAGCAATGAAAATAAGAGGGGAAGGGAGAGAAGTTTCTGACAGCAGCATCCTGCTGTTGGTTGGGCCCACAGAAGTTTCTTCAGGATCAAGAACCAATTAGGAAAGGAGGGGAGAAAAGAAAAGGCAGCTTTAAAAGGTCTTTGCACCTCCCGCTCTGTCCTCTGAGCCGCTCTGAGCTCCTGCTGCAGTCCCTCCTCATAGCAGCTAAACATGCCTGTAGCAGGAGTTCAGTCCCCTGGAGCCAGCCCAGTGTGTGAGGAAACATCCCAGAGAGGCACCTGCCCTGGGCTGGTGTCCTGGTCACACTCCCTGAAAAGAGGACTGCAGGAAGAGTTTGGAACTTACTTGGGAAGGCACCTGAAAAGATTGCCAGTCCCATAATAAGAAGATGACCATGGAAATTATTTTTCTATTCGCTGTCTGAATCCAAAAAGTAGTTAAACCATTTCCATCAGTTTGGGCATACCACAGACAAGACATTCCGTGTCACTCCTGTCTCCGAGAGGGAGGATGTGGGGAGCAATATACATTTGTGAAGGTGAGGGAACCATAATCCTGGAAACTATTTCCAAACACAAAGGGTGAGAAGCCAATTTGAAGTATTCAGCATGGATTTATAAAGGGGAAATCACACCTGACAAAACCTGAAAACCTTGTACAGTGACGCGACTGCCTCGGTGGCCAAGGGCAAAGCAGTAGATATTGTTTATCTTGACTTTAGCGTGGATTTTGACAGTATTTGCCACAAGCTGATGAAGTGTGGACTAAACAACTGGACAGTGAGGTGGGCTCAAAACTTGCTGAACTGCCAGGGTTAAAGGGCTGTGATCAGTGGTACAAAGGAAGTGTCCTCAGGTTTCACCAAGGGAGGTTTAGATTATATATTAGGAAAAAATGCTTCCCTGAAAGGGTGGTCAGGCCTTGGAATAAGCTGCCCGGGGAAACGGTAGGAACACCATCCCCAAAAGTGTTCCAAAGGTATGTGGATGTGGCACTTAGGGACACGATTTAGTGGTGAACGTTGGGATGTTGGGTGAACGGTTGGAAGTGATGACCTTAGAGGTTTCTCCCAACTTTAAGGATTCTATGGGTCTGTGATTAGGGAATCATCCAAAACCTCGAGAGCTGCAGGTGTGCTTTGACTTGTGCTACTTTGGTGGATGTTCCTGGTGCAACAGGCACCTAGGAGCTGCTTAAGTGCCAAAATTGTATGGATAAGAGACCACGAGAAGAAATCGGAGACTTCTTTTCTCCTGGGCTCAGAGCCTTCTTTGTGCCACCAGCTGTGGCATGTCTCCAGCAACACTTCGGAGGTGGGAAGCACACCTGGGCTCTTATCTCCCACTCTGTGTTTTCTTTCAAGTGTTTGCAATTAGCTAAGGATCCTGACACCAGACTTTTTTGGGACAAAAGGTGTTGGATTTTGCAGATTTAACACAAATTACTGTGAATTACCAGGAGCATTTTACAGAGAAGGTTTCTGAGGTTAACCAGACTGTGTTTTAATTTATAGTATTTCATCTGTGCGTTGCAAAACAATATAGACAAAACCCATACTTTTCAGATAAACTAGGAGATTTTAATATTTTTTAAATAAGGTCTAGTAACTTCAAAATATTCTTTAATGAAGGAACCTAAACCCAAGAAGTTATTGTTTTTTCATTTTGAACATTTAACAACAGTTTCTGACATATTCCAATTTTACACTGCACTGAATTATGTTACAAGTAGCAGTAATTAATTTTCTTAGTAACTCCACTCACTGTGAAGTCACCGGCCATGCTGTGAGTAAGGGGGTAACTACAGGTGCCACAGTCCCCTCTAGTGGGGGAAACCAGACCGTGCCGATTGTGCAGGACCTGCTGCACTAGCACTGGCTGGATATAAAAGCTTAGCTTTCCCCCGAAATATCCTGAGGACTCTGAGTGGATTTTATCTTTTTATGATTTGTTATTTATTTATGGTATATTATTTTTGTTCTGAAGGAGAGAGGGACACGTGAGGCTCAGGTTCAGTTCCTGCTTGCGAACCTCCTTGTGAGCAGTAATTCCCTACAAGCCCTCCAAATTCTCCTGCTAAAAACCAACAAGTTTTGCTTGAAATACTTTATTTCCACAGAACATGTTGGAAGCTATTTTGTCTCATCAAAAGGAAACTAGGTGATTCGTGAAGAACAGGTTCAACAGAGATCACCATCCAGCCCCTGGCTCAGCAGTTCATCTAAACCCATTTCAAAATCCTCATGTAATGGCATTTTCTGATTCAAAATTATGCCCTTGTAATATTCCCCTGTTCTGTGAGCAAGAAGCAGTGATGTTTAGGTTTTAGAAAGCCATTACCATCAATATAATGAGAATCCCCCCTCCCCAAGAACCACGTCTGCACATTTAGTACAGTCCTGTTCTGCAGCAGCTCCAAGGGAGAACTGTATCTACCACCCCACATCCCTTTTTTATTTTTCTCTTGCCTAATTGTGGTCATGTTTTTAATTAAGTTAAAATAGGATGTTTCACTGAGCTCCTCAGCAGCTTCCTGAATTTTGTGATCTGTCCCATCAATTGACTGAAATCAGAGCACTGTCTCTGCTGGTACCACGTGCACTGAGTGCGAGCGACAGACATTTGCATGAGCCAATTTATCTCTTAAAAATATTTCTTCTTGACTGAAGAATAAATTGCCTTTATCCTAATGCGCTAGGTAATGAATTGCATTTGAAATGTGTTTATTTTTAGCAAACAAATGCAAATGGCAGCTTGTTGTTAAAAATAGACAGTACAGTTGGCACTGAAATAAGGGCTGGGGAATTGTTCTTCCCTGATCAGTGGAAGTGCCCTCTGTGGAAGTCACCTGGGGAGAAAACATGATGTCCCTATGGAATTAGTCCTTCCAACTGGAGAGTGAACAGCAAGTCACCACTGTCACCTGAGCCCTGCCTTACAAATAGCCCCTGTGGTGCAGCATCCTCACAGGGCTGTCGTACCTCCTGTGGGGGCAAAGGCTGTGAGATGGGGACGGTACATTTTTCTTTCCCTCTCTCCCTGTTGGATGTCAGTGGGTGCAATACAGGTGTTTTATGTGCCTCTAGCTATGCCTGGCTGCAAGGAATGGAGGCATTTTAGTGAGGGGAGCACCAGGGGACTCCCGGCATCACCAGCTCCCGCTCCTCCCTCAGCAGCTGCCGCTCTGGCCACGGGGCTTTGTGCTGGTCAGGGTTTTCCTAATGTCGGTGAAATTTCCCTGGCTGCACTTTTAAGTCCATTGCTTGTCACATTCACAGGGAGAATGATTTATTCCCTTCCTTTTGGCAGCAGCTTTTTTCATAGTTAAGAGTGTTATGTTCAGTAAGTCTCCTTTCCTCTAGACTAAACAGATCAATTGCCCATGTTTTCTCTTACATTAAGATTTCTAAGGCTTCTGACATTCTCGTTGCTCCTCTCTTGTCTTTACCAAATAGGTCCATTTCTCTCTTACAGACTAGTGCCAAAGAGCCAACCATGCAGCTGAGGCCTTGCTAAACAGCCTGGTAGACTCACTTGCACATCTTGCAAATAAATTTTCCTGCTTGTTCATAATGATTTGTCTATTTTTCACAACAGAAGGACCCCAGGGACTCATATGGTCAGTTGGTCCCTAACTTTTATTTTGTGCAACTCCTTCTTCTGCCCATGGACTTCCTGCTATTGAATTCTGTCCTGTTTTTCAGACCATTTCTCTAATTCACTTTAAATGTTGAATACTGTTTCTGTCCTACAACACACTTGGAGCCCCTCCTAAGTAACTGTGACCTACATATGGAGGATATCCTCTATTCCATTGGAGATCTTCTATTGCACTATCTAAGCGGTTAATTAAAGCACTTTAACAACATCAGGCCAAAGACAGATTCCCACAAAACTCTAAGAAATGCAGTCCTTAGGCTGGACAGTGAACCACTAATCACCACTCTAACAGTATTTTTCCAACAAGGTTTGCATATATTTTCATAGCAGCTTATCTAAATATTGTTTCCTAAATGCTGTGAGAATGCTTTTTAGATTTTTCGGATTCATGGTTCAAGTCTTTTCAAGTCTGGTTTATAGAAGTGAAAACCAGCTAACCTTCCAAGTACACAGGTGCTATATCAACTAGTGTTCAGCAAATACTTGTTCTATACTTTCAGTGGATTTTTTTTTCTTTGCTTGTTTGTTTTTTGTTTGTTTCATTTCTTCCGACACTGATGGGGCTGCTGTGATACAAGGGCTCATCTTCTCACCTCGTTTTAATCCCTGGGTGAAGTACAAAAGTGCCAGTTCTGGTAATTTGGTTCCCAGAGACACACTCACAACGTCCAGCTGCACCATCCAAATCTCCAGGGTGTGGCAAATGATGGCTGGGAGCAATCCAGCTGCAAAGCTGTGCTGGACTCCAGCCATCAGCCCTGGCCCTGTCAGCACTCCCCTCCCTTGGAAAAAGAGCCAGTTTTTTTGCTTGCAGGTGTTGTCCTACAATTCTCGGCACTTCTGAGGCTGGATCTGCCCTGGGAATAGTTACACGGCTTGCCCATCCCTCCCAAGCCACACAGAAGCCATGTCCTTCAGCTTCCAATAAAATATCCTAAAGCACATCTGTCGTCGTCAAGTTAGAGGTGGGTCAAAGAAACGACATCGTCTTGTTCCGAAAACAGGAACAGGTACAGGAACTTTATTGTATCAGAGGCTGCGATTCTTATAGACCTGAGTCTGGACACGTGTTCAAGGACGATTGGTTTCTCTATACGTACATAATTCCTAATTGGACACACAAACCACGCATGTCAGAAAACATGACTCATCACTTTAGAAACTGGATTTCTGTTCCAGGTGTTACAGCTTCTCCTTCCGTGCATATCACCCTGCCGTGTGCAGAAGGTTCCTAGCATAGTCCAGCTATTCCACAGAGAGTCCAGGCCAGCTGAAGTCTACCCCACACACACATCTGCTCCTCTGCACCACTCATCCCATCCGGAGCAGGGACCCAGCCTGCCACCTGTGCGCCAGTGAGTTTTCCAGGTGTGGAAGTTATGGAGAGCAGGGATCTCCCCCTCAACAGCAGCAGAGACCTTGGCTGACTCCAGGACCTCCTGCTCTCAGGGCTGGATATCTGCCAGCCCTGCACTGAGGCTCCTCTGGCCCCAGATAATTTTGCACTGAAACCCACTATTACATGGTTAGAAAGGAGTCTCACCGCATTAGAAAGGGCTCCTTTTTGGAGGGATGATGTTAGCTTTCCTGTGAGAAGTTCTCCGTCACAGGCAGGGAAGTGTTTTAGAAGCAAAGATGTGACACAATTCTGCTCGTACAGGCTCAAGTCAGGAGACTGGCAGCTGCCACCATTTCACTGCAAAAGCACAAACCTTGTATAAGGCACAACCCCTGCTCAAGAGAATACAAATCTAATTTTGAACATTATTTTCCAGATTTTGCTTGAAAGGTAGGTTCAAATAGGGCAGGATCCCCTTCTTCCTGCCAAAAGATCTTACATACAGAGCTCTAGCCAAAAAATGCTGCCTTCATTTGGCAGAAAGGACCCAGTTTTCAAGGAGAACCAGATAAGAAAGCTCAAAGTTGCTGCGAGTTGAAAATTACCTAAAAAGACTAAAAGTTATAAGCTTAACTAGAGAAATTCCAAAATCCTGAAAAAAATCTGGTAAATATTGTTTATTTTGTACATGATTGAGAGAAGGTTCTTATCTTGGGGAGAAAAAAAATCCCAGTGAGAAGCGATTGATCTTCAGTTATTCTCATTAGAATATGTTCTTAGGAGTTGGTTTGGTTCTACTGAGTCAAAAAAGAATGAGAAAGGTCCAAAAGGGTTTCCAGCAGACATAGATTTTAACAGAAAACATGGCTGGGACTCTAGATAAAAAGCATTAGTTAAAGAAAAGTAGAACTGATTCCTTAATTATAGGCTTTAGCATTTCCTGGGACCAAACCCCTTACTTCCTAATACAGCCTAAACTGGGGTTATAACAATTAAAACTCAGGAATCCCAATTAAAGAAAATATACCCATGACAACATGTGTTTCATTAGCAGATAATATGAAGAATCAATATTTTATGACCTGTCACATACTTGAGTCATCTGTCATGTTTTATCCTTTCATGTTGGAGTTATTTGACAGCTCCAAAGTAGAAAGAAGCAAAACAGAAGTTTTTTGCTGGTGTCACAATGTCAGACAAATTTAACAGGTAATAGTCTACAACAGGCTATTAAAACACATTGGTCCCTTATTACAGAACAAATTCTACTCTGTGGGGCCTGAGGGAAATGCATCTCATAAAATTTGATATTTTTCTATAAGAAGACAGCACAAACTCTACTTTCTCTGCATTAAAAAAAAGAAAAGAAAAAGAAAAAAAAGAAGGAGCAGAAATGCTGCAACTTCGCAATGCACAGATGAATAGATGAATACTGATTTGGGGACCTTACATAACAGAGGAAGATCCACCTGCAAAACCTCAACACTTGTCTTCTGCTGGGGTCCTGCTACTGAGTCCCCAAATTCCAGAGTCAATGGAACCACAGATTATATCGGAACATACCCATATGGAAGATACAGTCAGTCTGTTGTCCAGATAAAAAGCACAGTGCAGGATGGAGATTAGATCGTATGAAGAGGAGGAAGGGATGAAGATGCAATGCCTGTGGAGTTACCTACAGGTTTAGAAATGTCATGACTGCTTATGCTTTTTTTTTTTCAAGTTCCACCTCTGAATCACACGTTGTACTTGAGTCTCAGCTTTCAAAAAAAAGAAGAGAAAACCCAAAAAAACACCTTCTGCTGCTCATAATTGCAAAGAAAACCACTAGCTCTTGGGAAATAATAAAGAAATCAGGCTTTTCAGAAGCTCATGTTTGAATGTCTCCCTGGTTTTTGAAGGTTTGTGGTTCATTAAGTCTTTCTGGAAAACAAGGACTTTATTTCATGAGCAGTGCTAACAGGATGTGTCTTCCCTCTCTTCTAGTGTGGAACAAAAAAGGAGACATTTTCATTTTTATTAGTTTCTGTAGGTAGTCTAAAAGAGCCAGTTTCCAAAGCAGCCACTTTCTTGTTTATCAGAGCATTTTCTTTTGTATTCCATATCCCCCTAGAATAGTTCTTTTCATGTGTTTAAAAAAGAAGTATCTGAGAACATTTCAGTCTCAACAAATTGGTATTTTGCACTGAACATTCCTTCAATATAAAGTTCCTGTAGGCAACACCAGGAAAGTCCAGGAGAGTGAAGATTTCTGAACCATAGCTTTTTTTTCCGTCTCCAAGCAATGTGAGACTTGGCTACCAATGGGTTTTGAGGTTCACCTCAGAGAAAAAAGAGGATGGACACACAATGTATTAAGGGCTGTAGGAATGAACACCAAGCTAATCTTCCAGGTTCAGCGACCCATTACCTTGGGTACACCATGAAACAACTGTATTTACATAACTACAGCCACAGCTGATGCTTTCCATGGTGTTGCCCACGTGGAGCGAGCCACCTCGCTGCCACAGATGCTCAATCCATGGTACCAGGTGCTTGGCATGTCCCAGCGACAGCCTGAGGTGGGCACCAGGCCACCTGTCCCTGGCCTGCGTAACTGAAGCTCAATTGCCTTATCAGGCACATCAAGAAAAAGGAGGTTTTTCTTTTTCCTTGGGTTCTGCTGATGTTTAAATTTGCCGAGACTGATGCAGCAGCTTGGCTCACCCTGGCTGCAGGGACTGTGCCGCCAGCAATGCCCTGCCTCGCAGTCTCAGAACCCCAGGGCAGCCTCTGCTCTTCCCCAGGGCTGCGGCGACCCGACAGGATGCGACTGCCAGAAAAGGGCTCCAAATTAGGAGCTGTTTCAGTGTCTGAGGCGATGAAATATTTAATCCCTGCTCTCTCTGGGAAATGCATCATCACAGATTTACTTATCTGCTGCTCACTGACAGCGGCGGCTGACAAGGACGATGACAGCTGACACACATTAACCCGGCTGCGCAGCACCAGCTATCACTCCACAGCAGAAATCCATCATTATTATTTAAGCACCAAGGAGGTCTCTTAGTGCTGGATACAAACACAGGTGGCACCTGCACTGCAAAGTCAGCCCTGCCAGGGTCTGTTGGGGGCGAGGGGCTCTTGGCAGGACCCTCAGCCCTGGTAGCCCCAGCACGGGCAGAAGCAGTGGCAGCAGACCCTGAGCAGCCTGGCACCAAGGGTACACACAGCGTCTCCTCTGCCCCCATTGCTGACCTGGCCATACGCTGATGGAGCAAAATGAGAGGAAAGGATGGACAGAAATTACTTGTTTAGGGGGTGGGAAGATGGAAGCCTTTATTGGAGCTTTACAAGAGCTACACAGCAGGCTAGTGCATTAACCCCCATACTAAAGGCTGCAGGTGGAGGGAAAGGCTCCTCAGGGAGTGCGGCTGCAGATGTGACTGTGCGGATGTAACTGGATCTGACTTGTTCCCCCTCCGTCTAAGCTGCCCCTGTTTTTTATGGATGAGCTTCATTTCTGAGCAAATCTATATCAGTGTCTTCTTTATGTAAAGGGTTGTTCTGAACTATTGCTGTCTCTGAAAGGGGTGACAGCTTTGAGGAACCCTAGTGAAACTGGGGTTTGTTTTGAGATGGTGCGCTGGAGTTTTTCCCCTTGCCTGGAAATGTTTTGCACTACATTCGTTGCTGCTTGAGACTGTTCTGCTGTCTCATACTGTTACAATGGCATTCCTACATGGAAAGGTGGATCTTAACACAAGACTTGCTTTATGGTCATTGGTGGCAAAAACCAAACAATTAGAAAATTTTCCAAGTGTCAGTGTGAATCAGGTGCAGGGAGGAAAGGGGAAATAAGCCACCAAGGATTCTAAGCCGTGGAGCTGATCCTATGCTGTGTGAGGTTTGATCCTTCCAGAGGAAGGAATAAGGTGGGTTATTTACAGCATCTGCAAATTTTTACATGGCTTTTTACATGGATATTTACATGGATGCCTGCCTAAGACTACAGGGCTTGCTGGATACACTGAGTTGTTACCTTCCTGTTCTGAGTCAGAGGAGTAGCACAACCAGGACACGGTACCACACCTGTCATTCAGGGCTGCTGCAAACCAACCTGCCTTTCTCCATGCTTTTCAGCTGGCAATTTCCTAACACAACTCTCCCCTTCCTTCTCTGAGAAATATTTTTTCCTCCGCACTGCTAATTACAATTTGTTTTCCGTGCTGAAAGCTCTTCAGGGAAGGAATCTCCTCTTTTTGTTTTACAATAGTGCACTTAACATCTCTACAGCAACTCAGAAAAATGTTTAAGGGAATAATAGAAATTAATAGCAACAGTAAATCCTTACACATTGTTCAAAGCCTGCATAAATTGTTTTTGGAGAAAGAAAGGGAAGATGACAGAAACGATGCCTTCAGGACCACAAGCATCTAACACTCCCCTTGCTGCACAGCAGACAGGCTTCCATGACAGATGGTGTTCACCAAAAAGCTCATCTTCTCCTTAGAACCTGGCTTTGCCAACTCCCAAATCCAGCCTCTTTTCTAGCTGAGTATCATCAAACCCCATAGAGATTTTTTTCAGTAGTTTAACATGTAATCTCATACCTCTGGGACTGATCGTGGGCCTTATGCCCAGTTCCAAATACATTCTATTTGCCTAGAGAGTATATAGGCAGCTAATTAACATTCCTGTGCTCAGGTACGCTAATCATTAAGCAACAGTTTTGAAATCTCAGACCAAAGCTGCTGTGGATCTGTATCTTTCTGCTGCCCATAAACACGTAACTTGGCACCTGCATCTTTCTCAAAGGCAGAAATGGGATCAATGTTTGCAGCTCATTAGCAGGTGTTGGTTGAGAACCAACATTACAGCAGCCAACCAGTCCGAGAGGAGTGTGTGCTCAGGGTGAAGGACCCACGGCCTTGCTTTGGTGAGCCCCTGCCCCAGAGGTACTCTGGACAAAGTCCTCCAGCTGCAGGACCCTTCCCCTCCACACTGTGCCCCATCAGCCAGAGCCCTGCTGGGAGCCCCAGCCCAACTCATCAGATTTCCTCTTCCCACCCGTACAAGTCCATACAAAGAGAAAATCTGGAAAACTTTTGGAAATCCTTGCATATGCCTTTGAATAACATGGAAGCAGGTGGGATTTGTGCCATGCTCCCAGATCACACAGCTTTGGCTCTGGCTGAAGAACAGGGAGATCCATTTCACACAAAGAGAAGAGAATTTAAACGTTTTTATCATTCTGCAGCATTTAAGGTTCATCAGCACTGATATTTTTGCTATGTTTTCTGAGACACTTAAACTGAACTGCTTGCAATGTTTTAGTTATTATGTTATAATAAAAAATTAACTATTTTTTCCAGGAAGTTTCTTTCACAGAAATGTCATTTTAACATGCCAGAATGGGCAGAGAACTGTCAAGGCCTTTTTCATTCCTGTTAGGAGGAAACACTCACTTATGAATTGCGGAATCATCTGGAGAAATCCAGTCTGTTGAAAAAAGAGCAGAGCTCCATTTCTGTCATAGCACTAAAATAAGCCCCATCGTAGCAGCTTCCTTACACAGAGATCCTGGCTGGCACCTTCAACAATCTGCTTCAATATCTTGGCTTCCTCCCAGGACTGAACTCCTACTGTCTCTCCCTGCTGCACAGAGCCACGGTGAAGCCTGAGCACCACACTGCAGGAGGTGCCTGGCTCTTCCCAGGCTCAGGCTTGCTCACAACCCTGGGCACTGCCTTCTGCCCACCCTGGTGGCCGAGTCCAGACAAGTAGAGCTTTGTATCAACAGCAACAAGAGTTGTTTTCACAAACCAAAAATGTGCCAACATCAACTTCTAACATTGCCTAGCCCAAGAAAACTCATAGAAGATATAAAGATACAAACTAGATATAAACTGTTGTTGAAAAAATAGCAAAAGCTGTAAGATTGTACAATGACAATACAAACATTTTGTGGCAAATCTGCCCAGGACCTTATCAAGGTACGTCAGTGACATGGCTGGATCCTCACAGGAGCTTTCAGTAAACAAGTACACATCAAAGTTTGTACCAGTTTTTAAATATAGGCAATGTAGAGCTTTCTGAGCAGTCTGATCACGCAGAGTAAAGGCTGGAGAAACAAACAAAAATACCTAAGGTTCCTCTGGGTTCCAGTGGAGAAACTGAAAAACAACTACAGCAAATGGGCAGAATATAAAGAAAATGAAACATTTTCTCATTAAGCAGTTAAAGAACAGGAAGAGTTTAGGAATCACTGTTCAGGGACTCCTGTTTAGTGACAGCAATTTATTTGACCATCTGGGCAAAGAAAGACTGCAGCAAACCACATGGAGGAAATAAAAATAGATGAACAACAAGTGACTGATTTTGCTTGACTCAAGCCTACAACTCTGCAGAACAGGAAGCGACTTCATGTGAAAGACATTATTGATGGAGGCATTTCAGCCTCTTGCCAGTCCTTCCAACAAGATACTAGATATCCCAAGCCTGCAAACCTGTCTTGAGACGTGACTCCCATGCCAAACTTGACAGAAACACCACCAAGTACAAAAGACAAATTGATGAGCCTTCTGGAGAGGGCCCACCAGAGGAAGGAGCATCTCTGTGATGTTTCATCATGAAAGAAAACGCTTCAGGAGAAAGAATAGGAGGCTTTTTGCTGTGTTTATTCATTATGATAAAAATCTTCCTTTTCTTGACAGGCACAGAGCAAATATTGAAATGGAGGAAAATGCTGCCCACTGTTTAGCAGAGTCTGCTGACTACATCTCAGTGTTTCAGTACCTCGAGCAGACACGCAACATCCTCCCTTGTCCAAGGCACACTGCGCTGTGTGTGATGGCAGCAGAGGGGCAGTACAGCAGTGCAGCACCAAGCTGTCCAGCTGAGGGACCCAAAAGCTGTGGTAGCGAGGCATGGAGAGTGGAGCCATCACCCAAGGGAGCCCTGTTTCCATCAGCCCAGACTGGTGCTGGCAGATGACAGGGGTGACAGCTACAACTTGCTCCATCCTTGGATAGGTCTCTCTTCCCTCTGCCTGTCACTCCTCCGGTCTTTCTCACCAAAATATATGCATATGTTTTAATCTTGGAGCTGCATTCGAACCGGAGGAAAGCCACCTGAGCCGAGGATTAGGAAGGGTGGCAGGGAAGCTCAAAGCCTGCCCATATTCAGGATTTTGGAGCCTGTCACTACCACTGGGTTATATTAAGGAGTAGTTGAAGGAGGGTCTTTCGAACAGGTTAAAGCTGTCAGGCTCTAGAAAGGTGCCTTTTTTAAGCTGCTCTAACCCCAGGTCACAGGATTTGCAGTCAAAATTCCCCTGTTCTCCAGGCATGGTCTCACTGACAAGAGCGGCTGAGTTGACTGCCATGTGTAGCTTGGCTCATGCCTTCCCACCGGGCTGGCCTGCTCCTTGCATCCCTACACCTAGGCCAGTCAGCTTTTCAGCTGTTTAGCTGACCTTACTGAGCCTTCCTGAGCTGGGGTTGAAATCTTAGACGCACCTATAAAGCCATTTCCTCCCCAGTGAAGGCACAACTGCACACCCTGAAAGGACTAAAACTACCCATCCTCAAGCTCTCTGACAGTGTGTTATAAACAACTAATCCAAAACTGCCTAACAATTCGGTATTTCAGGCTAAAAACCTGCCATGAATGGGCAGTAGCTTCTCTGGCCATGCATGCATTTAATCACTTTGTGCAGGATAATTATAACTCCAGGATTCACACACCTCACTTTGTTCGCCTCAGACTTAGGCCTCCCATCTCGTCCACATCTACAGTTCCACAGGATCCAACAGCACTCATCCACCCTAGGAACCACCCCGAGATTAAATGAGTCCCCCCAGGAGGGCCCTGTCTTTCTCCAAGGACTTCCCAGAGCTCACATCCAGCGTCTGTCTGACCGTGAGAGAGCTGATGTTATGTGAGGTTAGACATCTCCAAACTTAACCTCCACCTTCTCTCTCCTAAAAAAGTTTCCTCACCTTTTTCAAAATTTCCATCTGGAAGAAAACAGGAAGTTGAAGAAGTCAAGACCACAAATGGGGAGACTACCCTGAGCCATCCTGGGCTCCAGACTTAATTTCCAAATACGTGTCACCTTTCATACCTTGGCACAAGGTGGTCAGACTTAATTACTCAATCTTACTCCTTTCTTTTTTTTTCTTAATGAATTTGCCGTGACAACAACTTTTATTTTCTGTAGACTGTTGCTTTCTGTTGTAACAGCTTCAAAAAAGATTCTATCTAGAGAAATAAACAATGTAGAAAATAATGTTTCCATGCCATGTCACTTCTTCTTTGCTGTGAGGGTGGCGAGGCACTGGAACAGGTTGCCCAGAGATGTTGTGGATGCCCCATCCCTGAAAGTGTTCAGGGTCAGGTTGGATGGGGTTCTGAGCAACCTGGTCTAGTGAAAGGTGTTCCTGCCTGTGGCAGGGCCTTTGGAACTTCAAGGTCTCTTCCAACCCAAACCATTCAATGATTCCACAGTTCTCCCCACCAGCGCACTGCCTTCAACCAACCAGCCTCCAAACTCACAGACATATCCTCCTGTCATGTTTCAGTCTCCATGAACAATGAAAAAAAAGGGGAAAAAAATATAATATTAAATTAGATTTTAAAACTACAGGAATTCACCAGAGTCTGTCAGGGGAGGGCAGGACAGTCACTGAGTGCATTAAGTGTCCGAGGACTGTAGCTGTAGGTCTGCCAGTGCACTGGGTTTTTCACTGTGAATGCCAGTGTGAGTTGATGGCAAAGCTCTGTCCAGCTGTGTGCTGTACACAGATACTGAAAACCTGGCAAAATTGGTTTCACTGGATCCTTCACCCATTTTTCTGTTTCTTGGAAAAGGATGTCTAATAAAAGAGCATTCTGTCTGTTCAGTGGTTAATTCTGACTAGCATCGCCCCTGTGGCTCTGTCATGGATGGAAGCAATGCTTCACTTTTAAGAGAGAAGCAACAATGTATTTTATTGATATAAACCAGTGATTTAACAAAGTTCAATGGTAAATGTAACAGTGGTTTAACAAGATTCAATGACAAGGTACACTTGATTATTTGCTGCATAAAGACAAGGTCAGACAAATCTGCCACAGAGACTCCCTTGTTGAGTCATGAAGTTCAGAAAGGACCCCCTTGCATGCAAACCCCTTCTCAGAGAAGAGTGTAGGTGTGGCTGGATCCAATCCTAGTACCAGATTTGTTAATGGTTTATGTCTAAAAGATTATATGTGCACAATCAATCCTTTATATCGCTTAGCTAAGATTTCAAAGTTTAGCATGCTATTAATCACCAAGTATCTGTTGCAGCAAAGAATATCTCAGCATTGAGAAGGAACCTTGAAAGGTGTCCCTACTCCAGGAGACATCCTGGAATGCAGCCCACTGCTGTGCAGGAGAGCTCAGTGGGCCCTGGGCTGACCACTATTTATAGAGTAAGATGAGTGACTGTGGTCATATTTGCTTACCAGCAAGACATCTGGGTCACCATTCCAGACAGCCCTTGGCTACCATGCTGCGACCCAAAGTCCAGAGAAAGCTGGATGCAGCCCTCACAGCCCCACTGGTGGTTATGGCTCGAGCAGACAAGGGGAGAACACCACCACACTGTCCTCCTGGATGCTAAAAATGTCCTTGTGCAGCCATGAACTGAGCCTTCTGATGGCAAAACCGTCTGAGCCAGACATTTAGAAAATTCTTGAATGCTCCTGAAACCATTTCCTGCATTCCTACAAACAATTCCTACACCCCGTGCCCAGGAGTTCAGCTGCTGCCATTAGCAGGGTGCGCAAAATACACCCAGCAGATTGAATAAGTCCCACTGTTCCACTCAGCTCTGGTTTAACAGGGCTTGCATATCGAATTGGTAAAAACCTTACCATTTTTTATGTGATTCAATTCTATTTTACTGCAAGGAAGTGCTGCAGCAGAAGAATGAGCTCACACACCCTTCTGCTCAGATGAGCTTCTCCTCTAATGCCATATGGACAAAGACATCACACATTTTCTATCCCAAAATTTTGTGAAAGTTTTAGTAACTCCTCAAGATTTCCTGTGTGTTCTCTTTAACCCCTTCCCTCTCAGGTAGTCTTCAGTAGCTGTGAGTGACAGCAGAACAGGCAGTTGCCAGATCCAGTTTGACAGGAGGAGGAGGAAATGTGCTTGGGCAGCTCTGGTGTGGACAGGTCATTTATCACGTTTTATTGAGAAGATGCTGAACAATGAAACACTAAAAGAGGGATGCTAGCAAAGCAGTTGGGGAATTTCTGGCCGTTCTTTTTTCCATTTCCATATGGTAGCCTATACCATCTTCATTGTGTCTGAACTGAAATGCAGGGGAAGCAGCAGAGAGCACAACTCATTCACCTCATGGCCACACAGCTATTTCCAGGATGATCTGTAGACAGCTTCTCCAAAACACATTAGAGTTTCATCTTGGATCACCAGGACTCTTACGAGTCTGGAGAGGGCCTGAGTTGGTGCCTGGCAGTTTACTGAGAGCACAGTTTTTGCCCCAGGATCACTCTCTCGGTGATGCATAGGCAATCCTCCATGAGGCCAGGGCAAAGGATGCTCAGAACTTCAGGGGAAAGGCACCCACAGCAGGTAGGCAAATAGCAATGCACATCATTCCTCCCTCATCACACAGAAAATAAAATCATTCTCTGAGGCCAGTCAAATAGTGTTGGTTATGTGTTTTAAAGATATTGTCTTCAAGGAAATAAGAAATGATGAGACGTTGGCTGCCCTGTGCAGCTGGTCATTTATCTGCCTTTCATGCCTTTCAGTAACACACATCTGGTTACTGTCCAGGCCCTGAATGCATGTTGCTGTTTGAATTTTGGGGTGCAGTGGGTACAAGTGGAGGTTAACACATTTAGCATTGCAGTGGAGTCTAACACACTTAGCATTGCATCAACCCTGATGTAAACAATGGAACCATCTACCTGAGTAGCTGACTCAGATCATCCCAAAGAAGGGCAACAAAGTTGGTGAAGGGTCTGGAGTACAAGTCCTTTGAGGAGTGGCTTAGGGAGTTGGGGTTGTTTAGGCTGGAGAAAAGGAGGCTCAGGGGGGACCTTATCACTCTCTGTGGCTACCCGAAAGGAGGTTATAGCCATGTGAGGATTGTTCTCTTCTCCCAGGTAACAAGGGATAGGATGAGAGGAAAAGGCCTTGAGCTGTACCAGGGGAGGTTTAGATTGGATATTAGGAAAAACTTGGAGAAGAAATTTCTTTTGGGAAATTTTGGGCTTTGGAGCACACTGCCCAAGGAAGTCGTGGATTCACCACCCTTGGAAGTGTTCAAAAGGCACCTAGTGCTTGCAGTTATGGTTTAGCAATGAACATAGAGTGCTGTGTTAAGAGTTGGAATCAATGATCTTAAGGGTCTTTTCCAACCTTAACAATTCTGTTATTCTATAGCAGAAAAGTGAGAACTCCAAGCACCTCATTAAGACTGAACTTGTCCAACTTTTTTTGGCCTACAGCCCAGGCAGCGGTGTTATCCAAGGTGCCTCAGCATGTCTATTTTCAATTGCAGACCTTCAGCATCAATGTTTCTCTCATCCTTCATCTCCTCCCATACACTAAACACAGTGCCAGCATTCAACAGAGAATAATGTTGCTCTTTATGCTGGAGGAATACTGTGGAGGTGCTGGGAAATCTCTGGTGCTTCATTAATGCATGGGATTCTGCCAGCCAATGTGGTTTTGTAACAGTACTGGTTTTGGTGTGACCATGGATGCAAGTTGCTCTTTAGCACAGTAATTGTGTTTGGAGTCAGCAATAAAAGATTAAGATTTCGAGAGGTGTTGTTTTCTAGATGCCAGTCAAATGCATGGCAAAGAAGATCATATAAATATGGCTGCTGACAAATAATGGTGTAAAGTGGTAAGATTGTCTGAGGTAATATATAGTCAGACCTAGAAGGTCTGCCTTTCTATATTTACTATTCATTTGACTGACTTTACGGTAACAGCATGTAAGGGACCATCTGAAATTCAGTACAGCCTTTATGCCTTGTCAGGGAGCAACCTGGAAATCTCGCCATGATTCATCTTTACCACTAAGAAATATCAGTAGCCTCTCTCTGAAAATGTACATAAACACTCCAATGCTCCAGGCTGAGTGTACCCCAGCTCTGCAGTCAACAGAAGTGACTGCCCTAATTGATTGGGTCAAATATGAATAGCGACCGTGTTGTGGCAATGTCAGCCTAACAGGCAGCCTTTAAAAACTTCAAAGAGGGAATTTAACAGCAGAGCACCTGGGTGTTTGAGTAATACAGCTTTCATGAAGACTGCTTTCATTAACTGATTTCTAGGCAACAGCACTAGAAACAGGTTGTAAGAAGCTCTAAGAAACCTCAAGGAGTCAAAAGCCTATGATGTGCTACTGAGGGATGCTGGATATGAATCGCTTATTTCTGCCTTGTCAACTAGGCACCTCTGGTATTTATTACATTTCATTTCCATGTGTGTAACACCTGTGTGCAAAATTTGTCAAAAGAACTAATAAAGGACTTAGTATGTTGCAGCTGAAATACTGAGTACTGCTGGAAATCCAATAAACGTTAGGGGTTTGAATAACACAGGTACATGAAATTATGATTAAAAATAATTGAAAGAATTGACACATTCATGTCTATTAAGTTTAGATTGTTCCTAGGAGTATGAGGGCATGTGCTTTTCTCCCAGCTATGGATTGTTTCAGAGGCTCACAAACCCCCATATCTCACTGACCAAATAAACAGATTGGAGGCTCATGCAATTTTTCATTCTTTTATTTTATTTAGTAGTGTTACTTACCTATATGAATAATTACTATATTATTTACATTCGTCACCGTATTCATAAAGTACACCAAAATTCCCGACTCAGACCATTTTTTAGTAGATTTTATTTATAACAAGTAGTTCCATTTCTCATCCATTCTTTATCCTTCATTTTTGCTACGTTTTGAAGGGTGAAAGGAAGCTCAGGGAGCTATCAAAGGCAAGTCTCCTTTTACAACTGGAAACTACCATCCCCATTCTATACTTGTGTCATAAAAATGTTTTTAGCACAGTGAACATTATATTTTATATTCATCTTTGACACAAGCAAAACTGTTCTATTTTTCTTTTTCAGGGCCCTCCTGAGTTCACCTTATGCTTCTGCGTATTTATTTGCTAATTTCTAGTATCAGCAACATCAATTAAAAGTGTCTTGTAGAACAAATCCAGACTATAGATACATGCTGAACACGTGGGCTATAACAAGTCAGAAATTTTCCTCCAAAACAAACTTTGCTTGAAAAATGCTGATTCATTGGAAGCTGATGGGGAAGCAGAGTCCATAGCCAAAGGGTGGAAGCAGAGTCCATAGCCAAAGGGTGGAAGCAGAGTCCATAGCCAAAGGGTGGAAGCAGAGTCCATAGCCAAAGGGTTTGCCACCACCAGGCTCTCTGGTTTGTGGTACCACCACCCCAAGCTCTCAGGTCTGGGTATCCTGCTCTGGGGCATCATGCTCCCTGGGTCTGTGGGTGAATCAGCCGCAGGACAAGGTGGTCATAAGAGCCAAGGCATGTGGGGAATTGGTGGGAATGGGAGAAAGTGGCTGCTCATGTAACATGGGGGGCAATGAAATACTTCAGTCTCCTAACAGTAACATACTTTAAGAGTTTCTAGTTCTGAAATTCTTTATTCTTTGTCATTTCACAATTTTTCTTTTGTTTTCACAAAAATAGTGATTTCCTCCTGGTTCTGCATTCCAACAAGTGTCCTGCAGAGGCCCCTATGTAACAATGAGGAGAATGGGATTGTGATGATTGTGGTTGTCCTCTCCCCCAGGTTGTGGCCTTGTAGGACCCCTGACCAGTGACCCTTTCACAGAAGGCAGTGGGGAGGCTGCCTGCCAAATGACTTCATGGTTTGGTCTTGGCGATCTGGGACAGTTTAGCTAATGGTGGATTTGCAGCGCTCATTTGGGGCGAGACCCTTCTGTTCAACCCCAAACGCTGGAGCAGCCAGGTTTTTGCATTTGCTTGTATGTGGGCACTTGCAAATAGACTTTCTCATTAAGCCCCTCTTCCCATGTGCTGCCCACTCCAGAGCAGTCACTTCCAGTGAGGAGGGGGAGCCTTTGTCACCCTGCTCCCAGTGCCACATCACCCTGCTCCCAGTGTCACATCACCCTGCTCCCAGAGCCACATCACCCTGCTCCCAGTGTCACATCACCCTGCTCCCAGTGCCACACCACCCTGCCCCAGTGCCACACCACCCTGCTCCCAGTGCCAGCACAGCCAGTGTCTGCTCTCCCTGACTGCAGCTCTGTTTACAGCACAGGGAAGCTGCACTGGTGAGAATGAATTTTTAAGGGAGAGTTTGGGTTAAAAGCACCTCTGCACCTCCGTCCTCATTTGAAATTTAACACAAGGTTTTATTTTATCATGTTTGCAAATGTGGATTGTGTCCTCAGGGGAGTGAATGAGGTTTACTGATACAGAACAGAAATGTCAGGATTTTAACTCATTTCATGGTATTCATCTAGTAAATGTCATTCTCGCCCCATATGTGTTGTATCTTTATTTTCATATTGCTCAAACCTTAGGTGAAACAGTCTTATTATTTTGACTTCGTGTGTTGATTAGCTGATGAAAATAGATTTTTAATAATTTCAGATTACAAATCGTATATGCAGATGAATTTTTTTGCTTTTCATGATAAACGGAAATGCGTAAGATGAAGTGCATTAGAATATTGGTCAAAGGCTTGCTCTGAGCTAAGCACAGTGTGAACATCTTTATGTTTGCTGGCAGTAAACCAGCTTCTCTCTTCTCTCTGTTTTGCACAGTCCTACTAAGCCAATCCTCACTAGAATGAGCACAAAACAAAACGAATAACAGCTTTTGTACATCAACATTAAAATGGGAAGAAGCTTGGGAAAGGGCCTCCGACAGAGAAGAACGCTGACGAGTGCAAAAATGCCTGATGGAAAAGCACCACCTTCTAAACATAGATCAGCCAGACGTGGAAGTGATTTTCAGAAGAGAAATGCAATCATGGATTACACACCAGCTCATTAGAAACTGTTGCTGAACACAGCATCCAGAAGACATGCATGAAAAGTCACATTCGGGGAATAAATTAAAAGGGGTGTAGTTGTTGCTAGATAAACATATGTAATATATATGCATTGAAGAGGTTTGTAAATGTCATTTTTTTTATTCGGACGGAAAGCAAAAAGCTTTAAAACCTTTCACAGTAGAGAGGCAGTTAACTCCAGAATATTCCTATCCCAGTAGCCAAGAAGCTGATAGGACATCTCTCTTTAATTAGCATTTATAGACTCTGAATGTTTCCATCACCCAGTGGAAAAAGCATAACTTTTACTGCTACATTGCTCTACTTCATCTACTTCACTGTATAATAAGTTGACTAAAACTGTAAAGCTTCTCAATTTTTACTGCATATGTGTTCCAACTAATGTCTGTAACAAATTTAAGACTCAAAAATTATTTCTGACCTATATTCTAGTTCTATGAAGCATATATACTATAAGGTATGTTTGACTGAATATCATAATAGTATAATTTCCCAAGATGCATAGAATTGTTTGTATTTGAAGCGACAAAATAAAGGCCCTTGATTTCCTTTTTAATAGGAGAAAGTAATTTACCCCTTAAATGTAACAAACAGCTGCTCACTCCAGGAGCATTTCTGTTCTTTGCCTTGTTCTGCCATATAGCTGCTGAGTGATGCTCTCCGACCTGTGCTAATGCCAACTGGATGAGATGAGCTAATGAGCCCTTGTGGCCTAAAGTTTAAACCTAATACAAAAATTAAGAGACTAGTAAGCAAGTGAGCATTGGAAATAGCCATGTGAGGGATGGATGCACAGAGGCCCGAGGTGCTGGTGGGGCTGGTGGGTCCCAAAAGATGCTCTCCCTTCCAGTAGCCATTGAGAAGTAAAACAGGAGTAGGCACAGAGTATGAAGAAAGACATCGTAGTGAACGGCCTGGATGCCAAGCATTAGGCACAGAGCAGCAGATGGAAGCAGAAGCCCCCTCCCCTGTGCTCTTCTCCAGCACCTCCCAGCAAGGCACACATCTACCCTGGCTCAGGACTGGGCAGGAGCACGTTGCTCCCTTCATGCCTTCTGCCCTCTCCTGTGTAGCACAGATGAATCCAGCCCCAAATGAACACTGCAATGCTAGTTTCTTCAGGTTTTTTTAAGCCTGATGCTCCATTCTTTGGCTTTCAGGGGAAATGGCTAAAATAATAATTAATTGCTAATGTTGATCCCCAGTAATGCAATATGCTGAAGACATGAGGTAAACATGAGCTAAAACCGCTTTTTAACTATTGGCTGCACAACGTCAATTATTCCAGAATTTAGTGCATGAATCTCAGAAAAATTATTTTACTTTTGAATGAAAAGTTAACTTCAAGCAAACTGCCAATAAACAAATACAGGGAATTAGATAACTCTTCTGTCCAACTACCAACACACCAATGTGGTGCTGCTTGTCTTAGAGACTGAACACTGATGTAGATGTCAGCCAAGTAAATGTATGTGTGAATCCGAGCACCATAACAAAACAAAAACAAAACAAACAAAAAAAGAGAGAAAACTCACTTTTTTTAAGCCAAAACTGCTCTTGTAACTGTATGTAGAAAACTTTCCTGAATTCTACAAGACCAGTGTTAGAGCTGGTCAAAACCTCCACCCAAATCAGTCAACCTCCATAAACATATCCTCAGTACCTGTTATTGACCCAAAGGGGATGGAAGGTAAAAATCAAGCAGTTTACACATGAGGCTGCATAAATTCATTAAGGGCCCACTTCAGACGGGTTTTTAAATCTGTGATTAGTCCAGCCACTGTCAGCTGGAAAATGCACATCCTTAAGAGCCAGATGCATTCAGGAGTCCCTGTTAAATGGTGTCTCAGTGAAGCCCATTCTCATTCACTGCTCTTGTTGGCTCACAACCACACTCGCACCTCAAAGCCTGTGAAAGGGTTTGCCATCTGGATGTGCTATCGTATCACCGTCCTCATTTGCTCCTTGAGTTTACCTCTACCCCAACTATTGCAGTCATGGCACTTTTGCTGTGACAGAAATCACCAAAACAGGGTTTCTCTGTATTATATTATATGATTTTGTTTTGCATCATGGTGATGGTGTAATGTAAAAGCCCTTTCTAAATATACACAAACATTGCAAAAAGTGTGTCATCACAATATATCACAACCCTGTCAGGGCAGCTCAGTGAATATGTACCATTTGTACACAGTCAGAAGCAGACACGTACCAGGATGTACATCATTAAATGTTGATTCAGTAAGAATAGTATGTTTTATCCTTTTCAATGTCACCACTTTCCCATCCCGCTCCATTGTAACTTGTCAATTGTAGTTTTTTTTTAAGTCAACAAACTGTAAAGAAAACTGTTGAAATACCTGATTTTCTGTAAAAAGTAATAACAACAATAATTTTTGTTACTTTAAAGTATGCTTGGTATTGAAGTACCTAATAAAGTTCAACAACGAATTTTGTAGCATACTAAAATAAAGTGTGATAGTGCTTTTCTGCATCTCATCTGTGGTAACCACTGCTCTTGTTGGGATTCCTGTCCTCCTCCTAAACACAAGCCTGGTCACAGCCTACACATCTGTACCTACACAGCTCCCTCAGGTATGTAAAGTCCAAGCAAAATCTGATCCCTTCATGAGTGCAGGAATTTGTATGCATAGGTCAAATTCATAGTATAAGAACCTTATTGGTAAGTCATCCCCACCCTCTCGTACCTGACTACATATATATATATATATATATATATATATATAAAGGCAACAATATGAAGTTCCTGATTACTTTGTTTGGTATAGTAATAGAAAGGAGAGTGTAAATTATTTACAAGTTAATTATGGTTAAATAGAGAACTGCCAGGTTTGTAGGATGCTGAAATCCTGTTCATTTTTATAGGCAGTGCATTTCCGTTATTGCTAAATAGATTAGAAATCCCAAACAATGATTTGGAGGACACAGAAAAGCTCAGAATTTGGTTCCCCCTTAATTTCACTACATGAAGGTACACTGGGCTGCCATAGATGTACATCATCCCAGAGCTTGCATCAACAGAAGGTAAGTACTTTCGTGTCAGAGATGCTGGATTGGCCTCCATGCTGCTGATGCAGCAATATCTGCATTGGGAGATGATTGAGAAATGATTGTGATTGGAGTCTAATTATGCCCAAACTCCCAGGCTCTGACACATTTCGATCGGAGTAACAGATCAGCTTCCCTCACACCATCTATCTTCCCCTGTTCTAGGTAGGAAAATGTAATGCTGGGTGCAGCAGCTTTCTGTCTGTTTTCACTATGCCTGTCTGATGTCCTTCAAACATTTAAAAGTTTTAGTAGTTTCATCTGATTCTCTGAGGATCTGAAATGGAGTAAAATCTAGAAAATTTAAAATAAATTAAAAAACCACCCCAGATTTGTCCTGACTAGTTTACACATTGCAAAGATAGCCATATGCTGAATAGGTTCTGAGGTAGTGCCAGAAAGCAACACTTTTTTTCCCCATGTGCTAAAGTCTAGAGGTTTACACGTTCCTCCTTTCCAAGGAGCTCCACACAGAAGGGAATGGCTTTGCCTGCTGTTGGAGTAGCTGGCAGTACCGGCACACAGTAGCCATGCTTGCAGCCATTCCACCTTGATCTGTGATCCTCATTGGCTTACATTAATATTTTGACAAGAGGCTTTCACAGAAGGCTCAAAATTCTGCAGAAAGTAGTTTAAAAATCCAAGCTCTTCCCTTTACATCAAGTAACATCAGTGCTGTGGGGCTGAGTACACAAAGCCAAGGCTTGCAGTGATCAGATACTGCCATGACACTTTCTACTACCCATCTGTCTCTCTTAAATTTTTGCTTAGTGTTACTTTATACTGCCTTCTGAAATGCCTTCTGGATTTTAAAAAGTAAAGCGATACATCCTTCCTTTCTTCCAGATAGTCTCCTAGCCCCATGGTGGGCAGTTACAAAGCTTTTCCACTTCCCAAAGTGAGGAGGGAGGTATTGCCTGCACAAGAGACAGATTTCTGGGGCGACAGTGTAAGCAGACACACTGTGCTCATCAACTCCCACGAGGAACTGCGGCCCCTAATTGCCCACGAGTCACTGCAAAGCTCCTCTCCTTTTAAAATGGTTCCAAAAGTTGCTGCAAAGCAGTTCCTGAGATCACAGGTGTGAGACCAGCCTCCAAGTTTGAATAGCAGCTCAGTTACCTGGAGAAACAGCCTGGGAGCAAAGATGCTCCAAAAAGCCAGGATCTGGGGCTGAATTTACCTCCACAAACTGGCTTTAAAATAGTACAACAATATGGACTATTACTCCTGATTTTTTCAAGTGCAAGTAAGTTTTTTATTAGCCTAACATAGCTGTAAGGATTAATAAGGCAAATTATTTATATATTATTGTTAATAATTTCTTAGAGGGAAAATGAAATAAATATTGTCAAAATCCTACATGCTAGACTGAAGCCTCTTTGATATGATTAACACATATGTTAAAAAATATGTCCCAAATTTAAAAACAGAATATGCTCTAGATTATCAGTTACATCACCAGTTACAGAGACTCAGGATTTCCCTGTCAAGCCTTAACATAGAAAGGCAGGAGTTTTGCTTTGCCATTAAAAAAAAACAGGCATCTCATCACTTTGACAACTCCCAAACGTGGCCTTCTCACAAGATACCAGGCAAAACTCTGGAATGTCAGCACAAATGTCAGGCCTACAGGTATGCAATTAGCACTTCGATTATCCTTTATCTGACTTTATGCCAACACAACATAAAATTAATAATGAGCTAGGTATGAGACATTTAAATCTGAAAAAGAAAATTAAGTATCCTGTCTATTTGCTTCAATTTTTCTTCCCATTGGTAAAATGAAATTAGTTAAAGTGTCTCTGGAATATTCTGAGGCTCAATTAAGTGCCTGCTGTATTTGTTGAGTTTCTCAAATGGCAACTGAAAGTAATGTAAGATACGATGCTCTTCAGGCCATGAGCTGAGTTGGGTGGTGACAACAAAGCGAGAGAGTTTTCTAGAAGAGCTCTTAGGCTATAAGCTGCTGTATGTGTCATCAAGAAAGGAGCTGGCTTAGTCAGTATAGTTGGATTTTATATATCGTTGAGAAGGATGAAGAACAAAATAATTCAGGAATTCTGAAATAATTTCTCGCGTAATACATGCCATCACTGTTTGCGAGTGGGTTTTTTAATTCTTATTTTATCTGCTTGAATAATATTCCTCATTTACAGGTTTTAACAAATTTTGGTTTACGTAATGTGAAAATTCTTCAGACACAAGATACCTTGAGGATGCTGAAAGTAACGGAGGGGCTTTCCTAGAGCATCAGCAGGCCCGATGGATATTGCACATATCTGTGCTGCCATCTAATGGTTGGCCAGCCTCTCCGGGAGGGCGGTACTCGGAGTTACAGGCAGCTTTGCACCTGCGTTTATACAGATCAAGGTAACAAAACAGCGCACACATAACCTCCTGTGCCTCCCAGAAACAGGGCAAAAACAGAGGGGTGAAACCAGCAGTGTATTAACCCGCACTGGACAAAGTTTGAGAGCTGCTATGTTTTTATTTGAATTCCTGAAGATTGAAGAGAATAAGCTTCATCCCTGTAAGTGTGGATGAGAACTTACGTTTAACATTTTAAAAGCATTTTTTGGAGCTCAGCATTTGCTAGGGACAGGTTTCTGCATTTCCCAGATAGGACAGACACTAATATCTATTTACCCCTCAAGAGCTCACAGAACCACAGAACGGTTTGGGTTCAAAGGGGCCTTAAATATAATCTAGTTCCAACCCTCCTGCCATGGGCAAGGACACCTTCCACTAGATCAGGCTGCTCAAAACCCCATCCAACCTGGCATTGAACACTCCCAGGGATGGGACATCCACAGCTTCTTTGGATACTGTTTCAGTGCCTCACTGCCTAATTTCTCCCTAACATCTAATCGAAACCTACTCTCTTTCAGTTTGAAACCATTCATCCTTGTCCTGTCACTGCAAGCCTTTGTACAAAGTCCCTCTCCATCTCTCTTGCTGGCCTCCTTAGGTACTCGAAGGTGCTCAAAGGCCACCCTGGAGCCTTCTCTTCTCCATGCTGAACAGCCCCAACTCTCAGCCTGTCTTCATAGGAGAGGTGCTCCATCCCCCTCTGATCATCTTTATGGTCCTCCTCTGGACTCGTTCCAACAGGTCCATGACTCTCCTGTGCCAAGGACCCCAGAGCTGGAAGTAGTGATCCAGGTTGGGTCCCACCAGTGAGGAGCAGAGGGGCAGAATCACCTCCCTCAACCTGCTGCCAACACTGCTTTTGATGCAGCCCAGGACAGGTTTGGTTTTCTGGGCTCATGTGCAGCTTTTCTCCCACCAGTTCCCCCAGGTCCTTCTGCACAGGGCTGCTGTCAAACTCTTCATCCCCTAGCCCGTACTGATATGGAGGGTTGCCCCAACACAGTTGCAGGACCTTGCACTCAACTTTGTTCAAACTCAAGAGTTTTCCATGGACCCACTTCTTGAGCTTGTCCAAATCCCTCAGGATGACTTTGCCTTCCTCAGATGTGTCAACTGCACTGCTCAGCTTGGTGTCACCTGCAGACCCACTCTCAGCTCCATCATAAGCTGGGCAGGCCACCTGCTGTCAAAGCTCTGAGTGGTGTTCGGGGCCATGAAATGGAGGGATAGAACGGCAGAAGTAGGAGACGTCAGAAAGAGTGGAAAAGTTAGGCAGCTGAAGTCAAAGCCCTGTAGCAGAAAACAACCACAACTGGTCAGCATTCATCCAAATTTCTCTTGTTGAAAAAGCAGGCGTTAATGAAGTTATCAAAATAATTAGCCTGAGACGTTATTAAATATAGTTGATGAGCTACGGTCATGCAATAGGAGATTCATGAGTATCTTAAAAGGTGACAGACCACAGAAAATCGATGGTCCCTTTAGGAACAGGACTTCAGATTTAGGCCATCCTACGCTTTTGCTCTGAGAAATGCTAAAATCTGATTATGGATTACCAGGCTGAAGGCTGGGAGCGGCTAAAATCTCTAATCCCAGAGGAAGAATGCAGGGACTCTAGAAGCCACTAATACACTGACCATGAGAAAAAGTGTGTTGTGAGAGTGCAGTGAGATCCAGGCTGTGGCAACCATACCAGTAACAATGAGCTGTTCCTCCCTGGTGAGGCTGTGCAGCCTCCCACAGTTCCAAAGTGATGTCCCCAGGATCCTACCACACCCTGCTAACTCCAAGGGAGTCTGGAGAACAGGAATCGGCAGCAGAGCCACCCTGCTCAGGCACCACCTGAGAAAGAAAAAGGCTGAAGATATGACAAATCCCAGAGAAGTAAACTGGGAAAAGTTCAAAGCCATCACTGGAATTTGGACAGGATTTCTATTAAAAAAGCTCCCAAAACAATAAGAAGAGTATCACCACACACGTGTCCTGTTCATTTCATACCAAGGCAGCTGATAGTCTTCCCAGAGGCTTTAGACAATGGGCTTCTGAAACGAGTTTGTAAAATAACATGCTATTGCATGTATGTGAGAGAGCTTAAATAAAGACTCTGCCTGCTGCTTTTGCCAGGCAGGAGACCCTGTTTGGTGTTGGGCTCCGAGGAACTACCACACCAGGCAGGATTTCAGTTTGCCAGTCAATCGTCACTGGACTGGGCTTTTGCTCTCACAGGGAGACCACACCTCCAGCTATCACCAAGTAAAATTTGCACTTAGATATTCCTTCCCCTTTTTGCTGCTTCTCTGCCCTTACAGGCTCCTCCGAAGTATAAAATCAAAATATTATTATCTGTATCAGAACGCACAAAAAGTCACAAACACAACACATTTTACTCGTTTTCAGTAGCAGGTTTGTTTTTTTCATTTTTACAAGAATTGTGGAGGGTGAAGAGGCTGGGCTAACTTTTGAAGACTGGAAAATGCAGGGAGGAATCTCAAACCCTGATATTCATGCCTGAGAGTCCTGGATTCACAGTAATGCAGGAACATTCATACTGGAGGGGCTCTGGGAGCTCCTTGATGGGGTCAGGGCACTATCCAGTCTGGTCTTATAAACTGTGGTGAAGAGTACACAGTGTTTCTGGGCACACTGCTCCGATGCTTAATTAATCTCACAAATAAGTAATTAATTAAGTAAATATCAACCGGGAGATGCTGATACATGATATCAGAGCAGCTGCTATGTGTGTGGCTATACTCTTAAGGGAAACCATTCCAATCTTCTTACAGAATGTTTTTAACTCCTAGGCATGTGCAGAGAGGCCAGATTTTAATGTATTTATAGCGCTAACATGTCATTGGCACTGATTATATTCTTGCTGTAGTTGGAAGGCATGTATTTCGCCTAAGCTTGTCTATCCTACCTGTAAGAACTAAAGACAGAAAGCTTTATTACTGTGTTGGAAAGTAATAAAGGTAGGTAGACCAACAGAGAAATTATTGGTCTGTAGTCCTCACATTTGTACCTGCGCCTTCTGAAGAATTCCCCAGCCAGGAAAAGTCAGGTTGAGCTAACATGTGGCTACCAGACCCGTGCCTGCAGCAGTAAATTAAACAACTGCCAGCAAGCAGCACCTCCATTTCATGTTGGGTAAAAACCTCAGGGTTTGTGAGACCTGTTCTGTTTCACCGGGGTAGATTGGGAGATTTGCAACAGGTTATCAGTGGAAACTGAAACATGTTGTTTTGCAAAGCTGCTGTTGAAACCCGGAATGAAGTGAAAGAAGCGATGCAACTGGGTGGATATAGGAGCACGCATGTTGGTTTGATGATGTAGAAATCAGTTTACAGAGTAGCATCTGTTTCCAGGCCGTGAATTCTGTTCATCTGGGACCCTGGGAGAAGTCTTTCCAGACACTGGGAAAATACTCAAAATCTGGAGGCAATTGTGCATGTGTTACATCATCAGGCCCTGTTTCTTACAGGCCTTAAGCAATCTCTTGAAGGGAATCAGTTTTCTTTCCCACTTTTCTTATATTCTCTTCCCACTATTTCCCTTCTACTTTCTAAGTCAGAATATTGCCAATTATCCCTTTTTTTTTTAATTGAGAGTTTTTGATAACTAGTGTTATTCTGAAAGCCCAAGTGATTTATTCTGGACTTCTCAATCAAAAGATATGGATGTATTATGCATGTTTTGTTGTTTTTCCTTGGTTTTGTTGTGGTGGGATTTTTTTCAATACTTAATATTGACTGCTCATAGTCATGATGAAATGCAGGAAAATATGGACGTCACGTATTCTAAAGTATTCCAAGCCAGAAGGCAAATGGAAAGTACTGAAAGCTCAACTGCACTTAAACCTCATTATTTTTAAGCCTATCTCATGCTACTTTGTTGTCTGATTCACTGTATTTTAATGCCCAATACTGCAGTAACGAGCTAAAAAGAACACTCTTCCAGAATGTGGAGAAGAACATGCCAGCCAGGTGTCGTCCCAGGCCAGCAAATGAAGCAGCAGGCAGCAGGGAAAACAGGCTCTGGGTCTGAGCTGCCTGGTGCAGTGCCTGCCAGGCACTGTGCCAGAAACAACAGCCTGAAGCAGAAGTTTTCCCAGTTCTCGCTCCTGTTCCCTCCTTTTTTCAGCATGTTTCTGTGTTAGAATTTTATGGATGAGGTGTTTGATCCACAGTCCAGCACTCAACTTGTTGTCTTTCCTTTGTCTTGTCCTGTCCCCCAGATGCCAGATGGTTAGTATCAACAAGAGACCTTTTTAAGTAAAGGAATTTATTGAATACAACAGGAAGAGAAGGGAAATGACTTTCTAAAAGGTCAAGGGAAGACACAGTATTTATGAAGACACAGTATTCCAGAGCCCCTGGACAGTATTAATATTTTGCAGATTGCGTTAGCTAGATGAGGAGCCCAGTGATACCTCCAAGCCCCCAAATCTCATCAATGTCAAATGAAAGCCCAGTCAAGGACATTGACATGCTGCAGTTTTGTAAAGATTTTGGGGTCCTCTTTACCAGACAGAAGCAAGGAAATTTGCCTCTCCATCAGCTTCATCAAAGCATGAGCCCCAGCCATAATTTTGCCTGGGCTGTCCAACACGCTAAAATCCCAGATGAATCGCTGAAAATGCAGTGTCATGGATGGTTTATGTCAATCTAAGCATGAGCTGCTGTCAAGAGGAGCAGTCCTACTCTCCCCTGACTGCTCCCACCACCTCTCCAGGTGTCAGTATTGGTGCTTGTCTATCTGCATGCTCAGCTGCACCACTGAGCTGGTTCAACCCACTCTATGGCTGCATGATAATCAATGCCAAAATTCTTTGAGGAGCACCAACATGGGGACTGAAAGAGAAGCCTGCAGTGGATGGACATATTTTGTTCAAGCAACCTACACCATGACTGTGTGAAGAGCAAGTCGGGTACATCCTGATCCCATGAGGACACTTACTGTGCATAGTCTGAGCAGCTCACCCAGCATCTGTGTGGGTGGCCCAAAACACCCCACATGTATCAGATGTGAAGGACACATGCTGTGAAGTCCATCTCTGTTTGGCCACTAAGACCACTGAATATGCACAGCAGGATCTCTCACTTATCTATGGGAAGGGCAACTTCTCTTAGAACAACATCACCTCCACCTACGATTCTGCCTGCAGCACCCCAAATTTCCCATCTTTAGCTGACTCTGTCTGTTCTCAGGACTGTCCTGAAAGCAATGTGCTGTGGCATCAGGTGAGTCAGGCACAGAGTCAGGTGTAAGTGCTACCCAAGATAGGGAAGAGAGATGACTCTGATTACAGAGGTTTTTAATCTGACAACAAAGCCTTCCATACACTTGGAAGTTGAAGCCACTCAGATCAATATGATAAAAATGTTTAAGTAGGAAGGTCCTTCATTGTTAGCACATAGCAAGCTGCCTCCATTTCAAGTCTTGAATCAAGATTCTCAACAAAGCAACATTTAGCCTTGATCTAGGCATTTCTGAATACAGTGGTGTGTACTCAGAGACTGTGTATCACTGCACGTAAAACCTGGACAGCCCTGACAGACAGGCTTTAGCAAACCTTCCTGCTGCTGTTCAAGGAGGGCTTGCCCCCAGCGCTTCCCTCTGCTTCCCTGCCAGGGGCTGCCGAGCCCATCATGGGGCTCACAGAAGGGAGAGTGCCACTTACATATAAAAAGTCATGTGATTGTTAGAAATTGGCAATTAGGATGAGTATACAGGGTCACCCAGTGACTCCTCTGAGAGCATTAACATCAGCAGAGGAGTTAGGAAGGAGGGGAAGAGTCACAGAGTGAGGAGGGAGGAGAGAAGTCATGACGTGGCTAAAGCAACTTAAACTGAAGTAAGGGGACTAATGGGAGTTAATTTACCAGCACCATCCAAACAGCTCACAAAGCGGCCTGGCTTTCAGCTGACACAAGATATGTTATGTGAATGTAGTATAATTAACATTATATGACAGAAAAACTATTTCCAAGTTTCATTAGGTTTGCATGAAAATAAATCCATTTGTAGATGAAAATTCCTGAGCAAAGAAAGAGTTGTGGATTCATGGTTGATGTTGTTTGTCAAGACAAATTATTTATATACAGATGCCAGTGAACTTACTCGAAGAAGGCAGGAGAAGCAAACAACGTTTCGCCGAATGTGAAGCACGTTCATTGCACCCAGAACTATCCTTCCCTCAGTGTGTTCTGCATTCCCTCATTTTCCATTTTATCGAAGCTTGATTGAACTCAAGGTTCCTGAGAAACATGGGAGTGAGTCCCAGCAAAAGGATATTTTCCCTTTGTTTTCCTGTGTCGCATACAAGCAGGAGCAGTGAGAACAATGAAAAGCCAAGCTGCACCCTTTTGCTCTGCACAACTTCCTGAAATTTCTCCTGAGCCAGATAAACGGGGCTACAGCAAAACACAGGTCAAGGTTAAAATGGCATCTGCCAGTATGCTGTGGAATTTGGGAACAGCCACATTTCACACCATCTGCTTCTTTATGATAAATCACTTTGTAACCCAGGTGTATAATAAGGTGTGAAGGGGAAATTTAAGACGAATACCTTTCTAGCTCTTACTAGTCTCACCAGGGAAACAACAGAAGTCTTGTTTTGAACTAAGGAAGGGCAAAAAGCACTAAAACCTGCACAGGAAATGGCCCAGAACTGAACAGGATTTGGAGGAAAAGCTTTCAGGGCTGCAGGCGGAGGTCTGGCTGGGGAGCAGCAGAACCAGCCGCTTTGTCACTGCCCTGGAGCAACAGCCGACCTTCACCCAGAGCAGCGCCTGTGTCAGCCGGCCCCGCCAGACCGACCCACCCGCTCGGATTAACCAGTTCAAACTGGGTATTTGAAATAAGCCGCAGGAACTTTCCTGGAGGGGATTAGCGAGTCCCTGCAGTGCCTGCCCTGACCTGACAGCAGATCTGAGCGCATCCCTGGCATCGCAGCTGCAGAGAACAGCTGAGAAGGGGTCACGTCTTCATCAGGCACCAACCGAAAACGCAGCAGACAGGACGGCACTCTGTGGGGAGCGGTGCCAGCTGGAGGTTTCCATTCCCACCCCAGCTGTCACTGCCCTGCCTGAGGTCACCACGGTGCTGCCGCTCACTTCTCTGGCCGCCCATCAAATGAACAGAAACAGGGAGCTTTGTCATGGGACGGGAGGAAGTTCAAACTCCTTTGAGGCAGCAAGGATGACCTGCTGATAGAGGCGACATCCCCAAAGTGCCCAAATGTGTTTTCATTTTAAACCAGTTCTACACTCTGGACTGGTCTGGGATTCGTAAGCATTTCATGTGGCCTGCACGACCTGCTGTGCCTCAGAGGAGATGACAGCTGCTGCCATGAGTGGTTTACAGTCTCAGAGTGACTGCAGATGCCCAAAGACCAGGGCGAAGCCTGCTCCTTTCTTTCTTTCTGTGACTCTTCCCATGGCTGGCCAGATCACTTGGTTGTTTCTATGTCCCTTCCCTGCCTTGAGGAAACATCAGCTTCTCCATACCAGCTTCACAGGCTTCACATGCTTTCTCTGGAGTCTGGAGCAGCTTTATGAAACTCAGAGCTGTGCAAAGGTGCAGGGAATGTCCTGCTGGCTGCTGCTGCCACCCAGGATGAGGGGTGACCGCCTGTGAAGCCACCCATGTGGAAGGTGGTAGTGGCAACATCCAGAAGGGAGCCTGGGGAAGGGGGGAACCCACTTGTTACCAAACCTTCCAACATCTTTGCTGAGAACACCTTGCCTTCTCAGGTTTCCTGTTTGCGTCCTGCTGTCACTGGTGTGTACAATTCCACAAACTAAAAGTTGGAGTTTTTTTCAGGTGAATCCTGGGGACTTCGGAACACAGCTCCCAAGAGCATCATTTCCTCAGCCCAGGACTGCACCTGCAGACTGAAGAGCACTCTGAGTGCACATGCAGGCACTCTGCAGCCTGCTGATACATCGCTCCTCTGCAGCTGCCACGCATGCTAGTGCACACCAGAAAAAAAACCAGCGTTGAAGAAAAGGTGTTTAATAGAGGAACGTTGCCCACAAAATAATGTTTGGGGTCATCCAAGGAAGACAGACAGGACAGAGGGCAGGTAGACCATGTACAGCATATTTTTTATTACCCTCTGTGATGTTCAGCAATTTACAAAGATACCAAGCCAGTGCCAGATTCCGACTGCCTCTCCAGGAACTGACACGTTACAAACCACAAGCTAAAAAATCAAATACAATGGCCTCACCCTCTTGATAAAAACAGTAAGAGCGGTTTCTTTATATCTAATCCACTGATAAGGAAAGAGATACATGGTCTGGGACAGCAGAGTTGGAAATTGTGTCATAGAAAGTAATATAATCCACAGTCCTATGTATTTTTAACCTGTTCAGCCCTGCCCCCTCATAAAGCAGGCATTTCAGCATGCAGGGCTTCTGTAAATTGAATGCCTTCTTAAATGCAAACGAGGGGAGCCACAAGTAAGTCTCACAAGACTCCAGATAAGATTTGCAGCTGGTATAAATAAGCAAAATGTCACCAGCGGAATTGCTCTGTTCCTCCCTCTCCTGCCGCTGCAATCCCTGACCTTGACCCTACATTTCCATGCTCCCACAAGGAGCGGAGCGCAGCCCCAAGCACGCGGCTGCGATCCCTCTCCCTCCCTGCTCAGCCTGTCCTTGCCGTGCTGCAGCTCCAGCCCTGGCCCTTCCCCAGGGACACCGCCGTGGCAAACGGGCTGGAGGCAAAAAGAGACGGGGAGCGTCTGGCCAGGGCGGGAAGGGAGGCCAGAGTTCCTGTCATTTCCTCTGTGATTATTTCAAGATTATTTTTTTTTTCAGTAAAAGCCTTTACAGGATGGGTTGGGCTGTTTTATCAGAGCCAGATTTTGGCAGAGCAGTTTTCAGGGCGGTCATTTTCACCCTGCAGCACTCAGCCAGAGCCTGCAGAGCTCACCTCTTCAAATCCAGCACAGCCTGGTCCAACTGATGGGCAGATTCAGTCCTGCTGAGGGAGACAGGACAGACTGCCAACCCTCCCTGCAGGAGGACAGGCTTTCGATTTCATTTAAGTGGTAACACTTAGACCTCAGCTGGTGACAGGCAGTCCAAACATAAATCTCCAGGTAACTTGCTTGAAAAGGGCAAGCTTAAGCCTTCACAAGCAAGGATAACACTTGAGACTTTCCAAGCAGACTTTGCATTCCCAGTCTCTCTTTGGCCTCACATTTGAAGCAGAACAACAGCTAGCAAAGCGAGCAGGAAACACCAGCTCCTTCCCGCTGCACAGCCCCAGCCATCCCCACAGGGAGCTTGCCTGCTCTGGGGCTGCGCTTGGGTATCACCCAGCACTGACCAGCATCCCCATCTGAATCACAGGCTCATACAGTAGTGTGGGTTGGAAGGGACTTTAAAGGTCATCTAGTCCAACTTACTGTCACTCTCCTGTTGCCATTAAAGCTAAGTAAAAGACTGGGAGACAGATTATCCCAGCTGAATCCCAGTAAACAGCAGCAGAGCAGTAGCTCTGTAGCAGATGAGATAGAAAATGCTTTTCTGTTCAATCATGTCTAAATTCTCTATATCTGACATGTGTTCAAATTTTCCAGACATTTTGTGACATGACAGCACAGTGTCCAGAGGGAGACTGGTGACAAGTGGTGTCCCTTGGGGATCCATACTGGGATGAGTGCTAATCAATATCTGCATTAATGATATAATGAGATCGAGTGCAAGCAAGCAAGTTTGCAGGTGACACCAAGCTGAGTGGTGCTGTTGATATGCCTGAGAGATGGGATGGCATCCAAAGGGACCTGGACAAGCTCAAAAAATGGGCCCATGGGAACCTTGTAAGGTTCAACAAGGACAACTGCAGGGTCTTTCACCTGGACTGGGGAAACCCCCCCATATCAATACAGGCTGAGGGATGAAGGGCTTCATAGCAGCCCTGTGCAGAAGGACTTGGGGGGACTGGTGGGAGAAAAGCTGCGCATGAACCAGCAATATGCATTTGCAGCCCAGAAAGCCAAACATATTCTGGGCTCCATCAAAAGCAGCATCAGTGGCAGGTCAAGGGGGGGGATTCTGCCCCTCTGCTCTGCACTAGTGAGAACCCCTCTGTGTCCAGCTCTGGGGTCCTTGGCACAGGGAAGACATGAACCTGTTGGAGCAGGTCCAGAGGAGGGACACAAAGATAATCAGAAGGCTGGAGCAGCTCTCCTATGAAGACACACAGAGAGTTTGGGTTGTTCAGCATGGAGAAGCGAAGGCTCCAGGAAAACCTTACTGTGACCTTTTAGTACCTAAAAGCATGAAGGAGGGAGGATGGGAGGATGACACAGAGTGACAGGATTATAATGCAGAAGAGGCTTTTAACATCTGCACAAATTTTACTGAGCACATGCATCAAAGTCCCTGTGTGAGATATGTAAAACCATGCGTCCTGAGTGAAGAGGAGAGAGTTGAGCCACAGCCCTTCCCTTCCTCCACTCTCTAGCTTTTGGAGTCCCATTGTTCCATTACACAGCTTTGCTGGATGCTCTTTATCTTGGCTCTTACAAAGCCCACATGAGACAGCAGTATTGGGCACATCGGTATTTTCTGGGCTTTCCCCTGCACAAGCATGTTCTTCTGTTTGTGAGGATGCCAAAACTCCTCCTCCCACTCTATCCATATTCCACTACCTGAAAGGTCTGGCTCTCTGCCTGGGCAGCTGCAAAAAATTAGCCCAACTGAGGTTCAACACCCAGGGAAGGAGTGCAGAAAAGACTTCTTTTTTTGCCACTCAGTGTTCAAGAAACTCTGGAATTAAAAGCACTAAGTACAAGTGTTGAAATTGACTGTAGGGTCAGTGCTGCCTGTGGCAATCTTGATTTCACTGGTGCAGATTTGCATCATTTCAAAATTGCCCTGAGAGGCCCTTTTTTTTATTTTTGCCTAAGGATGGGACACACTGGTACTCACAGAATTTAAGTATTTGTTTAGACTAAAGCGTTTCAGAAAGTACATTTCCTATTCATCCTTGTATCGTAGGTCTTAATCTTTTACAATGCTTCCAGGAGTTGTAACAATGTAATATTGCCCTTGAGAACTTCAGAAGTATCCAAATATTCAGAAGTTGCAGAAAAAAAAGCCAAATTATAAGCCACTCTCTGCTGAAAAGAGAGGTTTTCTAAATAACTTTATAGCATTATTCTTAAAACCACACCTGAAAAGGACCTCAAAAAGTATCCCAGGTCACCATTTTCCCCAACAGAGGGTCAGCTATGTAATCAGGTATGTTAGCCTCTTAGCCAGTTCCAGCAAAGATAATTGCTTGCTGATGACAAAGTCAGAAAGTATTTCTCCCTGGACAAAGCAGTGGATTATTTATTCCTTGCCCTCTTATCGATTATTTTTAGTAGTTCTTATGTTTCATTTTCAGAGCTGACAGGAATTGGTTTGAGGTGAACTGAATTATTCCTGTATACAAAGGGGTTCAATTTCACATCTGGCAGGAAGCGATATAAACTGGAAAAGGAAACCTACTTGCAAGTACAGGGAAATACAACCTTTGCTACTTCTTCAACCATCTTCTTCAATATTGATCAACATGGACCCCTCCATCTGCTCATTAGCCTTCTGGGGCTGATGCCTATCTGCCCTATGGTCTGTACTTTTGCCCACACAGCATGGCATTAACTCAGGGCACTCTTGTTCCCCTCCTAGGGTCTTCCCAGGCTAACACTGACACAAACCTGGCTCTGAGAATCATCACCATTATTAACACCCCAGAATAAAAGGAAGATGTACCACACAGTGGACAACATGGGGAGAAGTGCACGTCCTTGTACTGTCACAGGAAAAGTCCTTGTAGTGTTATCACTCCTACTTGCCATTCTCCTGGTGAATGCATCCAGCCTGATACAATTAATCTGCAAGCAGCAAACAAACCCCCCTCTAGTAGTCTGTCCCTTTACAGGAAATAAACAATGGCACAATTACTCAGTTATATCTCGTAGAAGTCATGCTAATTGCTTTTTATGAAGCTCCAGGCTTCCTTATCAAACCTGCCAGGCTCAAGTAGCTGGAAGTCTATAAACCAGTAAATAATTACCTTTGAGAATCTCCTTTTTGCATCTCCTCCTGCCTCTTTTGCTCGCAACAGGGAATGGTTGAGCAAGAACTCACAGGATTTCTGCAGGGAATTTGTTTGCTCTTTGTGCTACCCTGATTCACACTTCAAATCAGCTTAACACTTCCAAAAAAAATTAAGCATGTAAAAAATATTCAAGAGAGCAGGGGCTGGAGGTGTTGGGGACCATGGCCACAGCAGGAGTGAGGGCTGTCATGGCAGAGGAGCAGTAACCAGAGCCCCAACCCCAGAGGAACTGGGAAGTTTTTTTGTAACACCCCTGAATGCTTATTCTCCTTTGCAGGAAGGTGCCAAGGGCTGACACTTGGGCGAGAGGTCCTGTCTGAAGCAAGCACTGCTCTCCAATCCACTGCAGCTGAGTCCTGTGAGGGAGCACCACAAGATGCTCTCCTTCCTGAGAAACATCTGCCTTCTCCTGCTCCCCTCTGTGGTTTAATTAAAGCATTTTAGAAATTTCTGTTCAGCAGCTTCACCCTGCAGGAACTCCGTTGGCTCCAAGATTTTGCCTTAGGAGTGCAGCCTAGGTATCAGGGCCTACCCTTCATTTATTTTTACCAGCTCAAACATGTTTTAACCCACAAAACTTCCTTAATGAAGCTGCACATTCTTAGCAAACGCAGCTCTTTCAAGACCATACTGGTACTTTATTGTTCCAATCACCTTGTTTTCTGATAGGGCCCCAGTGCCTGCCTGCAAGCATGTTTGTTTACACAAGAGATGCTGGTCCTCAGCAGATTTCTTAGTCCTGACTCAAAACACCCTCTGCAGAGGTACAGAAGTGGGAGGTAGATGAGAGTTTGTACCTGGCAAAGAGCTCATGTGCTTACGTGTACATGTGCAGCCATAGGTACAGCGATCCTTCCCACCCTGCCAACCTGCATGGGGCAGTAGTGATGGGTTAATCAATACAGAATAAAGTTGACATACCCCTAACAAGTGACCTTCCTCAGTCATTGACACCTGGTTCATAGCTTGTCCCCACCAGCACAGAGACAGGACAGCAAGTCTCTTTGTGAGGTCCTACTCCTTTTGGAAAGGTTTCCCTTCCCTCCCAGAAGCTGAGCCGTAGCTGGGGACTCCGGCAGGAACGCAGCAGTGCAGGGTAACGCTGATGTGTGTGGGTGTTGATACCACTCCTGCAATGGCCACTCTGCTCCCTCACACCTTCCCCTTTGCTACCGCACTGCATCGAAGTCAGGAGCAGAAGACACCGTCCTCCAGTGCAGCAGCAGAGCATCCATGAGCACCAAGGAGATCTGAATCCCCTGGGGCAGGAGGAAAGCCAAGGCAGCTGCAGTGCCTGTCCCTCCAAGGTTTCACCCATGCTCCACAGCTCCATGTATACAAATTAAAATTATTAAAGTAAATTAAACTTGTTTGAAGTCATTCTCTGGCAGAGGAAGGCCCACACCCCCACTATTGAAGTGTCAGCCTCCAAAGCAGCATGGCTTCACCCAGGCTGCCCACTGGGAAGGTGGTTTGGCACATGCTCATGCTCAAATCTGAGCTCAGCCTCAGCTGGTCAACCATCTTTGCCTCAGGCCAAAACCAGACTAGCAATCACTGTGCTGGTATAGATGGCTTAGCTCCACTCCACAAAAAAAAAGCTCCCTGATGGTATTTACTTTGACACAGGACATTTCTCTCGCCCAGCTTTACCTCCCTACTGGACTGTGATGCCTACAGAGATGACGTTTGACCCTGAATTAAGTGGCCCTGTTAGTTCACTGTCCTTAACAAAGAGAAAATTCTTCTATGGATGTGTGTTATTTGTGGATTTCTCAGAACAACCTGGGTCTTAAAAAATCCGGTCTAATCAATGAGTGTGACCAAACTTGCCTTTCCCATAGATACTGCACCACCTCCATATTTGGGACAAAAGAGTTTTGCAGCTGACCTATAAAGTATGTTATTAACTTGAGCCTTGTTTTGGTTCTTCAGAAACCAGTGTCTGGGAATGCAGCCCTGCCACAGCAGAATGGCCCCTGGTGCCCTCTGTTCCTCCCGGGCTCTGCTCCATTCTGTAGGCAGCTCCCCACATGTGTGACTTCTCTTGCAGAAGAGGGAGTGCCAACCCCACAGAAAGCAGTTACCCACTAGGAAAGGCTGGTTTTAATTCAGGCATGATTAATCCTTTCAAATAAGTTACAAGTATTGGTTGACGTGTCTTCCAGCAAAATCCTCTAAACAAACTATTTCTCTTTTATTTCAAACGGTAGCACATATGTTCAAAGCAGTGAATGCTGAGAAACTAAAATACTTAAGCTCAACAGTAGGTTGAATTATTAAATATATTGATAGTTATTATTATAAATCTCAAAAGAAGTGAGCATGCAAATAAAAAAAATTAGTCAAAGAATATAGGAAGGGCTGCCTTCACTGTTTTGTGTACAGCATATTTTAATACTAAAAAGATGCTGCCATATCAGTATTAAACACAATTTCTGTATCCTAGTGATTACACAGGTATAAAGATGAAGGGAATTAAGGTCACCAAAAAAGCTCAAGTTGTCTCCACACAGCTTTCTGTCCCATGTGCTAACTGTGCTTTGCATAGGGCTGAGACACCTTGCTGAGAAACTTCTGAGGAAACTTATTTTAATAAACAAGTTTAATTTTTAATAAGGATGCTAAAAAGTTTGTTTAATACTGTGGGCAGGTGGAGTGATGGCATGAAATCTGAGAAAAAAAGATATATACATATATACACATGGAATACCCTCTGGTACTACAGAGGGAGGATTTTCAGTAGGATTTGGGCAAAATCCTCAATTATTAAAGAAAGCACCAAATGACTAACACTGACTCACTCTCCTGGCACGGTGTAGGTAGTTTTCCTACTGTTATTTATAGTTGTATTCTGGTCTAGTTATGACATGCTGTCAGTAAACTGCTTTGAGAAGTGTTAGCCTGGGGTCCAACAGTTCTTTTGTGCCATTCAGTGTTCTATAAAACATCACTTTTTTTTAAATTTCCTCCCATAACTCAAAATTCAGCCACCAGTTTTCTTCCTGCAGTCCTCCATCATCCTCGTAGTCCCTATAATTTGACTTGCTAGCACTAGTGGAGTTCAATGTACAGGTTTCTTTTCCTGTTAGCTGTTGCGTCCTGTCTCTTCCTGGCTGCTTACCCCAGAAAGGGCCTCTTCCTTATCCTGGTTGGGAACAAGAACCCCTATGAGACACAGAGATTGTCCTGCTTTGTCTTGCAAATTTACAGCCCAAGAACCAAGTTTCAGAACACTTTGTTTGGAGAGAAAAGCTTTGGCCTGCCTTTATAAAAGTGGTCAAGTACTTTGGGAGCTATTTTTGTGCCTAATTTTTTTTTAAGGAATTAGGTGCTTACACAATTTTTAGGCTCTGTGGCCCTCATCTAACATTAAAGAGCACCTGTTTTGGCATTACAGGATATCCAATGTGCTTAAGGAGACTTAATAAAGAGCAATGGTACATTTTGCTTCATCTTAGCATAGTAAGGTATTTATAGGAGAAATAATTAGTTTATTAAAATAGAGATAAATATAGGGAATTATATGTAAAAGTACAATATTATACAGAGAATTCTATCTAAACAGAATACAGAGAAATGGCACCAGAGCTGTGCCTAGGTTTAGGGGAACTGGATGCTCTGACCTGCACAGCACCTGGCCAAAGCATCTCCCTTTCGGCCAACATACCTGGGCTTCCTTCCCTGGGGAGCCAGGAGAGAGGGAGGGGGAACATTTAGTGCATACACATCTCATTTACTGTTGTGAGTAAAAAACTAGAAGACAGAAAGTGCTTAAGAGCTCCAGCATATATCTTGGAATGACAGGTGAATAAAGGAAAAAACAGTGAAATGGAAAACAAGCCAATTGCAAATGGCAAATTTGGAAGAGCAGAGAAGGGTGACACCTAAAGCTAACCTACAAAATCCCTGTCAATAGGTGCTGTTGAGATTTAGGATCCAAAACGTCACTGAATGGTTAAGCGTGTAATGGGGATGTTTAACATTTTTTAGACAGGATAGAAAAATTGCTGGAGATAAATCACTGTTCTTCAGAGCCCAGTCCCTCATTAAATGCTCAGAGGTAAAATTCAAGGTTATTTGTTATTTGTCCTCTAAGGAGCTTCTTAAAGCTTCTGCTGAAGCAGCTGACACTGGTTGCTCTAAAACCAAAATACTGCAATCCCATGCACTGGGTTGCATTTTAATCTCCATTTGAAATTACAAGAATTCGTGTGAATTGCTGAGCAAATCCTGATCCAATATTTAAGTTAAACAATATTCTAGATAAAAAGGCAGGAAGAACAGCCTGTTTTCTGTCAAAAAGAGTGGTGGACTACAGCATCAGAGGATATCCTGTTAGATACACGTCAGATACAGATGTGGAAACCTTGTTTTTTTTATCTGCACAAAGCCCATCTAGCCATAATCCATCTTAAAATGAAAAAAGGCCTATTTGCCACAGGAGAGACAAATAGGTTTCATGGATTGATTGATGCAATCAAGCATCATGGCTTCAGATAGGTGCTTTTCTGTGTTTGGGAATAAGTTTGTCATGTCGCACCTGGCAATGCCACAAAAGAGAAGGAGCTCATTCCAACAGCAGGGCAGGCAGTATCTTTGTCTTGGCAGAAGATAAGCTAAGAAAATGTTGATACAAGGCAGTGACACACTGTCTTCCTGAACATGTGGATCAATCTATGCAATATTTGGATATGGAAAGTACATGCCGTTATCAGGACCCCTTGGTGGAAGCATTTTAGACATTTTCGTGAATTAAGGTCATGTAGCCATGGAGATGAAAGGCCAGGGCAAAATGTATTGACAATAAAATATGTCTAGTAGATTGTGGGCAATTTCAGCTGAGTCACTTGGACAATAATGGAGTAAATCCCAGCATTGTGAAGAGCAATCCCACCTACATATTTTGGAATTATTCCAGTTTGCTTAGCACTTTCCACAAGGCATTTAGCAGGGATGCCCTTTCACCATTTTGCTACATGACTTGTCTGCTTTTGCGGCTTCAGTCAGTTCCCAGATCATAAATTTTAAGTCTCAGATGTTACAGTTTGTTTCCCTGGGTTTTTCAAGCAATATTTAATAATTATGGTGATATTTAACACTGTAAAAATCTGCAAGTCTTTGAGAGAAATTCAAGTCTTTACAACTTGCTGCACATAATCATATTACTTCTATGGTTTATAAACTTATTTCCTCTAACTCTTTGTTCTACTGCCCAGAGGGTAAAACACTAGGGTTAATTTAAAACTTTTGCTTTACTGCATGCTAACTTGCATCATTTGAGAAAGTCTAGCTCTATGCGTTGCTGGCTGATGAGTCCTGCCATAATTTCACTCTCTATTGTATGCCTGACCTTATTAATCAGTGTGTCTTGTTTACACTCTGTTGGAGAACAGCTCTCACGTAAAGCCTTTGTAACTCAGCTGTCTGTCAGATGAGATTAATTTGATCCTCATCTTGGAAACAGAACCTCCTCATAAATTAGATCTACCTGGATAGTAATGAAATTATAAAAATTGTTGGCATGCAGTTTCTCTTCAACAATAAATGTAATAGAAAAATAAGCTTTTAGGTAATTGCTTTTACTCACAGTGAACTGGAGTAAGAGAAAGAGCCTAACTTTTTTTTTTAGCAAGCTGTTAGAAATCCAGCCTTGTGTTACAAAATGAGGTAGTTCCATCTCACCTAGTCTTACAGTACCTGAAATGGTTTCTGTCTCCTCTCCTGTCCAGTATGACAAGAGAAAGTTACAGCTGTTTAGTGGATGGTATTTCCATTCTTTGTTCAATTTAAACTCTCCTCAAAGCCCCATTACTGAACGCAGCACTGCGACAGTGCTATTCCAATATAAGAGGTGACATAGTACTGAGCAGTTTTGGTGGAGCTCAGACAGTAGATTGTTACCTGCATCTGAAATTCCCCTAAACCTCCTCAATTGCTTGGAAGCACAGAGACACTGCATTTCATGACATTTCCCAGGAATCCTAACACGAGACTCTTGGTGCTGATAGCACTGAATGAGGGTGAGTTCCAACATACTTCACTAGGCATCCCCCTCCTGGTCTTGCCCAGGGGCCCTGCAGCACACAGTGAGCAAACAATATGCCAGGGGTCATCTTCATTTGGTCTTACCGTTCATGATTTGATGGAGCTGAAGCTGGAGCAGAGCCTTCCAGAGCATCCCTGCAGGCTCAGAGTGAGGACCTTAGGCAGCACAGTGGGCAAAAGCACCACTTACGACACCATGGATGGGCGAGGCCATCACCTGCTTGCAACCCCTTGTGGACTCATGTTGTAAATCAGATCAGTGTAGGGCTGCTCCAGCTTTAAAGACTCCCACCACCCTGGGCCACAAGTGTTCTGGTCTTCAGTGCTGTTTGTAGGAAATTGCTTTAATCCAGCCACAAGTATGGTGCCCCATGGCATGGAAACCAGCAAGGAGGGACAGAGAACAAGACAGAAGCCTGTAGGCTGGTATTGCTACCAAAGTTGCCACATCATCACACTGCAGGATGACTTCTGTTCTGCCCATATAGTTCCCTGAAGTGCCCAAGGCATGAGACACTCTGTGATCCACCCCTCCACAAACAGCATGGACATCTTGATACTTGTACTTTCCCCGTACCCAGAATTCTGGGGCTGGAGCATTTAACATTTCAGTGTGGGAATGCTTGTGGGGCAAGTTCAGCTTTCCTTTTGCTCTATCTGATGATATTTTAGATTGAAAAGGTTTGGAAAAGATTTGCCTTCTAACCATATTGAACAGTGCAGGGTAAGGGTAAGATTTGCCTTCTAACCATATTGAACAGTGCAGGGTAAGAAACCAACAGAATATTTTTCTCATAGGATTTCTTACTTTCATCCTACTTTAAAGCCCCCCTAATAAATAATTCTTGCATCCAGTGCCAGGGTATTTCAAAAGGACAAGCTGAACTTTTTCCTTATGCAATAGAAATTGAACCCCCTTTTTCGAATATACTGAATCAATGCATGCTGATATCTTACCATATGCATCCATCAGATAGTCCCCAAGGTATGTATCTCAGAAACAGGAAAGAGGAATGTCACACAACCAGAAAATCACTTTAGGTTTGTGCCTCACTCTGAAGCACATGTTGAAAGTATTACTGTAAGACAGATGATCTTGAGAAGTAAAGCAGCAACCTAAGGGTATACGGCAACAGACTAATTTTTTTATATCAGTGTAAGAGTTTCAATGAATCCAAGCTGAAGTGTTCAAAGGTTTGCTAGATCAGAGTAATCTATCAGGTGAACAAGGCCAAGGCACTTGCATTTCTGCAGTTAACCCCATCCTGGGAGAAAGAGGTTAATATACCACCTGGCTTCCTTGGAGTTAACTAATCCCAAAAGACCTTGTTCACCTTGGTTGATGAGGGGCAAACAAATGAAGACATAAGCTCCCGCATGTGGCTGCACAGTGGGATGTCTTAATGACTCTGCTTCTCCACACCCTCCTTTTGCAGAAGAGTGTTCACAACGCAAGTGCAGGGACCAACAAACTCCACATGTCAGAGCATTTATCTTGTTTAGGAGATTAAAAAGCTGACAGTAAATAAAGCATATACTCCAGATATTCAACAATTTCCTGTTCCACATGAAAAGTCAGCTTCCAGGTGTTGACTCCAAACTGCTTTTCCTACATAATGCTTGCCAACTGGGCTCCTGTTGGCACGGGACCTTTTTTTTTTGTCTGTTGCCATATGCAGAGGACTTCTAGGAACACTGGCCTTTTCAAACCAGGCTTAAAAATGGTTTGTGCTGCCAGAATCAGCAGAACCAACTTGTTTACAGCCGTTAAGGATTTGGCCTCAGTATCTTCGTAACAGAGCCACTCCCTGCAATGATCAATTTCTCCAATCAAATTACTCTTACATAAAATAAAAAGCTAGGATATAATGTCTACTGAGCGTAAACACACCTTGGTATCAGTGCTATTCATAAGGCTGATTTCATAGAAGGAAAAAAGCTCACAAAACTCTTCTGACAGAAACATGCATGTCTTTTTTTCTCCCAGAAGGGTAACTTTCAGCACAAACCTGAACCTGAACAGTTCAGACACTTGGGGACTCATTTGTGATCGCAGCTCAAGCTCCAGATAAGCTAATGAAAATTACCAGGCTGTGAGCTATGCTACACTCTGCTTTTTTCCTAATCATTTCCCAATCTTAAAATTACAGGTCAGTTGAGTGCTGACAGACTCATCTTATGCTATTTCTGAAAGCTTTTATTTGCAACAAATCACCAGTGAATAGCAACCACTGCCTCCTTTAATAGGCCTCATGTATTTCATTCCTGATAAGATATGATTACAAACTTCTGCAACTCTCAGAACTGGGAGAACAACTAACCTTTATTTACTTCATAGATCCTGACAATTACTGGTGCAGTTACACTGGAAAGTTCGTCAGAGATCTTAATTAGGCTTCTTACAGCTGCGCATCCTCATCCCCAAGACACCAATCTGCCCACAGCCCTGCCACCCCAGGCTCTGTGAACTGATGAGTTTTCTTAAGCAAATAAATTCCTGAGCAAGAGATCTCCAGGTGAAGGTGCTTCCAGGAAAGCAGCACTGGGGACATTCTTCTCCACTGCAGAGCTGAGTCACCTGCCCCAACATGTCAGTGGAGGAGCCGTCTGACGGGTGACTCCCACTCCTCGATGAGATCTAAGGATAATTCTCCACCTACCTCAGGTGTGAAATTTCTCTGTATTTCTAGAACTCCTCTCTGGTAGCCAATACCTTTCTGTTCAAAACTCCTAGACCTACCGTAAGAATATTCTACAACCAGTTATACAACCATACCAAAACCCATCTTCTTCCACTGCTGCTTTTGTAATCCCAAAGGCTGTCAGCCTGTGGGAAGCACAAGACATCACACAGACTTCTGATGAAGACAGGGCAGTGGCCTGACAGCTCCGCTTCACTCAGGCTAAATGTAACAGTGATTGAGTTCCTTTACTGAGGAAGATGGTTGAACACAGCAGAAATCACTGCCCGGGTACACCAGGTGGCACATGGATTTGCAATGGAAGGAGGTGCTTGGAGACAACTGGTTGAGCTACATGAGCCTTTTGTGAAAGAATCAGCAGGCCAGCAGAGAGAGTAAGGAGCTCTAAGTCTCATCAGGAAGGAAGCAGGGGCTTTTTTAACATCAGCTTAGCTAGAAACGGAAGGTTGGGCATAGTCTCTAAGAAAAGTCATCTTTTTTGTGTGTTCTTGCTACATTCAGAGATACTGCACTAAGGCTGTAAGGATTTATCAATGTGTTTACTCTCCTCCTATAAGAAACTGGGTAACTGTTTGGGCCAGGAGGCAGCACGGCGTGACTGCAAGACATACACTGAAACATGGCAAATGCCAGTACAGAAAAACAATTCTTCCCTCATGTATTATCAGGCCTCAATCAATAACACAAACTCCTCTACAGATAATAAATGGCCCGTAAAATCAACACAAGGTATTTTCCTAAAAGACTGCAGTTGAAGGGGAAATAACTGACTTAATGAAGAAGTTAGTGAAGATTCTACTGATTGTATTATTTGGGAAGTGAGAAAAAAAAAATCATACTTGTACCTCCTGATCTTAACATTTATGATCAAAGTAGGCATCTTGTCAAAACAAATATTTTGTTTACTCTTTTAGATTTTCTTAGAGAAAATATGCATAAAAGCCAGTTGATCTGCGTTGTGCCTAAGGGGCTGTTTTGCAGAGAACATGAATGGGAGGAGATGCATCCTCTCCCAAGCAAGGCATGGGGGGAACAGTGCTTGAAAGCAGACGAGTTATTTAGCCTGATAAAGTTATTAGGACTATGTGCCTAATTTGGGAATTTAGTAATAAAGATGAAATAATTAGATAACAGTTTACACCTCATACACATTTATTAGCACAGGTTTGGCGGGGGGGGGTGGGGATTGGTTTGGGTTTTTTCAGTTTATCCCCTAATAATTACCTTGCTTGTATCTGCTTGTGGATGGCTTTCTGTGGGGTTTGTTGTCTTTGAGTTCGATACTCTCATTACGTTGCCAGTGTTGCATCCATACTGATTAGGACTTAACTTCATAGTCATGATTTAAAACAGAAGTGATATTGAAGGGTGGGCCCACACCTATTCCATCCATGCCCAGCCACACATACGTGTTTCCTTCTGTCTTCACTAGTCTGCAGACATTATACGACCATGGATCTGGCTGTAAAATAACACAACACTGCAAATAAAGGAGTCCGTTTCAACCAGAACAGGGTAAGAACCACATGAGCTCCGGAGTCAGTGCAATACTAGTCATGTATGTCTGTACATTGAGCAATGATGGGCAGTAAATGGAGAAACATTAGATGCTACAAAGAGACTGTGCGTATATGCAAAACAATACCCAGAAGAAACAGTGCATGGAAGAAATCAGCTTTCCAGACACTGTGTGGCAGCCACACTAAGTGTAAAATATACAAAAGACATTCTTTTGCACAGCTGGTTTAAGATTTCACATAATCAATTAATATCCTTCACATTCTCTGCATCAAGAACTCAAGAGATTTATCTTTTAATTTTCTTTTCTCTAAGCCCTAGAAAATAAATTATTAGCGTGCAGTGCCAAAAGGCAGGTTTCTTTTTATTGTGAATGTACAAGAGATTACTTGCATAGCAAGGTGAGAGACAAGATCTTACACATCACAGCTCTGCTCCTACAACACCTGGAGTGTGTCCTGGACTTCTGTATGTGAATGGCTTGCATATATTTATCCGCAGAACTCTAGGACCTCTAATTTGCTCGTTAATCTTGAATGAATAGTCTGACTTGCCAGAGTACTTTCACAGCAGCAGGCCAAAATCCATCTTGTTTTTTATTTCATTCTAGTGTAAAAATTTTTTGAGTCACCAGAGGGCATCATTACAGAGAGTTTTATAAGTTTCATATAACTGATGCTATAAAAAAAGTAGATTTTGGAAAAAGTGCCTGCTAATCCTCATGGAAGCCCTTACAGAGACTGTGCCATTCACATGACAAGTGAGTATTTCTGTTTTCCCTTTCCATAGATTCAGCACAGTACCACACATACTCTGCATTGCTGCAAATACTTCAAAGAAAAATTTCACTGAAAATAGTTTAACTTAATTATAAGCAGATCCAAATCAGAGAATTAGCAATGGAGTGATTAAAAATGTGTTTCATCTTCAGCCATCTCTTCCTTTCCCCACCTTCCTCATATATCTTCTTCTTTTAGCTGAATCCACTGTGCTGAATCTAAGAGATTATGACAAACTAAAAGAAATAGGAATCTTACATACCACGTTTCATTTGACTTCAAGGATTTTATTTCCAATAAACGCTTTTTTTTTCTTCTCAATAGTAGCTTTGCCTCACAATGTGTTTCATCAGCAAAGAAAAATAATTTATCTTCCTTTACCCAAAGGGACTTAAAAGTGAGGAGTCGGTCTCCTATCAGTAGCATACAGCCTCCTAGCTCTCCTTGCCAGCAGGGAGTCTGTTCAGCTAATTCCCACACACCTCTTCATGAGCTGTTGCTGCCAGACCTGCAGCTATGTTAAGAATGAAGCAGTTCCTTTCCAGACACGTTTTCAAGGACTTGTATATTTTTATACAGTACCAGACTTCACATTATGACATCCTTCCCACTGATTATTGATAGATTCACTTGAACTCTATTCATGCTTATCTGGAAAGATAATCTTGTATGCAAGGACAGAATGTGGCAATAGTGAGAGTTCAGAGTTAGAGTTGGCTCCTAGAATGTGTAGGAAAGCATTAGATAGGGAATTTAAACCATTTTTAAAAGGCAGAAGTTAACTGTTGCAATACTGAATAAGGATTGCTCTAAGCCAGCAGCTCTGCTACACACACAGACTCCAACCTGCCATCTTCCTTCTTCCTGTAAATGCAACATGCTACTTTTCAGTTATGTCATAGGGAAAAGCATACAACACCAGATGAACAGGATGCGAAGTATCAGTCTGGATTCAGCCTTTTAGGCTGTGTGTAGGAGTAAATCTGCAAATGATCTTTCACCAGCAGCGATATCAGACCTGACACTGCCAGATTTTCGAACACGGACATTAGGCTGCACAGCCACAAGGAGCCTTTTGTTGACATTTTAAGGTAGGCAGGGTTAATGAAAGAACGAAGACCACACACTTTGCTCAAATTATTAATTACAACACTGTGCTTGGGAATGGCTGAGTTTGCTAAGGAGATTTGTCTCTGAATTCATTTACATTAGCTATTTCAGCTATGCAAACCACCCAAGTGAAGTCCTGTGCCTCTTGAAGGGCTTCACACAGTACTTTGTACAATCCCCAACTACACAGAAAAACTCTCCTTTACCTCTGCCTGGAGCCTTTCCCCATCCTCTTCATGAAAAGAAAAAGGAAGCACAAAGACTTCACTGCGCAAAGGAAGGTACTGCCCCACTCACCCCCTCTCTCACCAGTACCCTGCAGATTCACAAACACCAGTCTGCATTATGTTTCACACAGCATGAGATGGCCATGAGATGGTTCCTCATTACTGAACAAAGCAGTTAACCATTCATGGTAAGATGGTCCTTGGAGCAGACCAAAAGCTTCCAAGATTGGACCTGCTCTCCTGGAAAAAAAATTCTTATATCTGACCCCCCAAAACTGCTCATGCTCAAGAGTGTTAAGTTTTCAGCTCAGACCCTGAAAAATTCTACTTGTGGGCTAAAGGAATTTCTAGTCTTTACTGAATCAAATTCAAGTATGTCATCAGGTACAAGCAAAAAACTCTTAGTAACTTCAGAATATGAACAAACCCTTTATTTTTTTATTTTTATTTATTTTTATTTATTTTTATTTATTTTACTATTTTATTTATTTTAACCCCATTTTATTGTATCCACACCGTTTCTGTGATGGGGTGGTAACTCCCATTAAATTTACTTAGCAACATTAATTCTGTGCATTTCCACAGCACTTTCTTTTTGCTTGAAAACACTTCACAGACATTACTTGCCCTCTACAGACACATCACACTGGCATTTCTGTGACTTGCTAGAAAGAACACAGAGAAATCCTAAAGAATGTAGTCATATTGCAAAATTATCAGCAGAGTAATAAATCTGTACAAAGTTTCACGGATAAGGAAGCAGTAGAAACTATAAGGAATAGAATTATTAAACATGATACACTTTGGAAGAGCCCAGAAGTTTGTTGGGTTTTTTGTGGGTTTGTTTTTTGTTGCTTTTTGTTTTTTTTTTGTTTTTTTTTTTGGGTTTTTTTTTTTGGTTTTTTTTTTTTTTTTTTTGTAAATGGAAAACCTGCATCAAGTACTACCAGACTTCTCAGAAGGGCTCTGCTTTCAACCATGATCCTCAACCAGATTTTTAAGAAAATAAAAAGCCATGGCTTAGGAGGGAAAGTCCTTCCAGGGCAAATAGTTGTTAAAAATAACAGACAGGAGACAAGATGGTCAGTGCTCACCATGGACCAAGTTCACCAGTGCAAAACGGATGTTGTGGATGCAAAAGTTTCACATTAGCTCAGTGGAAAACAGGAAAAATCTTGGAAATTAAATGTCAAGTTGTGTTAAATGCACAGACTTCATATTCAGCTTGGGATGTGAAATTGTTGGAGGTTGTGAGAGCAATAAAGGAAGAAGTGTTTATGCCTGCTCTCTTCTAGGCTTTTATCAAGGCACGCACTTACAGTGTCTGCTGCGGACAGGATCAGTATCAGCCAGACAGATCTTGGCCAGGCCCAGACCATTCTTCTCTTATATTCTAGCAACTGCTCTACAGTAGTAATTCTCAGGACTTTTCAGGCAGAGAGATACCTTGATAGAAGGTGCTATTTTGCTAGAAATGTTGTCACAGAAGGACAGGTAGCCCAGTTTAAAACCACTCTGGGTCAATAAGCCTGAAATAAGCAACACTTTTAATCCCTGAAGAGTCAGGAAGACAGAAAAGTGTTGGCAAGGCACATTATGCTTAATTGTGTTTGTATCTTGGAAGTATCAGTAAGTTTGGGACCTCACATCAGGCCAGAAAAACAGTAATATTGGTGTCCTTTGAACAACGTTCAGTGTCACATAACAAAAAATGGTGAAATTTATTTCTTTAGGCAGCAAGCCACTATTTTCAGATGCATCATAGCTATTTAGTTAATTTTATAAATTGATGTACGTCTTTTGCTCTGGAGCTTGCACTTCTGCTCATGGTCCAGGATCTGGAGGAATTAGGCATCTTCCGGCATTTGCAGTGAGCAATCTGAAGAAATGTATTTTACTAGACCTGTAATTGACTTCCAGGGAGAGGCAGCACATTTTCCTGCTATTATAGCAGCCCAAGGAGAGGAACAATTATAAACAAACACCATAATATAAACAAAACAAAAAAATAAAACCTAAACTTGCATGATTAACAGTCAGTGAAGCCTGAAATTCAACTTAAATTCTGGCCCATCATAGGAACATAGTATTTAGAGGACAATGCTAATTTGGCATGAATCTGAAGATTTTATTTTTGTCTTTTGGAAAATGTCTATTTTTTCCACCCAGAGCTTCATTTTGAATGGTCATACTGAATAGCTGGAGCGAAGTTTGTGGAGCCATCAAGTAACTCTCCCACATCAGAACAGTGCTGCAATGATCACGATGCAGGTGTCCGAGCACACCGAGTCTCCCCCCAGACCAAACCCGAGGCTGAAGCTCGGCTCTGCCTCCGCTCCTGGGAACCTGCTGCCTTGCGACGCTCCCAGAGAAACTGCACAAGAGGGCGCCTGATGCCTCCAACAGCTGAAGTTTGACTTCCACAGACTGTCTTTTCTGCAACAGTATGTCATATTTCCGAATGATTGCAGTGAGGGGACTTGACAAAGCCCCGAGCAACGCTGTAGCTGCTTATGGTTTAGCATCAGTTTTGCTACCCTACTAAAAGCATTTAAGAATACTTTCATCATTACTAAATAAAGACTGAATTCTCAGTTATCTATTTCATGTTTTCTAAGTAAAAGTCTCTACTAGTTTTTGGGGGGGAAAAAAAAATCCTGCCATATGTAAGATCAAAATGATCAGAAGCAGGAGAAAAATATCCAGGCAACAGCAAGACAAAAGCCGAAAAGGTTAAATAGTTTTATGTCACACTCAGTCTGGCAACCGCCCAAACCATGGACTTAGGCAGATTGCTTGCTGGTTATAACAGAAGCCACTTCCTCTGCAGCAAGAGGCATATCAACACTATTGTCTGCTTCCTGGGGATGGGCTCAGGGTGTTTCAGTCCTCCGGGTGGGAGCTGCAAGCTGCACAATGTTCTTATGTGGAGCTGAGTGACTGAAAAACACAGAGCCACAAACCCCCACCGGTGCCCCCGTGGGGAATTCTCCCATGAGTACCTTGTTAGGAAATGGAATTGGGGTGTTCTTCTCCCTGCCCTGGCTCTGGGCACTCCGACAGCTTCATCGGGGAGAGGAGAGGAAGGCTCTGCCCAGGGCTCCTTCTACAGCTGCAGATGACTCATGCTGGAAGAGCCCCTTTGAGCCAGATTGAAGAAGTTTTCCCAAGTTCATTTTAAGACACTGATTTCTACCACTTTAAAGCTCCCCACATAATTGCTGCTTGCACAAGCAGAGCCTGGCTTAGTGCACAGGGACAGACCTCAGGCAGCAGCAGGTCCAGGCTGTTCCCCAGGGCTGAGGGACCACCTGCTCCCTCCTGGCAGCCACACTCCTCCCTCTCCTGCAGCAACGTTCCCAGTGAGAAGCTGCTCCATCCACGTCGCCTTCTCAAGACAAGCAGAACCAGAGAAACAAACCCTGCTGCTCCCCCAGTCCACGAAAGGAGCACTGGGCAGGTAAGACTTTCTCAGCGCTTTCCTCCCACAACCAGGACTGCCTGGCCAGTGGAGCAGGGACATGTTTGGAGCTCCTACTCCTGTTTCCCATTGCTTTGTTTGCTTTAGGGATAACCATGTTCCCTACCCCTGCCTTCTCTACAGCTCCAGGCAGGGCAATGGAGGCACAGAGAGTTGTGCTGGCTCCAGGTGCTCACCCATACTAGGTGAAGACAGACAGGCTTGTAAGTAGCTTCCTGCCAAAGATGGCACGAGGAAGACACTTCTGCTGCCTCTTCCTCCGGCTCTGCTTCTCACTCCATACAGAGAAGGCTCAAAAAAGGGACTTTCTGTTTGGATTTCAGCCATCAGAGTGAAGTCTTCTTGTAGGAGCACGAGAAAGCCTTTCTTGCAGGGGTTCGGGCAGACCACACCACCGCGCCCCCCACAGCGGTGTGCAAGAATGACATCATTATGCCAATATATGAGACAGGAAGTGCAACTGAGCAGAAAAACCACTGAAAGTATCTGTGAAGTGCTGCCAAGAATGCTAACGATGGCACTAAACAGCAAACCAGAAAAGAGGTTTGGTACATCTAACTTCTTCCAGTTTTAGTCATCTCTAGTGTCACTTGTAACAGTAACAGCAGGCGGTAAAAAAATAGGTCCTTGGAGAGACACTGATCAGGGCCCTTTTTTCCTCCTGGTGACCGTGACCTTTTACTGTCTCATCCTGGGCCTCAAATTAAGTACTTTGACACCGGCCTAATGAATCAGATGAACTGTCTGGGAGTTTTAAACCTCCCCCTCCTTTAGTTTGCTGGTTGGGGGCGGGGGTGGGGGGTTGAGCTATACCAGTGCATTACAAATGATCTTGGTAAGCCATTCTTGCATTTGTCTTTTTACTATATGTATTCCTTTATTTCCCAGAAAATTGCACTGAGGTCTACAGTCTCCTTCAGCATGGCTCACCTGCCTAATTGCAGCTGCTCAAGTCTGAGTCAAGGCTTCTTTACAGTCACCCAAAAGTCACACATTCCATCTTCTATTAATGTAAACATAGAGGGTCACCTGAACCACATTTACCTGTAAGACTTCTCTCCATCAGTCCTAAAAGTTTCTAAATAGATCCTGTAAGCTCACAGACAGACATGTCTGTGTCCCCTATCTGCCTTTGTGTTGAGCAGCTGAGAGTGGGAGCACCCAGGACAGAGGTAGCACTCGGAGCAGGGAAGCAAACCTTCAACAACGACAACTTTCCACAGTTCCAGACGTGCACATAACTTACAGATAGGATTTCATGAAACCATGAAGTCAATCTGACTGCTGACTGAAGCCAAAACGGGAGGCTTCCGCTCCTGCTTCCCTTGCACTGGCACTTACTTGACTCTGCAACAAGCTGTTGTCCATGGAGCTACACTCACATCAATCTAGCACTGCAAGAAAAGGGAAGTTTCTTCTGCTGACCCAGCTCACTGCAAGTCCACCTGCCTGACAGTGCTGGTATGCAGGTGGACTGTGGACAGAAGGAAGCTCACAAATCCTTTGATTTACAATACAGAATCTGTACAGCATAGTACAAAATACTGCTGCCTAAGCAACATATCTGTCCTCTCAAAAGCTTGTTCATAAACTGACAGGTTCTACAAACATAAACGATCCCATGCAGAAATTACTAAATGAAATACAAACAGGTGCTACTGCTACTCACATGACATTTTCAGTTCCCTGCTGTTGTACCTATAACATCTACCTAACATTTGGAAAATACAGTATGTCATTACTTCCCCTCAAAATTCAGCATCAGATCTTATAAAGCTGCAGGTGTTAAAAATATAATGAATCTCCTTAACCTTCAGAAAATTTTATTATATAATCTTGTTTAACTATCATACAGTTGAAATATGATGACAGTATCAGTGGGTACGTAGCAAATGAGATATTAATTCAGCTCCAGCTTCTAGATGGGCTTCTGTACAAAATACACCCAGAAAACAGAGACCTTCCAAAAAAATCCCAACCTTAAATAGGATTAAGCAGTCTTCCAATAACCACCAGTCCACCATCAAATTAAATTCAGCCTGTTTTCTCTCATTTATACTCTCCTATAGATGAGGACAGAGAATCTGACCCTCTATAAACAAAAGCTGTGTACAGCTGTGACAATGACATTACTCCTGAGTGCAGTCACCTGTGGTGTGAGCTACAGGGCCCAAATTTACCTCCCTTAATTCTTTAAGTGTGCTCCTCATTGTAAAGGCTTTCAAAAGAAACCAAACAACAAGCAAAAGAATAGCAACTCCTGATTTAGAACCCAGAGCAAGTAATTCTTTGCTTCAGTTACAATGGGGGGTACATGAATGAATGAATTCGCTGCTTTTGACAGTGGCAGGAACTGGGTTGTCTTGCCTGTTCCCAGGGTTGTTCTACTTCTTTGTAGCAGGTGCAGAAACAAAAAACGAGAATTTCTGACGTTTCTTCAGATAACTGAAAATTCTCAGTGCTGCTATTGGGTCAAACCTCCACAATTGCAGTAAGTTTAACCATTTCTGTTCAGAGTCACCTCTAAAGAAAGATAAAGTCAGAAACTGTAAGGCTATGCTGTCCAAAGGCAGAGGGCACTCTTCCATTCTGTAGGGATCTCTTATCACATTCCTCATTAATACCCAGTAGCACATCAACAATGCGACCAAACACAGGGCATGCCTGGAACAGTCATCTAAGCGAACTTGTGAATTCCTGTGATTTTAAGAACAACATTTACAATTGCAGCTTTCCCTCTGGATGAAAGCCTCCTGGCTGTGGTACACAGCAGCACCTCCAGGAAGCCAAGGCAAGGCCATCAGTGCCTGAAGCTGTGCCACTGGCTTAAGGAGCCTTCCAGTGCACAAAGGAGGTCACCAAAAAAATCACAGAGGGACTTTCTACAAGGGCATGTAGTGATAGGACAAAGGGGAATGGCTTTAAACTGAAAGAGGGTAGCTTTAGATTACCTATTAGGAAGAATTTTTTTGCTGTGAGGGTGGTATAACATTGGAAGAGGTTACCCAGGGAAGCTCTGGATGTCCCTTCCTGGGAAGTGTTCAAAAGCCTGGGTTGGATGAGGCCCTCAGCAAACTCATCTAGTGGAAGGTGTCCCTGCCCATGGAACTAGATGATCTTTAAGGTCCCTTCCAACCTAAACCATTCTGTGGTAAGGGGAACACTACTGATTGAACCATTCCCCTGGTGACTATCATCCACTGGAAAAGTAGGACAACATCCATTTGAGAGAAGTTTTTTAAAAACATGAAAAGGAACTACAGTGACAGGAACCCAAGTCTGAAGGTTTTGCGCCCTGATATCCCACACAGCATAATTTTGTGGCGCAGCAATGGCAACTGAGTTATTGAGGCCAGGACTGGATGCAGGGTCTGGAAATGTTCCCTGCTGAGACCAATAGAACTCAGTCTCAAAGAACATGAAAGTACTCAAACTGTAGACTGAGCCTGCCCCAGGTTGTGTTCTTTCAACAGAACAGGCTGAACAGGACCATGCAATCACAGAAATACACTATTATCCACCAATATAACTGTGTGCTTGTAGAAGCAGCACAAAGGTTTTTACCTTTACGCAGTACTTACCCTTGAACACAATTCACGAAAGCACTAGGCCACTTCAGCAATACTGTACAATTAATGACTGGTACAGCTGATACATTCACTGCAGATTTTTGGCAGCTGCAGCCACATCATGAGACCAGTCATTTATTGTTACATACAGACACTGAAGAGACACAGAAATGATTTTATTCTCTTAACCTGTAATTGGGTGTGTCCTTCCAAAAACACTGCAAAGGGAGACTTTATTGCGCCAGCCAGGAGGAGACTATCCCCAAAACTTGGGGGAAGCCTAAATGGTCTCTCACTCTGGGGGTCACCAAGAGGAGAATTCACTCCTGGCAAGGGAATAAGGCTGCAGTGCCAGGCTACAGCACACAGGAGCTCTGCATGAAAAAGCAAATCTCATCCAGAGGGAACTTCTGTTTACTTGAATGCCTTCCCTATAATCCCTTTTTATGGGCCACATGTTTTGGGAATGCCGCACAGTCAGGAGACTGGCAGAGACTAAAGGGAGGTGATTGCTTTCAGAGGACTGTAGAAAAGCAGGACACAGCCTCAAACACTCTCATGGCAGCCTCCTGCTTAGCTACATCTGTATTATCATAACAAATGTTTTAGCCTTAAATGAGTACTGAACTCTAGCAAGAAATACAAGTTGCTGCTTTTTTAAAGTAAGAATACTTATAACCAGGAAATTCACAAGGAAACACTTTTCATGTTTGAAAACTAAAAATGAAATCTAGCACCTCAGCTTTTTAAAAAATAAGCTCTAATATAAGGTAAGTTAAACCAAAAATTAAAAAACAAACAAAAAACCACACACACACAAAAAGAAAAACTAAAACAGAAAGGGAAGAGTGAACAGATTTTACCATTTTTGGCTTGGTAACTCCTTTCTTTATGGATAAGACCATGAACTTGCAGATGGAATAACAGATAACTCACCAATAAGCATGGGCAGAGATTCAGAAACACTAATCACTATCTCCTTGGAGGGATATTAGATCTAGATACCCCATATTCTCTCCTTTTGAAGAAAAGACTGAGCAGAGGTGAAGCAATGTTGAGGAGAATTCATCAAGCTTGAAGCAAAACACATACTTTGTAACTCTGCTCTCCCCCCCCCACCCTCCGCCACCCCCAACAGTAAATACTGGCATGGCTGCACACAAACAACTTTCAGGCGGAAAGTATGTCAATTATCAACTGATTCACATGGCTAACAAAACACTCTCAGCTACTTTTACCGATACAAAACCTTTGTTCTCTAGCCAGGGAGCCTAACGTTTTAATCCCAGCCCCCCAGCCTTTCGGTAAGAGCCCAGTGCTCACTCCCCAGCAGGACCAAGCACTTGTTAAGTTGCTGTGGTTCCTTTGCATTAGTATTTTCCATACAGTACTTTGAAACAGAAGGCAGGCAGAAAATACAGTGACTTATCCTGAAGAACAATGGGCATTTCTGTGAGCTAGTTTTCTACACAGGATGTGGGGTGGGCCTTCTTGAGCTTGTGTAATCTATCTGGAAGTCCAAAAACCACACTTCGAAAACATGCTTTTCCTTTAACAAACAGTCACACACACACAGAGTCTAACACTAGTTTACACATCTGTCATTCACCATTAAGGAAAATTTTCATTTAAAAATGCTTGGAAAAAAACACAATATGTTAAATTAGGTACATAGACCATATATAACTAAAATATATAGTCTTTTTTAACCCACCAAGAACTGTATTTAGGGATGGAAGATTCACTTATTTAAAATTACGTGAGAAGTTGCACCTCTGGTACTGCTTTAGGTGCCAATTCGTGTTCTAGGATCACTAGAGCCCAGAGAAGAAAATTTAATGGCCTTAGAAACATTTTAATGGAATGTGCTGGGAAGGATTATCCTATGAACTAGCTTTTCTAGATGCTCTAAGATATTAGGTTTAACAATTTCACGCAGCCCTCTAAAGCCCCTTATTTCAAACACTCCACGAAGATCAACTCTATCCTGTTCCTCCAAACAGCACCAGAGGACAGTCCACCAAAAGGAACTATCTGCTGTACAAGGACTGGGCCAAGAACAGCAGAGGTTAAAACAAGAGAGACAAACTGCTTCCTCCAGAGCTCTCCTCTAGCATGGCAGGGTAAAAAGACAGCACATCTGAAGTAACATGAAAAATAGAGCGTACACTGTTACACATGAGCCCACATTCAAAAAGATTCACTGTCATGGATCTTCCTGAATATGTGACTACCACCCCTTCCCCCATTCCTGTTTGCCTCTTGAAGCCGCAAGACCTGGTTTATCAGGAACAGTTACTGAAGAAGTTCATATGGATTCTCTTGAAGTTTGTCTTCATAGTAAATATGCCAATCTTACATTTGACACTAAAACTCAGTACTGTAACAAACTGTTTTGAACACTTCTAGGAAGAAAACAGCCGTACAAAGCAGGTATGTATGTCAAAATACTCTATACCAATTCAGTATTGCAATGTATTTTTAATTCCTAGTGAAAATATATATAATTCCAATGCTCACAGTTTACTGAGTTAATATTTTTGAAGCTATTTCTTTCTTTCTGTGGGAAATCAGAAAGAATGGGAATTAAGACAGAGCAACTGGGAAAAAAAAAACCCTCCAGCATACATTTTTCCACACTACCAGGTTTAAAGTGGCTAGAAAATATAAAGAAATCTTTCCTCCACTTTCATATGTTGAGATTAGCATATTATATTCATCTAGGCAAATTATGAAGGAATAAATCCTCAGCAACATTAGACACAGCAGTTCCTGCCACACCCTATGATATTCTGAGAGTCAGAAACTATTCTGCACAGAACGGTTTGGCTTCATCTTCGTCTTCAAGTTCCGGCCTGAGAACACGCACTGTGCAAAAACAGCTCTTGCAGCCATGCAAGGAAATCCCAAACCCCAGCAGGAAGCAACGTCCCCATGATTCAACATGTTGAGTCCTTTCCTCTGAGAAACCAGCGTAAAAAGCACAGCATTAACTGTACTGGAAGAGTCCTTATCCTGTCTGCAATACGGACCCTGGAACCACTGAAGTTTTGGGTGACTGAGCCCATCTTCCTCCTCCTATTTCAAAAAGTATTCCTTTAGGGTACTTTTACTTTGGGTAGTTTAAGAGAGAAAAGAGAAAGACTTGTTGAATGTTGCAAAACAACTGCACTTGACCTCCATCAGCTGTGCAAGAATAGAGGAATAAACTTTCTGTCTACATTAACTAGTTTTGAACCTTTTACTTGGAAAAAAAAAAGAAAACGAACAACAAACCATCCCACAAAAAACATATGATTATACCATAGTCTGTCACTGCAGTGGAAGTAAAGCCATGAAGGCTTTAAGTGTGCAGGGGTTAACTGCTGTAAGAAGACTGCACATCACAGAGACTGCACAGAAGGAAGGTACAAGCCATTTTCTAAGCAAAATAACAATGAAAATTACCAAAGAGTTTTGTTAACACCATAAGCCACGTAACAGACTTAAATTCCATTCTGCGCCCTGCCGTTCCCATCTGGTTTTAATTTGCTAGAGAAGACTGAAGCCTGTATTCAAAAAAACAGACTTGAGTTGTAAACATTAGTCTCTGCCAGCATTACTAGTAACTCATGAGGTACTGGAGTTACCATGGAAAGGCAAAGGGGGTGGGAGAAAAGGGTTTATGAAAGCAGGACTTGCTCTGTCATTAAGCTCACTGTTTTTACTGCATTGTTTTACTCCATGAAATGAAAGTGAAAAGTGTTTGATGCTAAGATGACATCCACTTGCAGAAAATCCAGTTCTACTCCTCTTTATGTTTTGTAACGCTGTGAAATTAGGCAGGGGAAAGTTGAGAAATGTCAGAACAGACTGCCTGGGCCACTGGACCCCTTGTTTTACAAAGCTTGTAATTACATGCTTCATACTGTTGCTCAATTTATTTCTTGTCATGTTATCAGTAAAAGATTCCTGCAGGAATAGTTTTGTTAAATTGTGACAAACTGAGACTACAGCTAAGGGCATCTCATGGTAATATTTAATGCGCCTTTAACAAGACTTTGCCCTGTCTGCCTCAGGCTTCCTATATAAAATTCCTCAAGCCAATAGTTTCTAGTTACCTGTGCCCCTAACATGAGGCACTGATGTGCTTTGGAAAATCCACTTACATGGTTTAGAGTATTGAAAAAATGAGTAAGAGGTGTTTCTGCAGCAGTATGGGCGTGGGGGACTGTTCCACATCATACAAAATCTCTGCCTCTATTTTGACTAATCTTAGATCCACTTTGAGCCCAAATTCAAAAGTTATATGCAGAGGTAGGAGAAAGTGATCTCCTTGGTTACTACTCAGCTAGTCGTATTCTTTCTTCCAACCAGACCCAACACACCTCCATGACTCCCTCTCCAGCCCATCAGCCAAGCTAACAACCCCACCAGCTCTCAGTGTTTCTTTGTCCATCCCATGACTATAGATCCAGCAGACTTCAGCACTGACTTCTTGATGACAGCTGTCATTACCTAGCAGACATTAAGTTTCAGCAGGTTCTCATGTAAGGTTTCCTGTTCTTTCATAGTTGCTAAAGATGGCTCCCTTCCTATAGACCCTTTCCTTACTCCTGGATTAGCTCACCATACTTTTTGCTTGACATCCCCTCACCTCAACAAATCTCCCATCCCTTTTCCCTTACTTTCAGTGCTGCCTTCATACCTGGAAGTCCTTAATTTCATGTTAATGCACTCCCTTTAGCCTTATTATGTGTGTGTGTGTATATATATATATATATACACACACACAGATATATCAATCTATCACTTGCATCCCATTATTTTCATCTTTAAACAACAACAAAAAGCTTGAACCAAGTGGTTTTTTCTTGCTTTCTGCTCAGATGTTGCTATCAGTAGTATATATGCTCATACACAGCTTAAAGTAGTCTAGGGTGACCACTATACAAAGAATTTACCCGAGTCTTCTAGATCTAGCTATTGCTATTCTCAGTCACCATGGGATACATGTGAACAGGCTGTACGTGGCTAAATGACATCTGTTTCACATGTCTAAGGTATGTATAATCTGACCAGCATCAGGAGTTGTGAAAGGCTCATTGTGAAATGCAAGATTCTTAAACCACACCCATTCAAAACCCCACCCACCCCACGGATACACTCTTTTCCCAGGAAAGGTTCACAGCTCGGACAAGTTTTTAGGTGAGTTCTCCAATAAGCAGTAGATGGTCTTATTCTAAAGTATAAAACAAAGAGTTGGAACATAATTCCCCTCGGAGCCCCAATGGTAGTACCTACAACTCCATCAAGAATAGGAGGTGCCACCAGCCCTGATTACATTTGGAACCTTCAATATCCACAAAGGACTTGTCTGCAGTTTCCAGACTCTACTGTCTGAAGGGAAAATATATTGATTTAAGCCCCTGTCTTTCATGCAATTCACCACTTCAGCTTATATTTATATAATGCTTAATAACAGTGGTTCCTTTTTATCCTTATATAGCGGTATATTCAGCTGCTTTAGTGTTCACACAGTTTATCACATAACTGTAAGAAAATGAGAACACCCTGGATGGAGCTGCAGTGCAAACTGCGCAAGTCCAGAGAACTACTGATGAGAAACTTTAACTTGCAGGAAAAAAACACTTGATCTTAATCTGCAGATTAAAAAATGTATTTGAGGCCAGTCAGATGGAGTTGCTTAACTTTTTCACTGGTCAAGTGACCACACGGCTATGTCTTTTTAACTGAATGAGCATGATTCAGACAACAGGGGATTAAGGATTGACTGCCTGTGCCTAAGTAGTGATGCAAGAGGCTACAAGTCTTTCTGTAAGCAGACACTCCATTTTTTCCAGAGTTCAAGATTTTGAAAATTGTTTTTTCAGTCAGTATCCTCTCATACATTGCTAGTTTTCCACAGCAGTTAATATCAGCACAAAACCTTCATGTCAGCAAGATCTGTCGAGTTTTCTAAAATCCTACCTTTAAACAAAACCCCAGAACAAACTGCAAATCAATATCCTTAAAAAGAGCACGACCATCATTACTAAGTAGGTGGAAAACACATAACAGAAAATACACAGAAGACTGGAAAAAAAGCTCAGTTCTACACAGCAGTGACATTTCTGTGTAGCTGCTGGAGGAACATGCTAGGACAAGCCTGCTGTTTCTATCCTGCCTCCACACACGGGGACAGTGCTGCATGCCAAAGCTAGTATTTAACTGCTTCTTGCCTGAGTGATTCTAGGCCTGTTCTGCACAAGTTTTACAGTGCCAAGAAGCTTCATACTTCTAGGGGGATTGCTGCAGACTGATTTTTGTCAGGAAGAGTGATTATTTTTACTACAGGTATGTGCACATTGATTGCAAACATAATGAGATGCACACAATAGCCTCAGACACTTTTCCTCCCAAAGTTAACACCTGTGTAATGCTGCCAATACTCATGCAACAAGACAATTGTGTTGTCTTACACAATTTTTACAGTACAAATAACCAGGACCACATGCATTTTTTGCCTCTATGCCTTAGGAGGAGATCCAAGGCACTACTATGGATTTCTTTATGCCTCTATGGATCAAGGTTAAAAAAAAAACTCGACCTGCCAAGTGAAGTGGTTTGGTAAAGCTCAAATTAGACAGATGTTGTTACCAAGTTATCATATTCCTTTGTTTTATAGTGTGGATATGAAACAACACATTCAAGTAGGAGTAATTTATAGCTATGTACAAGAGAAGAAGTAGCACCTGATATGAAGACATTAATGGTTGTTACCTAAATATATCCATGTTATAATGACTAAGAGACACTGGAATATTCAATTTCACTTATTTCTCATGTTAGTCATGGCTGTGCATAGCATCAAAATTTCCGTAACAGCAACTGCAGGACTAATTCTAGTTACAAGCTTTAGTAGCCATGTTTTGGGTACTATTCATATACAACTAAGTGAGCTGCAGTCCTGTTTCAGTTGAGAGGCTCAATGCCTTTGCTGTCACAGTGCTGCAGTGTACCTGCAGTAGCTGCACTCTCTCTTCCACAATGGGGGTCAGGAAACGTACTGATATCATTCAATTGGAGCAGATAAACCAGCTCAGGGGTTGCTACTGTTCTTCTCATCTGAGGTACCCAAGGTTCCTGGGGGAGCGGAAGGCAGGAAACAAGCACTCTTCCTGCTCCCCCAACCTAAAAGTAACTGAGACAGTCTTGCTGCAATATTTAAGCCACACAATCACTCAGTAAAGCCTGAAATATTTATATTCTGGCCAGGCAGTCACAGAACTCTTGGGTTTTGCCCAGTATCTTTTTATCATTATCCAAACAGATCAGGAGATTGTGGCAGGAAAGTTTACTTTTCTGAGGGTAGACATGAGCCTGTTGCCAGCTGTGTTCTTAAACTATAGCTTTTTTTTTCCTGCCAGTCAGTTGAGCTGTAACTACAAGCTTATTCTGACTTGTGAGCTTGAGCTCTAGCTTCCCCTCCTTTTGAGCACCTCTTGCTTCATCTTGAAAAATTTGCAGGTTTAGAGAAGCTCCTTTCACATTAAAAAACAAAGGAAATAAAAACCTCTGCATGTAAGTTGGGTACAATGTTCTGGAGAAAACCTGAAGTTAAACAGGGAGCAAATAGCTTGGAAAAAACCCCTGCACACATTACAAAATAGAAAAAATCACATACAGTCAGCTGACACCAGACAGATTTTCCATGTCAGTATAAAAACCAGACTGCACTAAATAATGTTCTTTCCACTTCCATCTATAAACATGGAAGTTAAACTAGTAATTGAGAGTTGTAAAACACAAGATCGATTATGCTATTTAAGTGATACAGAACATTTGCAGAACTTTGGAGGCAAGCATGCTCACAGGCTTCCTTACTCCAGTTCTCTTGCATTTAAAAGGTTACTGATTTGGTGGTTACAACTTCTTCCCTTTCAGAAAGCTACAAAAGGAGATCAGGCCTGAACATCTAGTTCGAAAACAGGATTCAAAGTAAAACGTATCTAACTAAAGATAAGCACCTTCCTTTTCTGGACTGTTCATTCATCAGCAACCTTCCTCATCCTTCAGCCAGTTTCCATGACTTGTGTACTATGTACAATCTAGCTACTGCATAAAAAACCTACAAGGGTGATTCTGGCAAAGTCGGTTTGGCAGGTGAAAATTTAGGCATAAAACTGCAATTCTTTGAGCTAGTGTCCAGTCATTTTCTTTTGATGTTTAGAAATAAGACAGAATCTTATTTAGATATAGCAAAACTATCTTAAACTTTTAAAGAGTCCTTAAGTTGAGAATAAGAAAGCTTAAATAAGTTTTACAGGCTATATTTTTAGCTAATACATATGACCAGTTGACCATGATATACCACAGAGTATACCCAGTTGTACCCACGCAGAAAGCAGGGGAAGGAGACCACTATGGAAGGACCTCTACTTCCATTGAAAGATGTCTCCAAGTCATCCTCTCTACCCTGAGACTCCAAAGTTTACTCAAATTTCACATACGGGCAGGAAACCAAAGTACACCACAGGGCCAGAAATCTGTAACAGTTCAGACATGAGTTCCCAACAGGAAGGAAGTTATAGTTAAATACAAGTCCAATCTGTGTTTCCCTCCACAAGCTCCAGAAGATGAATGGAAAAAAGCTAGGCTTTCCTGTTGCACAACTAGGAATCATGTGATGTAGGATTCAGCATAACTGCTTGAAATAGGGATATTACTCACATGCAGATCCCCTCTGAACCAGTCTTTCAGAATTCCATAGTTGCATACAATGCCTCCATTTTCATAATTTCTGTGATCAGTAGATCATAGACATACATAGCCCTGAGCTACTTAGAAGTTGTACACTGTTCAAGAACTACAGGTTAGGCCGGCTTGTTTTCCAACCAAGACAGCCAGATTTCAGTCAGGCTTCCTTCTTACAGCCCACCTTTTTGCTGCAGCTTGGGGCATAACCTCTATTGATGACATACTTGAATTCAGGCTCTTCTCAGTCCCATTTTTTTAAATATTAAGTGAACAATACTTAGAAAACCCACAAATGCTGATGAGAATACTTTTCCAGCAACTGTTCTGTATTTAACATCAGGAATGCATCCTTTGGTTTAACCCATTCCTTTAAAGAGCTGCAGTTACCTGTAAAGGCTCCAGCATTCTCCTTTTGGTCATGTGTAATCATAAGAACAGTCGTTCGCATATATTGGTATTTTGTTCTTTCACTGTTTTAGTTTACATGTGCTGAAACACAGCTACTTGGACCTTGGGTATACTGTGCATGTATATTCTTTTACAGTAGAACATATTCCATTATTTTTCCCCTTTCAACAGTCAGAAAAAACAGGAGCCTGCTTCGAAAATTTCCAGTTGATCATCAGGTATTTCATACTAAAAGAGTTTCAAAAAGGTATCACATGTTAGACATGCTCCTGCTTAATGGGACCCAAAAATACATATTAAAATAAATGCTTCCTTTAGACTTGTGTAAGAGAAAAGCAAATGAGTTTAATGAAACATCTCATCTTTATTTATCACATGACAAATAGAGCAAGATTTCAGCTTATGAACTACAGTAAAAGTGTTTCTAAGCAGCAAAGAAACCTCTCCGTCACTCCAGTGCCAAGCAGGTACATCCAGAATTCAGATTCAAATAAGAATCTTAGAAATGCACATAAAGAAAAACAAGGTCTACTGGATCTGCTCTTTTGGACACCAGTTCAGGGTTCTTTTTTCCTCTTTGCATGTCTATTACTATAGTAGGGACTAATGATGCAGAAGGATAAACAATAGCAATTTGAAAACAATACTCATTATTGCATCTTGTAAGAAAAACCCACTACTTAAACTGTTACTTCAGACATTCCTTAAAGGCTTTGGATTGGAAATGCGATCCAAGACTGCAATACACTATTTCTAGAAAGTTGCAACAGATGTTATGTGTATCCTAAACAAAATGTAGAGTTTACTTGTTCTGAATGCAATCAGTATGTAAATGTTGCTCTACACTACTCAATCAAAAAAAAAAAGAGGCATCCAGAGCAAGACATTTTTTTTTCAATACACGGTGGACTATAGGAAAAAGCCAACCTTTATGCGGTGTCTACAGACACACATAAGTACTTTACAGCAAGTCACTTCTACAGAGGGCATTTGTAGACATCTCAATCCCTGCTTACTTGTGATATGCTATTTACAAAACACATTGGAAGGATGTGATCATTAATCATAGAAGAAATTTGAAATGTAAGCCTATAGATCTGATCAGACTAGGTAAAGCAGAGCGATTACATTGAACAGAAAGAGGACCCAAGTATATGAATACTCTTACTAGGTTACAGAAGTATGTGGAATTGAGGAAGGTTTTAAATGAGGAAACAGTTCTAGAACCCATTTTTGCGTCATTGCATTGTTGAAATTAAAAGGGCCTCTTTAAGCAAACAGAAAGAAAGGTATACCCTTCAAACAGATTACCCTGCTTTGTTAACTGTGGGATGAGGTTGAAACAGGTCCAATGTTAAGTTCCTTTCTCTCTCCTACAAGTACTAACACTTGGCCTCAAGGCAAATTTCAGATAGCTGCTCTCCTCCTTGGTTTCTATTAGCTATTTCAATTTACTTTAATGGGAACAGGATTATTAAAACAGAAGACAAACCAATTTAGGGAACAACTGCACTTACAAGGCCACTAATACTTGTAGCACACAATCTGAAGGAAGTGTGGAAGAACAGCTTAGCTGTTCTAGAAGAAGAGTGAGAAGACCCTGCATTACCAACTCTTACAAGTAGCACAGGCTTAGCTACAGCCTTCAGGCTACAGTCCTAATAATGCTTTGAAATTATGATTCTCTTCCATCAGTTAGGTCTACACTAGCAACTGCAGGGTCCCAGGAGTGTCTTGAAAGAGTTCTGAGACGCATAGGACCCTATGCTAATTTTGCACTGTGCAATTCATTTTAAAGCAGCGTGACTTTTTTTTCTTCCTGTTCATAGTACTTTCCCCAGTTTGATATATCCCTGTCTACCAGTTTTAAAAGACAAAAAAATCAAGTCTAATGCATTATCACTATTCTTTATTTTTTGCCCCAAGCTATATATTTTCTCTGAAGTGGTCCTTCAATTTTGGAATTCACTCCCCAGTAGAGCAGGAGCATGTTAACACCAATAGATAGTGTCTGTATTTCAGGCCTAGTCTAAAGGAGGCAATGTTAGACACAGGAAGCAAAAGGCTTAAAATACTAGCTCTGCTTGCCTATAGAAACCAGTTGCATTTCTATATAATTTTCCAGTGTTAGGGAAAATTTAAAGGTGGTATACAGTGGTGTCACACAATTGTAGTAAATGGGTTACTGCAAATCAGTAGCAGATAAAGCAAAACTGCTATGTTGAAGATTCACAAGCAGAGACACCATTTCAAGTGTTCCATCTCTCAACTCTTGTACTCCCTTGAATATAGCAAAGCAGGTGCTTTGACACTAGCCATCAGGACTCCTGTTAAAGCTTGGCTGGACTGTCAAGTACCATAGACCTAGAAACACAGATTATGCTGAGCTGGAAGGAACGCACCAGGATCACTGAGTCCAATTCTTAGCCCTGCAGAAGACCATCCCCAAGAATCACACCATGTGCCTGAGAGCATTGTCCGAACATTTCCTGAACTCAGCCTGGTGCTGCGACCACTTTCCTGGTCCAGTGCTCAACCACCCTCTGAGTGAAAAACACCTTCCTGATATCCAACCTAAACCTTCCCTGACTTAGCTGCATGCCATTTCCTCAAGTTCTGTCGCTGGTCACCAGAGTGAAGAGACCTGTACGTTTTATTACTGGTACTGACAGTCAAGCACTCAATAGTCCACTACCACTATTTCCTAGTTATCGTCATCTCTCCTCCCCAACAGAAGTCAGTGCAGATTCAATTCTACTATCTCTGAAGAGGAGACACTCAAGTTCAAAAATTACTGTTAGCTGAGCCCAGACATTGTGGCTCCTGCATGAAGTGTAGCCTTTCCTATGACTACGCAGAGATAGGAGACAGAAGTGTTTCTCAGAAACAGTTTAAAAATAGGATCTAACAACTGCCCAGCATGCCTTTGTAAGCTTATGAGCTTGTACCAGCACATGTATGCTAGGGTAACAGAGCATAGCCCTGGAGATGAATTCAGAGTGTAGCACCACTGATAAAAGAAAGTTTCATTTTATGAAGAACAGTCTTCTAAACCACGATATTTGGGACAATGACATTTAGTAATATGTTCTTGTAAAATTCTCTGATTAGAACGCCCATAGTTGTTCTGCATGGAATTTGAGACAGCTCACCCTGGCTGAGCAGATAAGACCACATCGCACAATTTATTATCAGCCTGACAACACTGGCCCACAAACACTGTGGCCCAAAACAAAGCAACACAACCAACAGTTGAGCACTTACCCCAGAACAAAGCTGGTAAAAGACCTCTTAGGCTAGAGATTAAACTCCTATCTCAATATCATGACCAGCTTTAGTCTCACAATCTCTTTGGGGGACTGCTTTGTCTGCACCACAAAGAGGCACAGTTCTGCACCTCCAATTTCTTTTACCTTATTTCACTAAACTTTGGAGAACCTCATGACAATCTTCTAATCTGCTAAGCAAAGACAGGAAGATGGGAGGAAGGAGTTCAGCACAAGAACTGGACGTTAGTGCTTGTTTCCCGGCTGGTTCTTCATCTTTAGTTCTTCTTGTGCCCTTCCTACTAGTTCTGACACCCCATATCTGCCACACAAGGTAGTTATGGACTTTTATTTGGTTCGTCTAAAGCAGCCATACTAAGGCTGGATCAAGCAGTTATCAAATATCCACACACATGGCAACCAACCAGAAAAAAGACATACTGATTTCTGTAGATAAGATACTAAGAATTGAACTCCACCAATACAAAGTTTGATTAGTTGCCAGTCTCCTGAAGTCTGCTGCAAACAAATCCATTATTATACCCAGTGGTACTCAAATGTCAGAAAGCTACCACTCTGCATCATTCTGCCATCAGACATCATAGAACAGTTTGGGTTGAAAGGGACATTCAAGACCATAATAGTTCCTACCCCTCTGCCATGGGCAGGGACATCTTCCACTAGACCAGCTTTTTCAGGGCCCCATCCAACCCACCCTTGAGCACTTTCAGGGATGGGGTATCCACAGCTTCTTTGGACGACCTGTTCCAGGGCCTTACAACCCTCTAAGAACCCCCTCCTAACAACCAATATAAGTATCTTTTAGTTTAAATGCATTTCCCCTTGTCCAATCACTATCTGCCTACATGAAAAGTCACTATTTTTCAGAAGCTCCCTTCAAATACAGGAAGGCTGCAATGAGGTTTCCCCAAGAGACTTCTCTTCTCCACATCCAAAAACCCCAGCTCTCTTGCCCTGTTGAGTACTTCTGAAACTGAGTCCTAACAGACCACACCATATAGGACTACAGCAGTCTTCAAAAGCTAAACATTTCAATAAACATAATACACTACTGCAATAAAGCCACATTTCTACTTTTAAGATCTACTGCATGACCATGCAACATTAACATTTGCAGATAGAGCAGTCACAATAAGAATTTACAGCAGAGATAAGGGGTCTCTTGATCAACACTTACTAATAAGCACACAAAAATAGCAGCTAAGATTTATTTGGTTTTTAAGCTTACAAGGAACATAAATGCTTTCTGTGACAGGAGCACATTCAGCTGCACTTTAGGAAGTTGGAGTCTACAATTAAGTAACTTCCCAACTCTGGCACAGTCCGAGCCTCCAAAAATGGCAGTATTTTTCCTCATTTTCTTTCTAAATATCCTCAAAAAGCACCTTTGCACTTATACTACTCAGGAACCATTCAACCAGTAGTTATTTTCAGCATCTTTATCAAACTGCTATTGACAGGACATCAGGGTTAGTGCTGCACTATAATCAGGTCTAAGCATTACCTCACTTATGGAAGTAACTATATGGAGCTTAATACTGCTCTCCAAAGCAACCAAATGTCCATCAGAAAGACTACTTCAAATAACAAGGTCATGCTAGGAGGAGAAAACAAACCACTGCCCCACTTCACTGCCCAAAGGTCACAGCAGTGAGCTGAACCTGGCCCAAATTCCTACTAATCCCAGGATTAGGAGGCCACACAACAGCTTTAAAGTTGTTCCTTTAAGTGAGGAACTCAACTGTTAAGAATTATAGGACCAGCCAATTACCTATTTTCCTTCTAAAGAAAAACCTTACTACTCTCAACTTTTTCAGAAGCACTCATTATAACACAAAGCTTGAAGTGGCATGCAAAGGAAGTTCCTGTCATGCTGTTGCTCAAGCATTGAACAGTCTTTCCATATCCAGGTGCATAAGCTGATAGGTTGTCAGTCACTAGACCTTTACTACATGCAGATAACGCAAATTTATTTAAGAAGTGACCTCTCTGTACTACAGGTATCACTTTCCATAATTAGCTCAGAACTCATCCTGTAGGAATAATTCTTCACTGAATGCCCCAGCTATTAGATTATCAGCCACTTCTGGAAGAAGCAAGCCTATTTCAAGTTTTACACCATCCCAACAGAATAAGCTTAACTCTAAAATCCTGTGAACACTTAACTAGGCTACAGCTGTGAAGAAGTAACATTTCACTTATTTTTGAAGGCTACAATTTCAGTCACTCTAAGGTGACCATGCCACCTACAAATGCAGGTCAATCTAGCAGCACTTTATACACTTCTAAAGTTTTGAATTTTTTTTTTAATGTGCTTTACTCCTTAAGCAGTGATTCCAGTTACAATAGCCAAAAGCCTTTATGAGTTGCCTCCCAGAATTCCCTAAACTCTAATCTTCGCTAAGAAAAAGCAAACCTAATGTCACTAACAATTAAAACCTGTAAACTCCAGTTTCCCAGCAGCTGCTTCTTTCTACTCCAGTAGAAACAGGAGTGTTTGTGAAGCCACACAATGAACATTCACATTAGAAAACCATCCATTACAATTAGGGTTATGTTAGATCCATTCTTCACCAGTATTTCCCCCATGATCATTCGCAGAAGCAAGAATGAACAGCTGAGAAAGGGTGCAGGATCATCTTTCAGCATAGGCACCACTTCAACTGTTTCAACTATGACATTAACGCCCACTGGGATCTGTTACACTGTTAGTTTCTCTCCTAAATACCCTTGAACTCCTATCAGTTCCTTTGTAAGGCGAAAGGTAAACAACAATGTTTAAATAACAGGTCTCAGCAAAGGCTCAGACCACACATACATGCACAGACAAGCTACCAAGGCAAGTCAGAACCACAAATCTTAACTGCTGGAGAACGTCCAGCCAATTAAAACGACCTCAGTAAAGGAACGAATTGTAGTTCAGTAGAGATTGTTACTCTCCCTGGTAAGCTGTGACCATAAATGTAAACTACATGCCTGTTTTTACCCAGTCTCCCCCTCCTACAGCTCTTTTCCCTCCTGACTAATACACAGCTTGCATCAGACTGGCTTTTGGGCAAATCCTCTCCCCTGAGGTTTCCGTCTCAGGAAAGTATCTGCATTTGGTTTTTACTTATCTCCCTCAGCAGTAGTTCAGAATACATCAGACGTTTCAAGATTGCACCGCAACACTGTTGGAGCTACTGCTTCTTTCAAGATAACTAACACTGCTTCCTTAAGAACACCTGAATTGTTTTAGCTAAACTAAAACAACCTTGAAACAAACAAGAATTTATTACCAGCTCTTTAAAACTTGCCTTCATTTCCAAAGCTTCATGAAAGCACAGCCACACCTCTGTTCAAATACTGCAGCAATCAGCTGCCAGTTACACAGAAAACTCATAGTTAATTTCTTGGTTTTCAAGCAAAATCTGATACTGAAGTGAGCTACCTAAAGGCTGCTTTAACAATTAAAGCTCTACCTGCCCTAGTTGAGTTTTGGATTTCCACATATTCTATAACATAAGCATTCAAACAAATCCCTTAAAGTGAGGCAGACAATTACTCCCTATTTCATAATTACAGAACACGTTCCTAAATGTAAGTACTAGTATGTTTTTTCCCCTCATTTTTCAGTTCAAATTAATGTTCTTCCTTTAACACATCTGCAAAAAGTATTTGCAGAAATCTGTTCTGTATTAAAAGAATCACTGTACACTGAAAGCCTGTCTGGAAGCTTCCATTGCAAAGGCAGTATTTACCTTGTGTCATACTATGCCTACCCAGGAAGAATCAGGAACCCAGTCATTTTAATGTTTGGTCAATAAACCGCCCCTCCTAACACCATTTCCAGTAAGCTTGCCTTTTTTTTTTTTTTAAAAAAAAACCAAAACAAAACACACAAAAGCCTCAACCTCTAGGACTCAATGATCCTGGTCCTTATAATAGTCCGCACAGAACTCGACTGGCACAATGCTCAGCTGACAGCCACTTTCAAGACACTAAAAAAAAAAAAAAAAAAAGGAAGCTGCTTTTTTAAGAAAATGAGCGTACATTTTAAAAGCTAAGCTAAAATGAGACTCCCAACTTTT
>VWZG01004973.1:686716-768921 GCA_013396735.1 Grallaria varia
CCCTGCCCCTCAGTGAGTTCCTCTGGGCGTGTGAGATCCGGCGCGTCTGTCCGGCTTTTCGCGCAATTTGTGGCGAAAATGTTCTCAGTTTGAGGTTCATAAAGAACACGTATGCCGAGAGCGTCGACGGTGTTGAAGAAGAAGCCGGAGGTCAAGGAGGGGAGAGGGGCCGAGGGAGGCTTGGCGCTTGTTCCTCGGCAGACGCAGCTCTGACTCAGACATGCCCGCTCCCGCCCGCGCTCGGCCCCACCACAGGCCGGGACGGAGCCCCCGCCCCTCCCGCACGGGCTGCGCCGCCGGGGCTGCGGCTCGCCCCCCGCGCCCCCCCCCCCCCCGCTCTGCCCTACTTCCCTCCTCACGGCCCCCCTGCCCAGCCCCTGTCGCAGTCTGGGGCCGCGGCTGCGCCCAGAACCCCCGGAGCCGTTCAGCGCGTTGCAAAATGGACACTGAGGGCTCAACGAGCGCGGGCTGCGCTCCCGGCCCGTAAGCAAAATGGCGGCTGTTTGGCTTCGCCTTGGTAACCCTGCCCCTGTCAGGCGGGGCGGGTGAGCCCCGTGCAGGGGGAGGGAGGGGAGAGCCGACGCCATTTTCCCAGAGAGAGGCAGTGACATAGAAGGGAGCGTAGGCGGCTGGAGGGAGGGAGGCACGGGAGCAGCGGCGGCGGCAGCGGCAGTAGGGTTTGTACACAGGTCCCAGGGTAAGGGCGCCTCTGAGCTGGTCCCTGCAGGGTTCTGCGCATTGAGCTAGGTTTGGGGGGAGGGGGGGTCTCCTCTTTCCCTTTTCTTTCTTTTACTAGAGCCTGCTGAGGGCTGAGTCCTGCTTAGGATAGGGATATCCGCAGTGGGGCTGTTGCATTGTTTTGTTTGGGATAGAGAAGGGGCTCAGCTGAGGGGTCCTGCTCTCTGGCCTGTGACCATTACAGGTGAGTCTTTGGTTATTACCAGCATATTCTGCTGTGGGTGCTTTGGGGGAGGGGGAGGTGGCAAAAGGGGAATGAAATGCGACGGGAACGTCTCATTACCTCCCGTACGAGTATAACTCCTTCCCACCCTGAAATGTGTTTAATTTCTGTTTAAGTTGCCCTGAATTTGCTTTTCCTTTTGTGGGGTTTGGTTAAAAAATGGCAGACGGTCGCTATATCTTGTGAATATGGCGGGTTACTGTAACTGGAGGAGCTGAGGAGAATTTTTTGGCAGTTACGCCAGATTTATGCATTATGCTTGGAAAATGAGCCAAAAGGGGCTATTATGTGACAACATAAGCTTCCTTGGACTGGCAGATTTCAGAACGGGTTTGTGCCTTACTGGGACTGCGTATTGAGTTTTACGAAGCTTGGGGAAGCCTATTCTTTTCCTCCATCCTGTATATTTTTGCTTTGTGGTACTAAAATGGCTCGTTATAGGCCTAATCTCTCTGCCTTCCACACCCCCGCCTCCCTGCCTCCCTCCCTGTTAATATCTCCGCTTCGTGGTGTAACCTGGACAAACGGAGAGCAGTCCCCAGGAGTTTCTGTGCCAATTTAAAAGGGGATCATTCTCCCCACCCCCTTTCTCCAGGCTGTAAGTAGTTACACTGGTGCATCCTTTTCTTGCTTTAGTTTCTGCAGCCAGTGTTCGTGTTCCCTGGGTGGCAAATCTCTTTCTTGAAGCAATAAGTATTGGTGGGTTAGACCTTATTGCTGCAGACACAGGGGAGGAGAAACAAACGGTTCACTGTGTAGTGCTAAATAGGGTAAAGAAACATAATATAGCCTGATTATAAAGGTTCTGTATTCCCCCATACTCGGCCATTAGGGAATGTGCGGTGTTTGAAAGCCCTGAGGTCCCTTAAAACGTTACACACTACGTGTCGTCAAAAGCAGAAGTTCAGTGCTGCATCTAGATTTAGGAATGTTTTAGTCTGTTTATTTACAGTGCCTTAAAAGAAACGTAATGAAGCATTTTTGTTACTCAGGGCTCAGATCAGTGAAAAGAAAGATATATCCATGGCTGTAGTTACAATGCATGATTAATTGATTATCATCACTGTACTTTTAAAGTTACTTTAAAAAAAATGTGGGGCAAATTTTTTAATTTCCCTCTTTTGTCCTTTAGAGATTCTAAAAATGGCGGCCTCAGGCTGATGTTGTGGTAATCTAATCAGCTCGGGTCCTCCACACCCCATGCAGTGCGTTTGTCTGCAGCATATTAGAGTCTTACTATGTTTAAATGAAAAGGCTGTTCCCTTCAAATAACGTACAAAACATTTCTTGACTTTACTACGATTTAAAAATGCTGTGTTCCAGCTGATTAATTTTATTGGTTATGTGTGTGAAAGGCAAGTGAACGAGACCACTCTGTTCGGGGAGAAGGGGGGTGGAAAGAGGCAATAGACTCAAGCAGCTCCTTCGAGGGGTGTGTATATGTTTCTATAAGGTAATATGTAAGTCGGTTTAGTAATTTGGAAAAACGCCTGCATTTGTGATAGACACTGTACACGTACACCAACACATGTCTGTTCTGTTAATGCCATAAAATCAGTAATATTTATCAAGGCAAGTAGTGGATTAAGATACCTTAGACAGTCAGCTAAATTTCTTTGTGGAAATATATTTGGAACGTCATGTTCACCTTCCAGGAAATACCTTCGCCGGACATCAGTGCAGTAATTCCATGTCTTCATAGTTAAAGGATACAAAATGGACTTAATACTTAAGAGAATAATGCATAGGAGATTATTATTACTTTATTAAGATGTGTGATTTCTTCTGCTACCATGTAATCTTGGCAGTACATTTTTTTTTCAATTTATTTTGTATATTGCAGTATAAATTGTGTATGTGGTAATGCACATACAAATATTGAGGGAAGGTGCAGTTCATAACTTCTGATTTTTTTCCTAAATGAAATATGAACCTTTTCATATCACCACTATAAATATGTTTGAGTGGGGGGAAGGGAGGTCACAAGGGTTTATTATTTGGTAGTTCGTGTAGTGTACTCTGATGCATACTATGGAGGCTGCAACTGTATGTTTTAAGAAACAATAACAAAAAATAATTTTTCACTCTTTTTTTAATGCCTGTCTTTAATCTCATCCTTAATTTAATGAGATATGAATTCCTATTTCAATATAGCTTTAGAACCTTCTGGATTTAAACAATCAAAAGTGAGGCATTGAAATGGCATTCTTCAATTTCTGAAGAATTCTAATTTAGATACCATTTATAAGCACTGATGTGTGGTTTAAAGTGTACCTGAAGTTGAACAGTAAGACAGACAGACAGGGTGTTGTTATTGCATGCCTTTAGTATGTTCTGAGGCCGAAGGCTGAGTGATTTTGTTAATTCTCCATTAATGCGTGCTCCCATGATCTTTATTTACAAAGATAGGATTTCATGTCCTACTCTGTTTATTTAAAAGTACATGAATAAGAGTCTAAAGAGTGTATGGCCCTTTACAGAAAGATTTTGCCTTTTTCTTTCCTTTCCCTAGATTGGAAGCTCCAGTTGTTGATTTTTATTTTTTTTTTCTGACATGATGACTTAGGGGGCTATACAGCTCTGCAGCTCTTCATGGTCTCTGTCATGTTCTGAAGCAGAGATCTGATTCATAATTAAAAGAAAATAATTTTGTACACTTTACAAAAAGTGTTGGAGGAGTAATGAAATAAACCCAAAAATACTAATTTTCAAATTTTACAGCTTATTTTTTTTATTTCTAAATTATATGCACCTCTTGGGAATTGAGAGGTCTTCAGAGTTTTCCTGTGTGAGTTTTAATGAGTCAGTTTGCCTTTGTGATTCAATTTCTCCCTTTGTAAAAACAGATCTGCATTTTGTTTTAAAGAGACAATACAACAAAATAAATTCTACCTTTATTTTTTTTTTACTCTACTGATATTTCTATGTGTGACATACTGCCCACAAAACTAATACGAACTTCTTGAAAGAGGGAAGGTTTGAAATCTGAATTTCTGTTTTTTTCAAGACACATTTCTGTTTCACAAACATGGTGTTATGAATGCAGTGGTATGGACTGGAGTTACGAAACCATTTTTGTATCTTGAAGTTTTTCATATCTGAAGGAAAAGTTTGCTTAACTTGCTTAGCCTTTTGGGTGAGCTTTTTTTGCCGTCTGGGAAATTCCAGAGGGGAAATAATACTGATTCTTTAGTCTAGATCTAGGGAAAGTTTCTCTTAGGACTAAGTAACCTCTTCAGGTTGCTTTGAGGTAATGCAACTCCTGATTTCCTCTTGGACAGTTTCAGCACACACCACTGTTAATGTTTTGTTGGAAAGCAAAAGAAATACAGAAATCCGTGTTACACCGAAGGCTGCAGTGTTTCTTCAGTTCTGATCCTGGTTTGATTTAAGGACAGTGTTAATTTTGCATGCATGCTAATACTAATTTTAGTAAGGACTATTTGTGGGACTGAGTTAAGGAGTGGTGCATGTAATTGTGGAATTGTAGTATTGTGCTAACTAGATTAAATGAAGGTTTAATGAAAGTATTTTGCTGCTGTCATATGACATTTTAACAAAATTTATTGGGAGGGACATAGATGAGTGAAGATATAAAAAAGAACCCAGTTCAGACTTCTAGATAGATCCTAAAGGAGTGCATCTATGTTATTGGCCTTGTGACTTCCATACAAATGAGCATTTATGACTCTCTCAAAAGCAAATTTTGTTGGACAGTTTTGAAAGGTAAAGTTTTTAAATGTTTCCACTGTCCAAACAGTAGTTTTGATTTATTGTTAAGAATGAACCTTAAGGTATCTCTGGGGGGAAAAAAAATTAAGAAAAAACCCCAAACTTTTAAGTCTTCCAAATTCTGAATTATTTAAAACAGTAATCATAGTGGGCTTTTGAATATTGCCAGATGGATATTTCTATCTACTTCAGTGTTCACATTTTCATACTAACCAAAGAATTGTACCCACAGAAGTTAATCTAATCTCTTTGAGGTTCCAAAATTCTGCTCATGACCTTCACACTACAGAAAGTCTTCTACAGTTGTGTTCAAAGAAAAACTGTTGTTACCTTTAAGGCATAACAAACAACTTACTTAAAAGAAACCTTTTAAAGATTTCATGTACATGCTAAGAGATACTGAGATTATTTTTATTTCCTTTTGCAAATATTAATGTATTAGTGAAACAGGCAAGATTTTAAACTCTGACAGTGGTTAGAAAATTTTAATAATTAAGGTTATCTGTAAGCCTTTGAAAACAGTTTTATTGCATGAAGTGTATTTTTTTAATATGCCCAACTTTAATGTTACCTTCTTTTTTAAAATTAAAATATTGGTAAGAGCTATGGTAAATCAGTGTCCATTCAAGTTATGTGTTTCAATAATGCAGGTGAAGAATATACTGTAGTAGCACACAGATTGCATCTTATCCAAGTAGAATGTATTGGTTTTACATTCTGTATTACAAGAGTACTATCTTGTTTCATGTGGTAGTTTATACACTGTTTGGATGGTGGTACAGTGTTGTAAAACCTTAGGTGAGACGGGGAAAGGCCCAGCAGTTTTGCAAATCAGGCACTTGCCATAATAGTACTGTTCCTAAGTTAACACTTTCAATAGTGTAGATATTAAAATTTCATAGTGTGGACTCAAGCTAAGAAAAGCTTTTTTATTTTATTCTCATTTGTCCTTGAGTTTTGTGTATTTTATGGCATCATAATCTAGGTAACCATTCACTTTTATATCTTCATCACAAAATTAAATTGCCATCAAGTTCAAAGACGAGATGATAAGATGAGGTTTTAATGGCATTATTGTGCTTAAGAAGGAAGATCTCTAATCTGTTGTTGGTCCCCTTATCATAGAATGGTGTGAGTTAGAAGGGACCTTCAAAAATCATCTAATTCTACCCCCTTTGCTGTTGGTAGGGACACCCTCTACTAGACCAGGTTTCTCAAAGCCCCATCCAAACTGGCCTTGGACGCTTCCAGAAATGGGACATTCACAACTTCTTTGGGAAACCTGTTGAAGTGCCTCAGCACTCTTACAGTAAGGAATTTCTTCCTGATATCTAAGTATCTCCTGAGCCTTCTCCAGGCTGAACAACCCCCCTTCTCCCAGCCTGTCTTAATAGGATTGGTGCTCAGGCCTCGGGATCATCTTTGTGGCCTCCTCTGGATCTGCTCTAACAGGTCTACTTCTTTCTTGTGTTGCAGACCCCACAGCTGGACACAGTGCTCCAAGTGGGGTCTCATGAGAGTGAAGTAGATGGGCAGAATCCCCTCCCTCGACCTGCTGGCCATGCTGCTTTTGATGCAGCCCAGGACACATTTGGCTTTCTGGGGCTGCAAGTTCAAATTGCTGGGTCATGCTGTGCTTCTCATCAACCAGCACCCCCAGGTCACTGTCCTTAGAGCTATTCTTGATCCATCCACCGCTCAACCTGTACTCATGTTTGAGATTGCCCTGATGCTGGTTCAGCACCTTGCACTTGACTGTGTTGAGCTTCATGAGGTTCACACCTCTAAGCCTGTCAAGGTCCCACTGGATGACATCCCTTCCCTCTCACATGTTGACCACACCAAAGAGCTTCATGTTGTCGACAAATTTGCTGAAGGTGCACTCAGTCCATATTGATGACAGATTTAAACAGCAGCAGTCCCAATACCAATTCCTGAGAAATGCCAGAATGCCACTCATCACTGGTCTCCGCTTAAGACATTGAGCTGTTGACAGCTCACAGCTCTTAATAGTGCAACCATCCAGTCAGTTCCTTGTCCACCAAATGATCCATCCATCGTGTTCATGTCTCTCCAGTTCAGAGGCGAGGACGTGCAGGACAGTGCTGTGTCGTAGGAACTGATGACAAAGCTTCTATTTACCACTTAAGAATTTTAAATGGTATACAGTGTGGTAGGTTTGGATCCTTTGTCCCAAGGAACTCTTAATATTTAAATTGGTTTAGTGTTCATTACTCTTTAGCTCTTCTGACTTGAGGAGGGCTAAAGATACTTTTTGATGGTTACATTCTTGGCTTGCCTTGCCTTGGGTAGACAAAGGGACCTAACTCCTAATTATAATGGTTACCGTGGGATTTGTTTAAAACCGTATCACAAGACAAATGATATTCCAGGTCTAGATGGTGAATCCTGCTTTAACTATTGTTTTAAAGAAACTTTTCCAATACAGAATGTTTTTAGTTTGTTTTAGTTGAACTGAAGACTTAAGAATTACAACTTATTTACAGCTTTTGAGGAAGGTACAGAGAGATTACACCTCTCATTTGGTTTCCAGACCTGTCATTCTAGCCATGTTAAAGAAATGTGAATATATATAATTGATAAACAATACAGTCGTTTCACTGGTTATAAGGGTACGATTCTTCCCTCAGATGTCTTACCACGTAGTTCAGCTAATTATTTTCTTTTGCTTAGGATTGGAATGCTTGATGAGGATTTTTATGAATGACTGTGGTGTTGGTTTGTTTTTTTAATGTTTGTTCTCTACTGTCTTGCTTTCCAATCATGTCTTTTGTGCTGAAAGACAAAAGCCAAATGCTAAATCTTTTTGTCCCCTTCTGTGTGGTAGTAGTATTGAAAATTAAAAGCTGTGCATTGAGCTTCCATTGCTGGGTAGAATTTCTTTGTGCTTATTCAAAGGTTATGTATTTCATATCTATGTTTAATTTAAAAATACATACTGAAATCTCCATTGAAAACAAAACTATGAAGTTAAAATGCATGGAATCTAAATTACTTGATCTAAATAGTACAGTTTTGCAAGATAATTGCAATTGGGAATAAATTCGGTTTTCTTTTAATGGAAATAGAAAAGATCTTTTGATCTTACACGTGAGTATTTTTTTGTCTGTCCTTGAACATTATGTAGTCTCCCCCAGTCTGTTCTCTCACTTTTTCTTGCCAGTTTCCTCCCCAGATTTTTGGGAAGAATGCTGACTTACTGCCAAGTTGCTATCCAAAAATAGAGTCCAGGTTGAACTTCGGTTAGAATCACACAAAAGACTTCTTTTAATTGCTAGAAAGAATTAAAAGTTTGTGTTTGAAAGAGTGACTTTCTTACTTGCTTGTGTTTAGAATTCCTAAGCATAAGTGTAGTGGTTAGGTGCATGTGTTGAGCTATCCATGTAAATCAAATGCCACTGGAAAAACTTTGGAATCTACTTAAGTGAAAACATGTCAAAACAGAAATATGCTTAGCTGAAATGTCAGACTTGAAGTAAGTAAAAAAAAATAATTTATTTCTTCTGTAGTAGGTAGCTAATAATTACAGTAGACTCCCACATCTTATTAAGCACTGTAGACTAAATTAGTTTATTTATTCAGTATCATGAAGCCAGCAAAATATTTAGATTTTTGAAGGTAATACTGATAATGTATTTTTGGTCACATGTTTTTCCACCCCAAAACCTTACGTTGTGGGAGGAATACTGGTGACCGAATGCTTCCAGTGATAGAATCACCATGAGATATACAGTTCTATTTAATAAAAAATAAATATATTTAGCCCTTACCATTGTAGGCATAAGTTAGAGTATTTTTACAGAATGGGGACTGTATGTGCTTGCATAAATCCTTTGTTTTAGGATGTTTGTCAGGAATAATAGCTTAAGGTAAATGTTTTTTGAAGAGTAATTGGTGAGTCACAGGCATTTTGTCTAAGTTCAATCAACAGCTTTTATCATTTTGTGGTAGATGAAGAAATAAATGTTTGCAGTAATATAGCTGACACAAAGAATTACTTAAAGCCAAGATCTTTTTGCTGGAAACAACTATATTTGTTGTCTTAACCTTAGAATTTTTCCTTAAGTTTTGATATTTCTCAGTGATACACCATGGCATGCTAACGTTAGGTAGTTAACATATACTTCTCTAAGCAATATACAATATTGCTATCACAAAGTAACCTTTTCTTTTACTCTTCATGTGCTGTACTTATTTTGTATTTTACAATTCCTTGGCTCTCCAGCTGAAATAATTGATGATTTTTGAATGGATGTGCGTGTGTTTTATTTTTAGAAGTACAGCAGGTGTTTTGTGAACTTAGAGGCATCAAGCAATTGGCAGTTGATTTTTGATCTTGGGCATTGAGTTTTGTAAATGCAAAATCTAAATGTCCAAGCATGGTATTTGTCTGTATATCTCTGCTTACTACTTCTTCGGTAGATTTCTGTTCAATAAACTACTACTTTCCCTTTCTGTAACTGCTTTTACCTTTATTTCCCTTCTACCACTCATTCTTTTTCTCTTTCTAGTCCCATATTTGTCTTAACTTCCACTGAGAGAAGAAAAGGAGTAAAGAGAAGAGGTAAGGGCAAATCTTCCATGTTTTAAGAGACTGGCATAAATATTTGAGGATGAGACATGGCTTTCCATCATCAGAATGCAAAAAGCAGCACTGCTTGATCAGATAGTAAAGGGAAGGTAATCTACATCCAGTGGAAACTAGCTTTTCTGTGTGGCAGAAACCTAGCTAAACTAGCAGATTGATTCTAGGTTTAGACTTTAAAGAGTGGCTTGCTTTGCATGGGCTGGAGTCTGTGTAATGACCCATGTACTGAAGAATTGGTACTTACATTGTGGAATCTCGAGGGGTTTATGCATAAATCTTGGATACTGTGGAGGCAGGGGATTTTATTTCTTTGTTCTAGATCCTGAGCTCAGGACCAATCCATGAAGTTTGGCTGTCGTTCCAAATGTGATTGAGGAGGTCTTTGTTGAATGTAAAGTTTTGTATTTATCTCAGAATGTCGATAAGTAGGCTGAAACAGGTTGTCCAGAGAAGTTGTGAATGCCCCATAGCTGGAAGTGCTGAAGGCCAGCTTGGATGGGCTCCTGAGCAGCATGGTGTAGTGGAAGATGTCCCTGCCCATGGCAGTGGGGTTGAAATTGGATGATCTTTGAGGTCCTTCCCATCCAAAGCGGTTCTGTGATTCTGTGGTAATGAACTCATTAATTAGCTGTGCTTGCTCTTACTCTGTATTGACGGTGTTTCAAAAGCAAAGTTGGAGGAGGAGTCTTACCTTGTAGTTGGTTGTAGTAGCAGTGTTTCTTGTATAAGATGGTCTCTTGATCAGTAGGTCTATATCAGTACAACCAGTAATGTAACAAAACAGAAATTTGGTAGGGTTAGGAACTTAGTTCCATCGAGCTCCCTGAAGTTCAATGAAAATCCAAAAGGAGATGGGGGCAGCTATGAGCAGTGTCCTTAGAGAAGCTGGGGGAGGAAGCATAGTGATTTTAACCATTATCTGTCATGTTTGTTACTTCAAATCAGCACATAGCAGTATTTTTTTTTGTTTGTTTTTTTGGATGTCTGACAGGGCATGTGAGAAGGAAGTTAGATTGTTGTGTGATTGCTGACAATGTGTTTGTTGCTGTGGACAGCACAGTGGGTTGTTGAGGGGCTTGAGAGTGAGGCTAGAAGCAGTTAATACTGTGATGAGGCAGGTAACTGCTGTGAGAGCGATATAGAGAACATTAGGTCAGTAGGAATGTTTGAGCACAAATTACAATATACATTGGAAACCAGATTTCTTTTAAAACAAGTTATTTCTTGTGTATGATTTGCAGAAGTTGGTCAGTAATAGGTCCTAGTTTGTGTATTTGAGTGTGCCTGCTGTGTCTTATTTTTCCTACTTGCCTTTCTTTTTTGTCTCAGCACGAATTAGAAGTGACCTGTTAGGTTACCACAGAAAGCAGCAAACAATAGCAAAGATCTGAATTTGGACTCATTTGTTTCTAAGCCTGCATAGTTCATACTGCAACTGCAGTGGTGTAACATTTGGAAGTTGGATATGCATCCTAATCTCTTAGAAAAATCTATACAGTTGTGGAGCATGTCAGGGGAAACAGAAAACTTCCTGTGGGTAAGATTAGTCATTTATTTGTATATTCTGGTTCTAGGTCTGACTAAAGATGTTACCTACTTAGAAACAGACAGCAATGAATATATGCTGCATGTTTTTTCCAGATTTTTGTGCTGATATATGCATATATATACACATGCACAGTGTAGTTCACTATTTGAAGGATATTTAGGGTATACCATTAAAATGTCAGTTTCTATCACTATTTTTGCAAATAACTGCTGTGTAGACATGAATGCTCAGGGCAGTAGTAGAAAGCAGCAATTTAGCAAAACATAGTTTTATTTAGTAAAATCTTCTTAATGTTTTGCTCTCTTCTTCCTCCCCCAATTTAAAAAAAAAGGTTTAAATAAAAAAAAACGAAAAGGGAAAAAAAACCCCCAAAACAACCAAACATAGGCAGGGAAGCCAAATAGGAAAGCTGTTTGTTGGCTCTGTGATGGTTTAGGACAGTAGTTTTCACACCACGTTTGTGGACTCTGACAAACTATTGATAGCTGCGTTTTTCCTTAGGTTTATCCTGTATAAGTTGTGCTAGGGTATGGGTGTATTGACTTTCCTTAGACCCATTCCTGTGGATTTCTTGTGGGCAAGGGTGGTTCTCAGGACCACGGGTTAAAATTGTTGGCCTGTAAATCTGAAGGAAAACATGACAACGATTGCTTTTGCTCATGATTGCAAAACATGTACATATGTGATGTAATCAGAGGGAGGGAGGAGGAGAATGTTTATATTGCATTCTCAGTCAGTGCAATTTACATATAGAAGATGTGCGGTGTGGTAATAAATAACAATAGAACAGAATACTACCTTTTGGTCATCTATCTCTATTACCTGAGATAACTTGTATTAGCAAGTAACACTAAGATCTGTAGAAGTCAGCAGAGGTCTGAAAGCAGGAGTGGTATTTTGGAAATCTTTGCATCTCGCTTGAAAGACTGTGTTGAGGTGGGAAACTGTAGCTAGTTTCAGAGTGATCCTTTGTAACTCTGGAGCCAACCTAAACTCACAGTACCATGAATTTTCTACTGGGAGCAAATGGAATTTAGTTTTGATTTGGGCTTAGTACTATAGATTGCTTTTACATTCAACTTGACTTGAAGTTACAACCAGAGTAGCATTGTGTGCTGGTTGAACTGAAAGGTCTTGCTTGACCCAAGACTTGTCTTAGAGATAGTTTATGTGTTTTAACTCTTCTACCATTCCTCTTCTTCCTTGGTCAATGGTCCTAGTAGAAAATTGACTGTAGGAGTCACTTTGCTTCAGCAATTTTGTCAGTTGTTTTAAGTTGATTCCCTTAAGATTTGTACACATCCTGTGAAAATGAACCTTTATGTGTACTGTGTGTATGCTTCAGGAAATGGTTACTTATTTCATGCCTGGATTTAAAGGGTGTGAGGGGTTTACCAGTACTCCTAGTTTAGCAAAAGAGGGCCTCTTCTGTACTGATGCTCGGGGGAAACAAGCTCTGCTTAAACATGAGGTGCACTGCTCATTGCTGTGTAAGTTGGGAAACACAGACTCTTAATTTTTTAGGTGTTCAGGACTGATAATTATTCTCACATATTTCTGTTACTCAGTTTACTACACATGGATAAATTATCACTTCTACCTTTTATGGATTTTTTAATATGTATTTAAAGTTATATAATTTTGCTTTAAGAAAAAATAGTTGCCATGTAGATAGAAGGTTTTGATTTTTTTTCAGTTCTAGTTATGTGTGTTTTGTACATGGACCTTGTGAAAATAGAGTAGACAGAGTATAGAGGTGGTATTTTGGTTAGTGTATTAATATTTCTGTAGTGACATCATTAGTTAAGGACTCGAGGTAAAGCTCCATGCATCAGTATGAAAGTGAGATTGTAATTTATCTCAAACCAGCGCTGTTTCCTCTCATGAAATAGCCTAATTAAAGGCTAATTATAATTAGATTTTGCTCCCTAAACTTCTGTGTTTAGGGAGATCCTGGTAATTCTCTTTGCAGAGGTATTATGTGATGAAATCTACCAGGTCTTGAAAAATCTAAACTATCTAAAACCTATTCTTTTAGTCTTGTGATTGTTAATGGTGGTGACTGATAGTTGTAATTGGCATAAAAAGTTATTGAAGAACTTCAGACGTATATTGAAGTCATAAAACAGTAACAAAAGGACTATTTTTGTAATGCCTAGTGATATGAGAAACTTGAACTGATTTTGCAATCAAATTAGTCTTCTGTATATGTGGGAAAATTCTTAGGTTTGAGCTAGGATATAATTTAATCTTAAGCTTAGTTCATTATTTCACTGATGTCCCTTTATAAATTAGAAAACAAATGTTATATTGCACCTTGTTTTGAATTCTGTTCCTAACTTCTGTAGTGAATGTTTTTTCTCTAACTTACATGCTCTTTGCCTTTCTTATTTGTCACATGACAACAGAATCTGAAAACTGATCAATGGGAAAGGAAAAACAAGCAATAGTGACATTGTCTGTCTTAAAAACTATCAGATGTATGAAGAAGAATAGCAAAAACAGCTTTCATTGTATTTTTTCCCCTCTTTGTGTTTTGTTGTGTTAGAGGTAGATGTGGATTAAGAAGCCAAAGCAGATGAAAAACCCCCACTATATTGTAATAAATAATGTTGTTATAAGTAATAATATCTTGATATATTAATGGTTTTTTAGGAAGTTTTTTTGTCATTAAGGCAATTAAGTTGTTACTGGTGCTGCCACCACCTCTTATCGTTGATTTTTATGAAAAGTTTTGCATCTGTGCGCCTACATGAGACATTCTTTAGTATTCTTCGATGTACACTGTAGGTTCTGAGTGGCTTCTTAGTCCTATTTTCTCTTCCTTCTCCCTTCTTAAAAAAGGTGAAATGTCTTGTCAAGGTGAGCTACCAGTGTAGCAAATCACTGTTCCTTTCACAGTACAAGTACTGTTTGGTTTCTTCTGGCTTGAAAAATATGTTTCATAATTAATAAAAATAAAGGTAAATTAGAGTTCTCTGATCAGATTTATATTGTTACTTTCTGTTTGAAGGTGAGTATGAGGATCTCAGTTTCTGAGTCTATAAAGGAAAATACAAGTAAAAGTAGTTAAATGTTCGGAAAAAAATCCCTACCCTCTTGGGGTAAAAAATAATAATAAAAAAAAGAAACCTACGTGTAAAATGCATTGGAAGAACTTATCTGGACTCTTGACACTTAGAGAATGTTTGATAGCTAGGGTTATGAAACCTTGATGGAGTCATCTGGACAGTTTGGCTACACTTCCAAGTTCTTATTTTCCAAGTGTACTTTGTGTCTAGGTGGCCTGTCATCTGCTTGTTTGCTGAATCTGTTGCATATAGATTTTGGTGGTCCTGCAAGAAGAAAGTTGCAGGAGGAGAGAGATATGCTGATAAGTAGGCCTGGAGTTCCCTCTGCCAGCATCTGAGCATAGCAGCTGGGTTTCATTTTGAATATTTGGATCCTCTGTGATTAGGTTCAAAACTACTGATGTAACTTCAGGTGATTACCCGTTTACCTTCTGATTCAGGAGGTGAGCCCTCTATATTTGGGTTTTGTTGCTCCTCTCTGTACCAGTGAAAAAGTAAAGTTTTTCCCTCTGCTGTGACATAATTGGTCTTAGAAGGACATGACAGAAAGGACTCACGTAGTCTTTCTTAGACCACAGGTTAATGTTGTGTAAGTGGAATACTTCAGGAATAATAGGTAAGTTATTTTCTGATGTTTAATGCATAAATTATGTTCTCTGTACAAAGCCATAGAGATGACTATTTTGGAATGTATTGTGCTCTTACACTTCTCTTGGTAGAGCACAGTTATTTTTTTTTTAAAAAGGTCTTTTGGTGTGATTAAGTGGATCATGAGAAGTATCATGAGGCTTCAGATATTTTAGACTTGATACAGCTGTTAAGTCAAGAAGCCCATTTATATTCTCTAGAGAGAAAAAGAAGTGCCATAGAAAGTGTAAACCAGTGTGATTGAATGGTGAAGTGTGATTGGTTTCATTCAGGATATTGATCTTGCACAAGATGAATGGTTTAACCAGATTGAACAGAAGGGCATTTTTTTAGTTTTAAGGTGAAAATTGCATTACTAGGGCAAGATAAACTTTTTAACTACAATTAAATAAAAGCAAAGTTAATTTGAATAAGGAATATTTTTTTTTATATAATAAAGCTGTACAGGTAGGATGATAATGAGAAAATTTGGTGAACCTAAGAAATGGCAAAAATGCTTTCAAAGCTTTGAGTGTATTATTACTAAAAGAATAGAGTGGATCAGAACAAAATTGGAGGACCTCTACTGTTGTTAATTAAGGTACAGTTGATCAGCTACTTTTTCCAGTAAATAGCTGATCAGTGAACCTTGGACCAGCAGTTTTTATATTGTGGCTTTTAACTATATGACCCTGAAATTAACTGGACAAACCAGTGTGGTATTCCTAACTTTCAGATTCATTTACTGTTGAAGAAAGGCTTTTAAACAGTAAATTGTATAGGAAGACTTCTGCAGCTCCCTTCTTTCTACTCCTGGCCAGTTATTTAAATGAATGCACCTATGAAAACAGTTCCTTAAATGCCATGGATGACGGATTGTCAGAGTTCTGAAAGACTAATGACTTGTAATAGATGGGTCCTTGCAGAAATTGGAAAGTACCAAATTATGGCAGCAGATAGTATTTTATGACTCATCTGAAGTATCAAGCTTCAAAGGATAAGCAGTCACTTTTAAGATAGATGAAGTTCCCCAGTGGTTGTGTTATTTTCTTTCTGAAGTTACAGAAATACAGGGAATATTTTAATATGTCATGGCAATGCTTCTGGTTCTGGCATGACAGAAAATAATTGTTTTCCATTATTCTGAATTTGGCATCACTGTGGTGTTCATAATTGGATGCCCTATATATATATAAGGTCAAAGTTAGTGTAATAAGTGGGTGTAGTGTAATTAATTGATCTTAGATCTCCCCCCACCGCCATTAGGGGCATTTGTTGGGGATGGCTGCTCACAACTAAGGAGGGATGTTTGTTTGAATTAACTTGCCTGTGTAGGTATCACAAGCTGGTGACAGCCTCTGTTCTTCTATACTTAACCCTCTAATGCTTGTCCTTTGCCTATAGTTTTGTGTGTGTGATGATGGTGGTTAAAAAATAATGAAGTAGTATTACAATCATGTTCTGCTTCCTTTTAAATGAAACAGCTGCTGTTTGGCCAAATAAATTTTGATTCCTCATGTTTCTGGTTTTATTCAGTGTAGATCGGGCTATTAGAATTTTTGAGTGAATTCTGATAAAGGTGTATTTGAAGAGCTTGCCATAAGGTAACAACTTTTGTCTTGGCTGTTTCCTTCCCCGCCCCACTTTTGGTTTTTTGGGGGTTTTTTTTGAAGAATGGTGATGTATTTGTCTTGTCAGAGATTGTCGTTAATTGGGCCATGCATTAGCCATTAATAACCAGTCTATACATAACTCTAAAAACATACACATCACTCTTCTTTTTCTGCATTACTTCTAAAAGAAAAAAATCAGATTTCACTTGATTCTCAGATCTGGTAATTGGGTCTTCCTGTGTTGACAATGGAAGTCACTTGAATAGATAATGATTGGGTAACCTCAGTTGTTTTTACTTAAGTTTGGAGGTGTCATAGCTCATGAGACGACTGTCTAAGCATGTTCTTCGCTTCCATCAGTCTTCCAGGCATTTTTGCCCGCAGTAATTTCCAGTTGTTAGTCTACCTGGCCAGAAGTGTCTCAAGAAAACGTTATTAAGAAAAACCACACCACCACCAGAAGCAATTTTAAGTGCAAGAAACATCTATCTAAGTGAGGTTCTTGATCCCAGACAGTGACATTCGATATGTCTTTTAGACCTATTTTGAAACACTAAAACTGTTTTTTTTAGAATTACCTAGTAACAGGTATAAAATAAAAACTTCATGATGCTAATGATTTTTTAGCATAGGTTGCACTGCAGGTGGAAATGGCACAGCCCTTAACACTGGGATAGCTGGTTTACTTGGACTTAATTGAAAGGAAATAATGAATTTTTTATTGGGTAAAACTTTTACTTTTTTTAGAGGAGGAGAACTAAATGGTAAGTTCATGTTTCCTGTAAGTTGTAGATGTTGTTCAGGGTCCTATCCCTACAAGTAGAATAACCTATATAGTGGCAGAATGAGTGCTCACTTAAACTGTTAGAGGGGCTTGAGGCTTTTCCATGCCTGCTACTAAAATACTCTACACCTGCTTTTGGTTTAATGGGTTTTTCTTGCTGCTTATTTTTGAAAATGGTTTTTCTTAATTTATGCATAGATAGTGATATGTTTTATTTTTGTGGTATTTAGTAAGAAAATGCTCAGTGTTTAAATGAGGAAAGCAAAATACTCCAGTGTCTGGTTGGCCTGATTGCTTTCTAGTTCATTGTATTTGGTGTCTCATGTAATAAGACCAAAACACAGCTTTTGCTCTCTAGAAGGAGAATGAACTGCAGGTTTGGGCATTTCGGGTATCTCAGAATATTCTTAAGTTAATTGCCAAACTTCAGTAGTGTTACAAAATTTAGGAAGTTGGATGAAGACTTGCTGCGATCTCATACTTTAGATAGAGATGCTTCGTACCTGCCATTTCATCATCCTGAAAAATTCAAATGTAATCCAACAGTACTAGTTTGAAGTCCCTTTTACACTGGGGGCTTGTTAGGTTTTTTTCCTTGGCAATCTAGTGTTTGGCTAGGATAAGCATGTTAAAATATGTTGATCTCAAAACTAGTGGGCTTTTGTAGACTTCAGCTAAGATACTACTCCTTGTGATAGGAGATGAGTGTATTTAGTAGGCACTGTATGTGCTCCTTTGCAAAGTGGTTTGTGTTCTTGCCATTTTGACATTTTGGAAGGAGTTTGCAATTAAATAACTCGAAACATCAGTACTTACATTGCTTTAATTACATACTCACTTGTGGAAAGCATTGTCTATATTAGTGTACAAAAGTGCATTAGTTTACTAATCTGTGAATAGCTGAGGTTCTGTTTACATCTCCTCTCCTGTACTTCATTGAGTATTCTGCCCTATGAAGTAAGAGAAGTGGGAGACTGGTAGTAGCTGGTGATCCTGTGCTCGTGCAAGTCAAGCAGATTGTAGCTTTGCTCTGCAGTTAAAAAGTACCAATGACTCTTTTTAATTTACTACTTTAAAAATCAACGTTTAAAAGTGGTATTACACACAAAGAGTGTAATATCTTCTAATGGTGATCTGTTAAAATAAGATGAAAAATGTTTCATCATTGTGAATCATCAGACTGATTTTGGTTTAAAAAAAATACTGAATGGAAGTTAAGACATTAAGTAGTTGGTTGGGTTTTTTTTAAAGTATAGAATAGAAGTGAACAATATAAGACCTACTTGAAAAATTCTGTAACTGGGGTTCTGTTGAAAGGTGTACAGCAACTGAGCTTTGATGACAAAGAGCAGTAAGCAAATGTACATCATGTTCAGCAAATCTACCATCCAGTGAGTCTCTGTCACCTCCCTAAATGTGCTGGAGTTTTTAATCACAAATTTGAATGATAATTTTTTTGTCAGTTTGCAGTATTTCACAGGTTTAGGCATTAAGATCATCACAGTCTCAAAGAAGTGTATTTGAAGTTAACTTTTAAAGAAGATTGAAATTGAACGTTTTCCTTTCTTTTTGCTTGTATAAAATAAAACTGAATAATTGTGACAGATATAGGTGGTAATTTTGTTACTAAAATTAATGTCATGTAAAAATACCTGGTTTTAAAATGAACTGACCTAGTCTCCTACATTTTTTTTGTTGTTGTTTTTAACAGGGTTTGTGGATGCACTTAGATGTTTGCAATGAGCACTGTGGCTGGCATGCCCCAGTGTTTTGGATACCAATGCATAGGACTCCGTAGTAATCGAATTTATCAGAAACGAACGTCATGAGCATAGTGATCCCATTGGGGGTTGACACAGCAGATACTTCTTATTTGGAAATGGCTGCAGGCTCAGAGTAAGTATGTGAACATAGTTTGTAAGCGTTCTTATTTTTTTAGTTTTGTTTTTTCCTTCATGAATGTGGTTGGATAGAACTTAGGAGTCTCCTTAGTTTTGTTGAATATGTAATTACTTAAGAATAAAGTGACAGTTATTAATTTGTCAGGTTCTTCCTCTTCAGGGGGAGCAAAGGAGAGAAGCTAAACTTTTCTATAGGTGTTTATCAGAATGAGAAATAAAGATGCTGCTTATTTTATTTTTCCATGCTTAAAATATTTGCCATTTCAGTTTTCTTTTTAACTGTATAAAAAGGATTTTTGATTTTGCATGTTAGATAAGTAAATTAATATGGTGTGTTAAACTGCAAGGCGGTCGTAGTAATTAAGACACGGATGCCTTTATGAAAATTGAACGCCCAGCTTAAGTAGTTAATACCATGTCTTCACAAAATTGTTTGTAATTGGAAAGCTAATAGAAATTCATTTGTTACTCATTTGTTTAGTTAATAACTGTGTATAAAGGGTTACAAAGAGCCAATGAAATCCTGAATTTGATAAACTCTGCCTTTGCGTGAAATAAATGTAGTGAATTTCTGGGTTTGGGAGGGTGACTTGTGGGTTTTTTTGTTAGTGTGTTTTGGGGGAAGGTTTTTTGTGCATGTGTGGTTTTATGTGTTGTGGTTTGTTTTTTTTTTTTCCCCCTTTTCTGCTGTAGAGTATCAGTGGACTAGAATTTAGGTCTTGTTGATCACTGAATGTTGCTTTTGCATTGGTAGAGTGCATAATAGGCAAGTTTTTTGAGGGAAGAGAGATGGGTGTCAAAAGTTACTAAAATTAAAGATCAGTAGAGTTTGTGTAAGCCACAGATGATCTTGTATACTTCTTTGCATATATATTTGAAAAACAACGAACATGAATTTCTTAGCAGCATTGGAAAATCCATAATTTATATTGAATTAGGTTTTGTTTGTTTTTACCATTTGAGATGGTGTTACTATTACCCTTCCTCTGAGTCTTTCTGTAGTAGTTTTAAAGGCTCCTGAGTGTTGGTTGCCACAAACATACATTTGCTTGCATTAGATACTGAAAAAAACAGATTAGACTTTTATTTTACACACGTGCTTGAGAATTTTTATTAAAGTATTTGAACAGGTGTATTGAATGACATAAATTTTAATAGATTACATACAATCTTTGCTTGAGAGCATGTGCTAAGTAATATTAATCAGTTTAAGAAGCAAGTGGTTTTCTTCCAAACTTGGAAGGAAAGTTTGAGCAGAATTCTTGAGCATTTCTTTAAAGGCATGCTTCTCTCCTGTGTTTCCAGTTATATATGAGGCTAAGCGAAGTTTGCGCCATTTTTATGAAGAGAACCAAGAATTTGCAACTCAAAGTTTCTTGTCACATTGAATTTTTTTCTGTTCTCTTTATCTCTTCTTATCATGAACACTAACTACCTTGGTGCAGAAGATTTTTTAACTTTAGTGAACCGTTCACAGCTCTTTTCATTATCTTTCCTGCACTTTTATGTTTAGAGAAGGTCATGATTCCCGAGGTTGCTGACATTCCTTGCAGACACAGCATGCCATGCTGAAATTAAAATAAATAAACGTAGTCGTCAGTATAAACAAGATAGAGTTCACAGTGTGTTATTTGCTTGATACTGTGGCAGACCGACCCAGTTAGGAACTGCTTTTCTTCAGATGTTTAGTGACTGTTACCAGTTAGATTAATTCCTGTCATCTCTGCTGTCCTTACACTGAAATATGTGTAGTAGTTGCATGATTGCCTTATGCTGATTCAGAAGCCATGTCAGTGTCTAAAGAAGTGTGTCCCTAACCTACCAGCTTACACAGTTGTAAACCTTTTTTATCACCATTGATGTGATTTCCATATTTGTTTTGGTTTAGTTTTGGGGGGCTTTTTTTGTTTGGTTTGCTTTTGGACATTTTGTTCCAGAGAGTAGCATGTTGAGTATAGATTGTATTAATAACAGTCATAGGTGGTCTTTGAGCAAGTTCTGGGGTTTTCCCAAGGGGAGGAGTTGGAATTTTTCTGCTGTGACTGGCAGGTCTGGTATTGCTTCATCAGTTGCTGAAGAATGAGCAAACACAAGAATGGGGAAGTGGCAAACCCAATTATGCAGAAGGAGCCCAGGAAAAAGCTTTGTTTAGTACCATCTCTGCTAAAAGATTTTGTCTTATACTTTGAACCAAGGCATAAGCCTCTTAAAAAAGTGGATAGTTTGTGATAGTTTCACACATTATTTTAATCATTGTATCTAGTAGATACATGTAGAATAACTTACTAAAAGGTTTAAACATCTTAAAAATTGGATGAAATTATCTGTTTATGTGTACTGAAATGGGATCTCCAGATAGATCTTCTTAGTATCACAGTAGTCAGAACACAGATATTTTGCTTTAATTTGTAGATCTTACTAAAGATAAGTCTGTGTGACTTCTTACTGGTAAGGACCTTGTAGTGGTAAGCAGAACCAGCCATTTTGGAAGGTTCAAAATGTGCTTCCTGACTTCAGAGACTGCCAGTGTAGCTTAGAGCATGCTAGCTACAAGCTATACCTTGTGAAATGCCATTGATAGTACTGTTTGTCTGGTTTTAATATCTGTTTGTTTTTTAGGGAGAAGCCTTGTATAATAAACATCACAATCACAGTATACGGGTCACTGTGTTGAGTTCAGTATCCAGAAGAAAAAATCACGAGCATTGTTGTAGTGTTACATAGAGATGGTATCAGGCCAGCCTGTACTGGCAGGGCTTGCTACAAGGTGTTTAGGTAGCAGAGTCAACTCCCTGGTGGGGAAGCAGTGCTTGGTTCTTTGCTAAGTATTAAAGCCTGGCAGATGTGTTCGGTTAGTTGAAGTGTCTTGAAACAAAAAATACTGTTTCTTGTACAAAATATAGTGTATTCCTTTATCTGAGATGACCTTCAGCCAGGTCAGCAGCACACCTTCTGCTCAGGTGTGCTGGTACAAATGGAAAACAAACCTGAACTTGAAAATCAGACCTATCAAACTGGCATGTGGCAGATTGATGTTGCTGAAGCATATGTGGAAGGAAAATGTTTCATTTGGAGTTTTGACACATTTTCAGGAAGTACTGTTAGCTAAGTTTTCATAGCCTAAAGCTTGAATACCCATTTGCCTTTGAACATTTTGGGATTTTGTTTCCCATTTGAACATCTACGTTTTTATAGAAGTGGTTAATAGCCCCAAACTCTAAGGACTGATTGTATATTGGGTATTAGTAAAAAATGGCACGGTTTATTTTTTTAACTATTAAATGGTCAGAAACAAAGCAGCATTTAAAAGGAATGGAGTGGAGAAGATCATGTTATAGAGAAGAAGTGCTTGTCAACATTGACAGCTGGTTCGGTTAATATGGGTTAATTTATGAGCTTGTATGGATTGAGTTTTGGTAAACTAACTGCTCTTGTGTGTTGCTTTTAATTTCTCACTAATGCCATCTGCTGGCAACATGCGGAAATGACCCAGAACACGAGTTTCACTTGAATGAAAATTCTCTGAGGTTCTTTTTCTTTTAAAAAAAACAGGTATCTTTGCTTTTTTAATTGATTTGATAAAATATTTCGTTCCTGTTTTCAAGTTACAGGAATCTCTTAAGTCATTGTAGCTGAGGAGCATTTTATTTTGTTCCTTGTGAATATTTTGCAGTCCTGAATTGCTAACCACAGAGCTTAACAGGTATGGATGATATTTTAGCAAAATATCATGGTTAGTTACAGTAACACTTGTTCATTTTAGGAAATACTAGCATTTTGGTCAAACTTAATGTATATTGTAACACAAACATTTCAGTTTTGAGGAATACCGAAAATAATATCAATATCTCCCTTAGTTAGACACTAAGACTGCAGTTGTTTGAGGTGAAAAATGTGGTATGATCAGAAGACTGACAAGCTTCGTACTTCAATCTGTTACAGTACTGGCTTATGTCCAAAAATACAAGCAAGGAGAACCTTGTAGCGTTCTCACAGATCTGAATGATTACACTTTTTCTTCCTGAAAACTTGCTTTTTTGTTGCCTATAGGAACTCCAATGGTGAGATTAGGGTAAGTGTCCATAAAGCAATAGATGTGCCTTGCTGCTTGGGCCCTGCTACTTGAGCCTCCAAAAAGTTTAAAACCTGATTTTTAAATTAAGTGCTATTTCATGCTTTAATCATCTCTACAGTTAAATATTTTACCAAGAGGCATTCCTTCACAAAATGTCCAATTCTTAGGTGCCCCTTTCAGTGGAAGGGTTTGACCTTTGAACAAACGGTAGTGTAGAACATGTGTTTTTGGTTTTAAGGTCATACACTTGGTGAACAGAATAGGGGTTATAAGAAATTCAGTGACCTGTCGGCCACAGTTACTTCTGTCTGTGGTTCTGTGGAGAAGCAGTACTCATCCTGTGCCCCTTAGAGGAGCTCTGTCACTTTTCTATTACCTGTAAAAGAAACCTATGGTGGTTGATTTCTGGCTTCAGTGAACCCTCTGCCACCTCTTTCTCACAGTTCTTGGTCTCGTCCCACTTTCCTACCCCAGTGTAGTGGATAAATGGAACAGCAGCAGTTACATTCAGAGCTCTAGTGAGCATCTGTTTTAAATGAAAGTGGTATCCCTGCCCCCAAGATAAGCTGATTCTGCTCTAGATTTGTATTTATGTTACAACTTCTTTAATAAAATACTGAAATGCCTTTCTGTATAATTTGATTTTTCTCCCATCTTCTTTCTGGTTTTCCTTGTTCAAGTAAAGCTGTGCTTTTTCCTTATTAACCTTGCACTCTGAAACTGTGTTACAAGTATTAAAATATTTGGAAATAGACGTATGTATTTTGGTTTTGTATGCTTCTGCTACCAGTAACTCTTATGCTTCTAAATATTAAACTTTGTTCTCTTCAGTGGTTTGTAAATTGCTGGAGTAGTAGGTAGCCATGGATTTAGGGAGGATGGTGTACTGTCTTGCCTCTTATTTTGCAAGAGATTTGGAGTATCTTTTCAGTTTTTATAGTGAGTTGACTATACACACATGAGCTCTCTTTTTAGGATGCTTCCATTCTGGCATCTTTCACTGAATGACCATTCAATGACCTGTGTTGAACTAGCTGGTATTTAGGTCGTAGAAATGTCTACTTTTAATGAAGGAAGTTCTCCTAAATTAATTGTGGCATTGCTGAAGGATGGATTGTACCAGAATTCCCCCTGCCTGCCTGTTCTGTGTCAGTAAACCTTCCTGCCCTGAAAACCAAGTATTTTCCAACAGGACCAAGGTTGAGCATTGAATGCAGTGGGTAAGAGTAACCATGCTGCTCAGAAAACGGTGAGGAACAGCAGCAGAAGCGAAGCAGTGGTCAAGACCCCTGTTGTACTGGAAAAAGAGAACTTGATTTGTACCCTAGCCATGATGGAGGATGTATCTAATGCCTCATTTATTGGCATTTTGTTTGGCTTGATCATCAGAAGGATTAACTGAATGACAGAAAAGGTGTATGATGACTGCACAAATGTGTTTTGTTGGTAAAGGCAGATTGGTTGGAAAGGCACAACTTTCGCATTTCTTTTAGTTATGGATTTGATGAGCCTGGCAAGTTCTGAGCTGCTTCTAGAAGCTAATTCCAGCAAACTGAATAAAATCATATTTTCAATTTGTGAAGGGGTGTAAGAGGCAAATGAGGATTTTTCTGAGTTTGAGGTAACGAAAAGCAAGTGTTGTCAGAGTTGGTTTATCTTATGCTTGTCAGAAGTTGTATTTTTAATGCTAATACTTCACATTATCTGTTTGCTCACACGTTTGCTCACTCTTTTAAAAAAGGCATCTGACTGTTGGAGACATTTACCTTTTAAAAAATATTTTTTCTTAGGGCTCTAGAAACCAAAGTCTTCACCTGGTAGTGCTTTTAACTAGAGTTTCTTTTTAAACAATTTTATTATGTAGTCATTTCACATGGCAAAAAGCTCATAAGAAGAAAGAGGCCACCAAAGCCATTAGTAGAATATTTTCAAATCAATACGAAAATACTGTATTCTGTTTTCTGAAAGCTAATAATTACATTTTTACAAAAAGTGATACCAACAAATGTAAGCTGCTGGTGTCCTTTTAAATCAAACTAGTCTCACTTCATGGCATAACAAAGCCTCTGTTGAGTATTTTAATGTCTAAAAAAAAATAGGTATCTTATTTTTTTCAGAAATACAAAAGTTTGTTTTAAAAATCAGCTCAAGGAGTTAGTAAGATACATCTGATGGGAAATAGACTTCATTCATGATGAAAATAGGAAAGTGAACCAGGCCTGATTTGTGATGGAAGTCAAGGCCACTTCAGTTTTAGTTGTTGATACTGATATGCCTTTCAGTGTAAGGGAAAAAAACAAAACAACAACAAAAAAACAAACCAAAGAAAAAAAAATAACAACAAAACCCCACTTTAGGTTACCTGGGTTCATTTGTCCTAATGTGCTTGACTTATGGTGCAGTGAAAAAACTGCAAGTTAATCATGAGAGTAGGCTTGCATGCACACATGAATGTAACTGCTGAAGAAAGGTAATGAAGGTGTAATTTCTTGTGCTCAAATTGTGTCTATTCCTGTTTTGGTATTCCTTTCTCCTTGTCTTTCATATTACGGTTCAGTGTGTATAAAACATAGTTTGTATATTGTACAAGGCATTGCCTTTGGTTAAAAAAAACTCTCACAAACGGTTATAACTTCCTTCTTTTTAAAGATAAATCGATAGAAACTGCCTCGTTTAGATAGATTTGCCCTAGTTAGGATTTCTGCTCGTAGAACGGGTAGGTGCGGGTGGTGCCCTTTCGCTACCACTGTGTGTCACTGCAGAGCTCTGTCTGTGAGCAGCGCTTGGAATTGCAGCTTCAGACCTCGGTCAGAATTGCTTTCTGCAGACTGTTAGTGCTCAGTGTGTTTGGGTTTTTTTCCTATTACCACTCTTGGTATTTATGGGGGATTTTTGCGTGAGGGATTGTCGGGGGTTGCAAGTTTGTTCCTGCCCCTATATGCTCCTTTAAGAGAAATCAGCAGGGAATTAATCAGAAGTCATGCAGCAAGTACCTCCAATATATTATTATAAATCACGTATTAATTGGATTTTTTCTTCCATCTCTTGCCTTGCAGACCAGAATCTGTAGAAGCTAGCCCTGTGGTAGTTGAAAAATCGAACAGTTATCCGCACCAGTTGTATACCAGCAGCTCGCATTCACACAGTTACATTGGTTTGCCCTATGCAGTAAGTTTTGTGCTAAGTATTCTGTAAAAAATACGTTACGCAAAATCTGCTGTTCTTAGCTGGAAAAACTGATTCATGCTTATGTTTATGTATATCTTATTGGGAACTGGGTGGGTTGACTAAAGATGGTTGATTAGAACTAGAATACAGAACATGGTGTACTTAAATGTAAAACATAGTTGAGAAGTTAGAAAATAAGATTTAATAATGACAGACATAAAATTTTAACCTTGTATTAAAAAGTAAGAAGTCTCTGAAGTTCTTTGCCGAGTGAATTCTTACACTTGGGCTTGAATAACCCACCAGTGTACAAGCATTTATGAGTTGTCATAACTTACTTTTTAACAAAAATCTAGGACCATAACTATGGTGCTCGGCCTCCTCCAACGCCTCCAGCTTCTCCTCCTCCATCAGTGCTTATAAGCAAGAATGAAGTCGGCATATTTACCACTCCCAACTTCGATGAAACCTCCAGTGCTACTACCATCAGTACGTCAGAGGATGGAAGCTATGGAACTGATATCACCAGATGCATTTGTGGCTTTACACATGATGATGGATATATGATCTGTTGTGACAAATGCAGGTAATGACTATTAAAATAATGAGGTAAAAATTGCTTAAAACTTCAGACTGCACTGGAAGTATAACTAAAGGATGTTTTGATTATGTTGAGTCACAAGAAATTTCTTTCCATCAAGAAAGTGTTTGAAGTCAGTGTGGTTTTCTAATAGGAAAGGTAGTTGATTATGGCCAGTGAGTTATACTTTATTCCAGGTTGTCCTGACTGCTCCTTCTTTTGTTCTTGCCTTTACTTGTGCATTGCTGCTTAATAAAGGAATATCTTTTTTCCTTCCAAAAAGTATATATCTCTCATATTTCATCCAAGTTATTTGTTAGTATGGTAAAACAAAGACCTAGGAATCACTTCATCTGCACGTACTGAATAATAAAGCATTTTGGTGAGTTACGTATATGTAAGTCAAGTAACTTGAAAGAAGCAAAGTAATATGAAAGAAACTTCTCAGATACTGGTTTCTGATCTTTCTGATACAAACTCTTTGATTTTCAAAGGATGTAGTTCTAAGAATTTTAATAGCTATGAAGAGGCTAATCTAGATACTTATAGGGGAAGCTGAAGTTAAATGTTTAAACTTCTGTCATTATGCATAAGCACCTAGTTGGTCATAGTATAATAGAAGACTGCTATTGAATTCTTGGAGTTGGAAAACTAAACTTAACAGGAGAAGACATATCTCATGTTTCTCCTCAATATTAGCCTGTATTTTTACATTTTATTAGATCCTCATGTATTTATAAAATGATTGTTACAGCTAATTAATACTAATTTGATCTGCCTTTTTCTGTCTGCTTACGTAACAAGCTTGTTAGTAGTTTTTGATGGTCTTTGATTCTGATAATCTTGTCCCTTTTTGAAACGTATTAAGGTGTGTCTCAGAAGTGTAGTTGTAAGCAGTTAGCAGTTAAGAGTCTGCTGCCTTTGAAGAAGCAGTTTTCTGTGAGGAGTTGGAAAGAGTTGTCATAAATTCACTAAATTCATAATAATAAAAACCCGATTTTTGTGTCCCTAATCCTTCTAGCAGTGTGGGGATGAGCATCAAGTACTGTTTTAGGTTAGCCTTCAGCAAGAAGCCTCTCTTCTCTGTGTGTGGCAGTCAGTTAAAGCTCTTTCTGTGCTGCACAACAGTACAACCAGTCATGCTGGGTGTATGTATAGAAAACATACATGTTCTCTTAAAATGTATAAGTAAATAAAACCTTATCTTCGTGTATGTTTCTGTATATAAAAATAAATGTGAGTATCCATTTCTAAAAGCAAGTGAGAAAATTGAATCCTTTTGTTTAAAAACAGAACAGTTGTAGTTACATAAAGTATAAGTGTTGTTGCTGAGGATATTTGTATCTATCTTGTCTTCTATTGTGATAATTTGCCACTTTATTTCTGATGTTAGTGGAAAAATTTCCAAGAGAAAAAGTCAGCAAGCAGAGTGGTGGCAAAGATGGTGATTGAGATGTAGTTTTAGACAGTATTCAATCTGAGTAAAGATAATGATGGAAAAAAACCCCAGCTTGCTTTCTGCCTGTATGTGTTACGCACACAATTTAAAAGTTGGGATTTTGTTTGGTTTTTTTGTTTTGTTTTTTTCTTAAAAGTGTCTGGCAGCACATTGACTGCATGGGGATTGACAGACAGCATATTCCTGACATATATCTGTGTGAACGTTGTCAACCCAGGTGAGTAGTTTGTTTTGAACTCTAAAGTAGGTCGAGTAGAGATACAAAAAAGTTGTTGGGGAAAAAATTGGTTATTCTGAGAGCTGACAGATAAGACCATGTAGCATAGTCCTGACAATTCTAGCCAAAGAGCTAGATTTCTGATGTGGGCAATCCTACCAGCCTCCATTCCCTTGTGCATGGTAGTCATTGTTTCACTTTACTAGGTGGCAGGGATAACCTGTTAAAACTCATATCAAAATAGCAGTGATTCCTGGCTCCTTTCTTAGGCTGACCAATACATGGACAGTCTACTTCATATTTCTTTTCATGGCTACCATACATTAAGAACTCATTTACATCAGTGATTTTAGGTTATGGCCCGATTCCAATAGGCTGCAGTGCTCACTTGAAGGATTTCTCACTCTGGAATGAGTGTTTGTGCTCTCCTTCTCCCCACTGCCATCCCCCATTCTCCCCAACTTGAAGTCATATGACATGACAAGGAGAGCATTTTGTTCAGGCTCTGGTAGGTGGATTATACCTGTCTGTCATCATAGTTGCTGTACTGTGACGTAGAACATAAAATGCCACCTGTTACTTATGTTGCAGATTGCCAATTAAACAGCAAAAAAAATACGTGTTTAGAACACTTTAATTACCAGTAGATCATTCTTTTATTTTTGAGAAGTAGTTTGGACCTTGTCATCATAGAATATTTGTTCAGTATTGTATTGTGATGATTGTTCTGAAGAACCTGCAGGAAAATGGTGGAAGGCCTGCTTATCTGTAATCTGTGGACCAACTGTCGATCTCTGTTGTGAGCTATCATGTTTTGTTTTATTTGCAGGTGATTTGGATACATGTGTGTCATCCATTAAAACAGAATGGCACAGTGCACATCCGATGCTTTTCTAAGTATCCGAACATACAGTTAGTCTGCTGTTTATTTTGTAATAGTCAGTGGGAAATAGTAAAGGTCTGTTTTAATACTTGGATGCACTGATTTATTTTCTAATTTCAGGAGTTTAGATAAAGAAAGGGCAGTGCTGTTGCAACGAAGGAAAAGGGAAAATATGTCAGGTGAGTAAAATTTTAAAGCTTTTTCCTTTGTAAGTGTTGTAAAATAAACATAAATCAACTGTATAGACTTAAGACTGTACACATGGTTCATGCATGCAGCTTTGACAGCCTTCCCCATATAGTGTTCAGCAAATCAATGCCTTTTAGTTGACTGTATTATTACCAAGGTAATACTGTATCAGAATTGCTGTAGTTCTATGTCTTCTATTAATAGCTGTCAGATTGCCTTTTTTTTGTTTGTATCAATGTGGAATAACGCAATCTGTTGAATATTGTAAAGTTTCATAATGAGGAATATTGCTTTTATCATTACACTACTTTGCATAAGGTGCTGAACATAAGGTGGAAAAGGTTCAAGTTTCTTTTGGAGTTGTGATGGTTTCTGGGTCTATTTTCCCTTTAGAAAGGAGCTTTGATAAGAAATCCTAATTCTGTTTTGTTGGATGTAGATTTGGAGTGTCTTTTGGTATGGTTTTGAGTTTGTTTTAGCAATTAGAAGAGTTGCTAAACTTACATAATACAATGTAGGTAATGTGGTGTTTTGAGTTTTTTTGTCTTTGATAACTAGATGACGTGTGTAGTGGAAGTACCCATTTTAGTCTATGTATTTTATGAAATCAGCTGTCCTACCCATTCACACAGCTTCAAACTCATGTAGCCTTTCTTGTCAGGAGTTCTGTCCAGCGACTGACAGAATGTATTGTAGAAGTCTTGCTTGACAGGTGGTACACAGAAGTATTAATCTGGGAGGAAGTCATCTTCCTAAATGTAACATATTTTACTTTCAAATCATGTATCTGAAGTAGGGGCATGTGAATGTGTGTTTTAAGATTTCTTTAAAAAATATTATGTAGATATGGTCCTTCTGCCCATTTCATATGCCTTCAGAAAAATCTGAAGTGTGTGGCTTAATTGTGCTTTTTGGTGCAGTTGGCACTTTGTATTGTCTGGTGCTAAACTGCCTAAAGTCCCTTAAAGGCATTAATGACTTGTAAAACTACAGTCATTTTTTGTTTTGTCTGTTTTCATTTTAACAAAACCAAAATTCTTTTATAAAGTTTTGGTTAACCTCCTAGGTAAAAAAAAAAATTAAATTCTAGAATTTTTTTTAGAGTTTTAAATTATTTTTGCTGATTCTGTTGAAATAATAGAATGAATAGGTTTCTCATTCATTTGGAGTTAATGAATTCACTGAGTGGTGTGATGATACTGTGAGGATGAACTTGAGTTCACATAAAGGATAGGGGAAGTTAATGGTCTGAGCTATTTAAGTCTTGGGATTTGCAGGCACACTATCTGATCATTTACAGTAACCTTAAGGGAAGAGAGATATTAAAAATCTTAACAGGAGCTGAAGAGATTGTACCTTTGAAGTTCACGTTCAACCCTCCTTAATCCTGGTGATCAATCTTTGAAGTCTGTTACATGCATTCAGTAGGAAAGATTACTAAGTGGTAAATCTAAAGTATCAAAACAGAGTTAAAAATAAATAAAAATTCCAGTCCTCTCTTGTCTAAAACTCATTCAAAGTGCAATATTGATTCCTGTATGTACTTGGCACCTTTAGCTTTACTAAATGCGCTTCATGTTGACTGATGTTACAGAGTTCAGTTGGACTTAAACGTGCCTCTGGGTATGACTTGTCTATCATGAGACATTACTCAAATGGCCAGTTTTCATAGATTATTCCTGTTAGGAAAAGCAAAAGTGGCATCAATTCGAATGCATCATTTCAATGTTTTTAATTGTCAACAGAGTGTTAGTTGTAATTTACTTAGTAATAAGTTACAGGTATTTGATAAAAGGTAAGATTGCATTATTTGGATATTCTTTGAAAAAGTGTACATATAGGGCTTTTCATGAAGATAGGAGAATTCTTTACAGTGTAATGTTTTTTATTGCGAAGATATCTAAGCATTGCTGGTTTAGCTGTGTTGCATCCAGAGGTAAACAGCAAAGGAGCAAGCAGTAGATCAGTTGGCTTGCTTCAAGAGAGGAGCTTTTGAAAGAACATTTCATATGATACATGTTTAACACGTGCCATTTTGTATGTGTAACCACATTGCATCTTTTCCTGAGAACGTTTTTAGCTCATTGGTGGTGTTGATTTTGTTGTTCTGGTATAAAAGAACAATTCTGATGCAGCCTTACTGTGCATTGGATTGGGTACTGTGATTCAGTGAAGGGAGCATTTTAAGACCCTACGCAGTTGAATACTGAATGTTTTGGGTGTGATGGGGTTTTTTGTTGTTTGGGTGGGTTTGGGGTTTGTTTTAGGGTTTTTTTAAGATACAATATTTAGATGTATAACTGCTTCAGGCTGTCTGGTCTTGAAATTGATGCTGTCGAGGTCACTTGCTGCTTATGGGTGAATGAACCTGGGCCCACAATGAGTTGTGAAATTTAGAGAGTTTGTATCTTGCCTTCTGACATGCAAATTCAAGATCTTCCCTTAGTGTGCTTTACTAAGGCTCTTCAAAGTGAAAGCAGGTTATGTAGGTTAGAAAGGAGTGTCTCAAAACAACTCTATGTAATTATATGTTCAGTTGAGGTAATTATTCTTTGCAGTAAGTTGGAGCACAATGTAGACAACAGTGTTGAAATGTTGTTTCCCTAAGGAAGACTGTTTTGTGGGGTTCGGGGCGAGGGGGAGAAGTGTGTGGCTGTGACATCATGCTCCTGCAGGGATTAGTGTATGGACTACAGACACTGACAATTTTCAAGAAGGCCTTGGGTTTCCATTTCTCAGGCTTTGGTTATTCTGCTATTTATTCTTCTTTGGTTAGACATTTGTTCTTTCTGTGTGCTTTTTATGCTAGTTTAGAAAATATTCCCAGCAGAAATGTCTACAAATTCAGAAAACATCATCAGTTCCTAATTTATAAAATGTAGTTATGTACCTGAAAGATTGTTCAAAAGAACAACCAAGATGATAAAATGGGATTATTTACTATGCACAGAAGAATCCTGTAAAGGATTGTTGTATGCAGGAAAAATCCAGAGTAACCAGTAGCTGGAGTGCTTTATTTAGTAAAGATGGTTTCAAGCATTAGGACTGTTGAGTGCACTGGTTAAGGCAACATCCTTCTGACCTCAAAAGGAATGTTTTTTTCTCTGCTCTCATATTAAGTATTTTTAAAGCCTGCATCTATGCAGTTTGAGAAGAAGTTTTGCTTAGTGTGTGTTTATTGAAAGTAGAGTATTTGGAAAGGCTGCTAAAATCGGAGAAGTCTGTACTGAGCACATGTGAACAACAGTCTCTTATCTGTGTGCACCATCTCTATTCCAATCCTCCCCATCCTTCACAGCCATTCATCTTGACAGAACTAGGGTAATCCTGTTTCAGGTCAGGATATGTGTTTGACATAAATGCTGATATATGCTAAATTGCAGGCTTTGGCCTTTAGGTCTGTGAGTGCACAGTGCAAAGAAAAAATGTATGTCAGTTTGTGTGTGATCATCCCTTTTCTTTTCCCCGAGCAGCAGAGTGTTACTGTTAGGAGATTTTGAGTAGAAAAGGCTTCTGGCTAAATTGACATTTATCCTAAAAAATGGCACTTGATACTGCAAATTGCTGCTGAAAGAGTTGATTATGACTTATGCATGATTAATAGGGCTTCACAAGAAATGCTGGTCAGTCATTATTTTTAATCCCTTCCAGAATACAGTCATCAGAAGGAATTCTAATGCCATATTTATTACAAGTAAAAGTTAAAATATAAATGGGTTAACAAAATTCTTTTTACTTGTTTTGTTCTGGTTCTGATTTTGCTTATAATGGAATATGGTAATATAATTCCATTCAAATAATGGAATTAATCTGGTACCTTTTTCTTATCTGGCATTACAGACATCTGTTAATTACCAGTTGCTCATTGGTTCTTCCTTTTCATGCTGTTGCAACTGTGGGTGAACTTTGCATATGAGCGCTTAGAGCATTTGTCAATGTGAATTTTTGGGTTTTGAAGGCGGATGTAGAGTAACTAGTGAATGTTCTTTCTGTAGTACTTGATTGAATGTTCTTGGTTTTAAAGATGGGGACACCAGTGCAACAGAGAGTGGTGATGAGGTTCCTGTAGAACTGTATACTGCTTTTCAACATACACCAACTACAATTACTTTAACTGCTACAAGAGTTACAAAAGTCAATGATAAGAAGAGGAAAAAAAGTGGAGAGAAAGAACAGAACATAGCAAAATGTAAAAAAGTAAGTGAATGTAATTTCTCTTATTACTGTGTCATAAATTATGCCTATGTGATAATGCTTACCAAGGGACACTGGTTTTAAAAACGAGGCTCTTTTGGTACCTGGTTTTAACTTCAGATGTATTATTCTGGAGTAAAGATCTTCCCTCGGTGGCCCACTCCACTTATTTCAAGTTGATATATATATTAACTGTGAAAGCTCAGTTTTATAGTTGAGGCAGAATTTCACAGCAGAAATTGCATGTACCGGACCATTTATATAGTTAGAGATGAGACAGAACGAGCTTTGGGATACCCGAAGAAGAATTCTTTTGAAGTCTTTGTGTTTATTTTACATTCAGAAATGTTTGCCATCAGTTGTCGTGATGTGACTCCATGTCCTTTTATTTGAGTTGAAATGGTGTGGAAGTGTGCTGTCAGAAATTTAGTTGGTAAACTACTTTGGTAAACAGGATATTGTACTGTTTAGCTGCAGGTGTAAATAGTATCACATATGTGAAGACAAAATATGTATGAAGAACTTCCTGAATCCAGGTTTTTTTGTAGTCCAGTTTCATTTGTCTTTTAAAGCTTGAAGTCAGAATTAGGTACTGATGTCTCTGGAAATTTTTAGTAAAAGACTTCCTTTTGAACAAACAATTCTGAACAGAAATTTACTGCCGTGTATTCTTCTGTCACCTCTGATATTTTTGGCTTGGGTTCTGAAATTCTAGGGAGTCAAATTGTAATATGGTAGAAAAGTAGAGGTACCTGGACTCTACTATGTACTTAGTTTAGATGCTGAATTGGTTTTTAAAATGCATTTTGTGAGATGTAACCTCTTATATTCTTGAGATTTCAGCATGGTTTGTTCTGTTGTTTTTGTCTTGCATGTTTTATTGAAAAGCTGTTAATTTATTCCTAGATATTGAATTATATAAGAGATTTTGTATTTCTTCCAGTGAATATAAATATCTAATGTTATTTCAGGCATTTCGAGAAGGATCCAGGAAATCTTCACGAGTAAAGGTAATGTGATTTTTTGTTTGGGTTTTGTTTTGTTAATTGTACGTTACTTAAATAATAAGAAGCATTAAGAGTGTAATTGGGGCTATACGTTAAGCACTAAAATATTCTCTTCTTGATAATCAGTGTACTACAAGTGCATCACAATGATTAGGGTAAAATAAGGTGTGAACACTACATCTTTATGTCCTGTGAATTTACCTGAAATAATGTAGAGCAAATTTTTATTCTGAGAATATGTGGGTTTTAAGAGCCAGTCGATGAATTTGGGCTCATTTGTGCTGTGCAAGGGAACAAAGTTGAGTGCACATCTAATTTCAACTTAGTGGCTCCAGCTTTTCGTAACTCTTTAGCAGCAAAATTTTGAAATGGCTGTATTGCATTTGAAAGATAAATTAGCATTCTGCTCTGTCATGCCCTCTGTGTGTACATCTTGTGGGACTCTACTAGGACTGGCATAGTCTCAGGAATCACGGTGGGATGTCTGCTTTGTAAAATTTAAGTGTTTACAGCAGTCCTTAAATTTCTGCGCGATAAAGGTGTGCATGGTCTGAGAACTAGGTATTTCCCACAGTTCATTCATGCTTGGGATATATAAAAACAAGTGGGATACGGTTTACGCTTCAAATGTGTGAGATGTGGCTTGCAAATAGTGAAGACAGAATTGGGGAAGAAAAATCTCTGTTGTGTGTATTTTCTGACTATGGTTCCATTATGGTTCCATTCTAAGGTTCCACTGTGGCTTTTTGTGGTTTTTCTTAGCATCACACCTTTTTTAATGCTGTTTGTGTGTATGGTTTTCTTCATGCACAAAAGAAATGTAAATAGGTAATTTGAATTGCTGAACTACTTGTGTTTTATTAATGTTTAATAGTGTCTCTGCTCAGGTGGATAGAAAAGGGAGCGTTGGCTGGCTGCTGCTGTCCGTAAGGAGCTTTGGTTGGCTGCAGCCTGGCTGCTGCTTGTGAGGTCTGGAGGTACAATGGCACGTTGTTTAAAAGTGAAAGGATCTGAAGCACTGCGGAAGAATATTGTATAGTGAGAAGGAGAGAAAAATGATATGTGCAAAACCTGTGACATTAGAGTCACAACCCTAATGTAGTAGGTGTAGGAGTAGTGAAGTTTAGTAAGTTGTGCAGCAAAATAAAAGATACAGCATGACCCTTGAAGTTGAAAAGGGAAAATCAAGTCTGTGTATTACAGGATAAAAGCTGGAGTTCTTTATATTTGCATATGTTTGCAAAAAAGTTGAGTGGGCAGGGAGATTTGACCCCTCCACCTCTCGCAGTCATAAATTCGTGATGCAGTGCAGTTGTGGGAGGAAACAGTGTCACTCTCCATCCTTATCCCACTAAAAGCTAGAATCTCTGTTGAGGAGGGAGTGTATTCCTGGACTTGGGTGATATTTATAAAATTATAAAATTCTTGAAAGAACAAATGTAATGTGATTGAATTCAACTCAGATGTTTTTAAGTAATGCAGAGTTTTATACCAGACTTCTTAAAAAGACCAAACCCTAAATCAATTCAGTCACTACCTTTGCCCTTCATTTTGTGTCTTACAGATTCTTTTTTTTTTTTTTTTTTTTTTTTTTTTTACCAGCTTCCCTTCTAATATCTGGTCACTTGCTTCATTTTTAGGGCTCAGCTCCAGAGATTGATCCTACTGACAGTTCGAACTTTGGATGGGAAAACAAAATCAAGGCATGGATGGACCGTTATGAAGAAGCAAATAATAACCAGTACAGTGAAGGTGTCCAGAGGGAGGCACAAAAAATAGCTCTGAGATTAGGCAATGGAAATGACAAAAAAGAAGTCAGCACCAGCAATATGATTTTCAAACCTCCAGTAGAGGTAATGAGCTGTGCGTTGTGTTATTACATGCTGTGTTTGCCATTACAAAATATACCCATTTAGATGTCTTGAAAAAATCCAAGCAAAAACCCCTGGTGACTTAACATTCATTTTTTGTTCCTTGTCTCACCAGATCTAAGCATCAGATATTTGTAATTGATTTTTATACATTCTGTATCACCCCTGGTTATGTTTTGCACTTGCATATCATTTATCCTGAAAAGTAGCTAAGATTTTAGTCTGAGCCTGAACACTGGATTGTCCCTGGATTGTTTTTTGTCATGCGGTCAGCTTTATTGCTGTTCTTCTGTGAGAAGTATCAGGAGTGGTTAGAATAGATGGAAGCATTGAAGCTGAATTTCTCCCCCCCTGCTCCACTACATGTATCAGCATTTTCATTGTTAACATTTTTTTTAAGGTACGGTAAGTGTTCTGAATGTTCATGAGTGATGTTTCTGATACTGATTTTTTTTTTTTTTTAAACTCACATGATCCCGTAATTTCTAGTTCATGAAGAAACTGCAATGTCTTTTCCTAGCTTTAACATCAGTTGCTTTCAGGTTTAAAATCAGAGCCATATAAAAGACCTTTAGCATTTTGTAGCAGAAATCTTGGGGAGTAGTTACTCTAGCAGATTAATGGAAGCATCTTTGCTTCTTTTTCTCGAAGACCATCATGGCATATGGGACACCCTCCTTGGAGGAATATCCCTACTTACAGAGCCTTTTGCCTACATAGAGGCCACTTCCTTTTTGATTGGTGATGACAGTTATGAGAGGTGTGAGTTCACTAATTGCCAGGGTATGTATTAGTTTTTAATTAAAAGCCATCCTTCCATCTAAAGACATGAAAATAAATTTGGAAACTCTCTCAGGATTCTTTTAAGTTACTATCCTGTTCTGTTTTTCCTTGAATGAATTGTGAATATCATTTTATGTCTACATGTTTTGTTTCAAGGAATTGGAGCCTTTTGAAAGTGTTGTGCAAAACAATGCAGCAATTCTTTCTAGTCATGGTGAGAGTTAAGTGAGCTAAGGGATATAGTACTTGAATTGTGAGAACATGAATATGTTTGTTTTCAGCCATGTGCTGGAGAAGTAGGGCCAAAGCATTCCTTTAATCTAAACTTATAACTAGTAGCATTGGTGGGGGTACAGAACAGTTTGGTCACTTCAGGCTGGAGGTTTAATTACAAAAAGGAGGGGTTTTAATTCATATAAAATTGCTTAGTAGTTGTGAAAGTATGATCTGCTGTTAATAGTAATGGAAAAATGGTAGAAAGTGATACTTCATGAATGAATCTCTCTTTACAGAGTTACGTGCAAAAAAACAAGAAAATTTTAAAAGCTGCCAAAGACTTGCCTCCTGATGCACTTATTATTGAATACAGAGGAAAGTTCATGCTCAGAGAACAATTTGAAGCTAATGGATATTTCTTTAAAAGGTTTGTTTATTCCAAATGTTTTACTAAAGTAACTGTTTAAATTGCCAAACTCTTGCCTCAAGTACAAATGTTATCAGCGGTGTCTTACATTTTACTGTTTTCTGATTAAAAGTAATGGCAGATGGAATCTGGTCTCCCCCTTTCTCTTCTGGGTATCCTTACAAATCTGTTCAGGAGTAGTTTGCTCTTTCTTTGTTCTTCCCTGGTTACAGGATTTCTGCGTGCTCAGTTGGGTAGTTTTATACCAAGGATTGGCAGCTTCTACCATCCTAAAATCATTCATAAGTTAATGGCAAAGGCATTCTCTTCTGTGAGAGAAAGAGATTTTAAGTCCATCAGGCCAAGAATGAAATTGGACAGAGGTCAACCGGGGGCCATTTTACTGCCAGAGTTCTCTAGCTAGTTGAGTTACTGAGCTGTGCATGACTACTGCCTTCTCCCTGTGGATTGTTTTCAGTGGTGCCATTAACTGCACAGACACACCTACTTGGGAATTTTCAAGAGGCCTGTTGGAGGAGATAGAACACACAGCTTTTTCTCAGTTAAGATAAAAGGATTCCTGGGCACTTGCAGCAGCAGAACTTAGAGCATGTCTTGGCAAAGTATTTGGATGCCCCCTTGCTTCAGGAGGGTGCTAGTGATGCTGCAGGTGTTAGGCAGGAACATGGAGGGTGTTACTTCCTTTTAGTTAGTTCTGTGTGGCATATAAATGTCTTGAGTTTTATTTTTAGGGCCTGTCAGAAGAAAAATTTCAGAAATTTGAAAAATCTTAACCTTGTGTCTTCCGTGTCTGGTGTTTGCCCTGTTACTGTTCTCCCTTAAGATCCTATGCAGAAGGTACATGGCTGGAACTCCAACTGGAGATACTTTGGGAGTAAATTTGGTGAACGTACCAGTTCAAATGAGGAAGCTTCAGTATAAGCCTGTCACTCTTAGATAAACCACCGATTTGGTGTGCTGTGTCAAACAGCATGTTTCAAAGCTTGACTAATGTGGAGAATAAGTGCTACTTAGCATCTTTAAAAATTATAAAACTCATGGTTTTCATATATGTTTTTCAGGCCATACCCATTTGTTTTGTTTTATTCCAAATTCCATGGGCTAGAAATGTGTGTTGATGCAAGGACTTTTGGAAATGAAGCTCGATTCATCAGGCGTTCATGTACACCAAATGCGGAGGTGAGCATATATGTAAAGTTAAATCACGTTTTATTTACTTAGGAGTCCCCTTTTCGTTGAGATTCCAGTAATTGGATAATTTGAGCAATCCGTGTCATTGTTATACAGGTACTTAAAAAAAAGAAAGCAACTCATGATAATATAATGATATTCCTTTGCATGTAGGTCAGGCACGTAATTGAAGATGGAACAATTCATCTTTATATTTACTCCATCCATAACATTCCAAAGGGAGCAGAAATTACCATAGCGTTTGATTTTGATTATGGAAATTGGTAAGTATTTGAGGATGCTGTTCTAAAACAGATCTAATGCTCATTAAGTTACCTTGCAATTCAGAATGGCTTTGGTTTTCTGTCTTTCTTGCATGCTTTAATAACACAAGGCTCCTTAGGCACTGTATTTACAGTGAACAGTTTGTGCATGGGCAGAGTTTCTTCTGTATTTTTATTACTGCATTTCTGTGGTCTGCTTTTAAGGTAGTTTGGATGCAGTGCTGTGCAGACATGCCTTGGCTACCTGACCTGAACTAGGTATGACCATAGAGCACTACCTGAATTAATCAGTTCGGGTGTAGACCACCTTGGGATACCTTGCAGTGTTAAGAATTGTTCTGCATCCCTCTTTAATACCTTTATCAATGACAGACAGACAGTTTGCAGGTGACTGGAAGCTGAGTGGTGCAGTTGACACAACAGAAGCATGGGATGTTGTCCAGGGGGTCGTGATAAGACTTGAGAAGTGGGACCACAAGAACCTCCTGAAGTTTAGCAAGTCCCTGCACCTGGTTTGGGGCAATCCCAGTATAGACTGGGAGAAGAGCTTGTTGAGAGCAGTCCTGCAGAGGACTTGCAGGTTCTCCTGGGTGAAAAGCTGGACATGAAGCTATCAGCATGTGCCTGCAGCCCAGAAAGCCAACCACAACTTGGGCAGTTCCAAAAGCAGTGTAACCAGCAGATTCAGGGAACTGATTCTCCCTCTTGAGATCCTACCTGGAGTACTGCATCCAGGTCAGGAGTCCTTGATATAAGAAAGTTGTGAACCTGTTAGAGCACATTGAGAGAAGGCCACAAAGGTGATCCAGGGGTCTGAACACCTTTTTTGTGAAGCAAAGTCTGAGAGAGCTGGAGTGATTCTGCCTGGGGAAGAGAATGCTCAGGGGAGACCTCATTGCAGCATTCCAGTACTCAAAGGGGACTTGGAAAAAAAAAAGGGAGGGAGAGGGACTTCTTGTATGAGCAGACAATGATTGGACAAGGGAGAATGGTTTTCATCTAAAAGATCGTAGAATGATAGAGTGGTTTGGGTCAGAAGGGACCTTCAAGATAATGTAGTTCCAGTCCCCCTGTCATGGGCTTGGACACTTTCCACTAGGCCGGGTTACTCAGTGTCTTAGTTTAGAGTAAACTAGAACAATTTAGAATTCCTTTCTCAAATTGACCACGCCTTTTTTAAATTTAAAACAAAACTTTTAATTTGGAAAATGTGTGGAAGAAAAGATAACGGTTCTTAACTTCTATCTGCCTATCTTTCTATCTCTAAAACACCAGAACAAATAACTCTGTAACCAAAACCTCTAAAGAAATGAGTTCTTTGTCCTCCATCTGAAAGGCACTGGCCCGGGGTTGGGCAGAGTGGGGCCAGGGGCTCCCATGTTGGTGCTGTCCGTGCCTCAGGAAAACCATAGTAACTCCAAAGTGATGAAAGACTGACTGTCCTTCTGAAGCACAGGGAACACCAGCCTAGGAGCAGGAGGCAGGGAAGAAGCCAAAACCACAGGAGTCCCTCTGAGGTGCTTTCTTCCCCAAAAACTGCTGCCGAAGCAGTGAGTGGAAAAAAAACAACTCCCAAAACAAACAGAAGAACTCTCCTCCCAGCCATCAGGTTGAAATTTGGATCATTAGCCACATCTTTGTCGAGGAGGGTGTCAGCTCCCAAAGTCTATGTTGGTAGGGAAAGAAAAAATTCTGACAAATTCTAAAATGATAACACTCTGGACCTCATCCAGCCTGGCCCTGAACACTTCCAGGGATGGGGAATCCACAGCCTCTCTGGGCAACCTGTTCCAGTGCCTCACCACCCTCAGAGCAAAAAATTTCTTGTAATATTTAATCTAAACTTAATAGATTAGTGGGTATTAAGGCCAGGTTGGATGGGGTCTTGTGCAAAAGAGTGGCATCCCTGCCCATGGCAGAGGGTTTGGGGGATAGTCTCTAAGGTCCCTTCCAAAATGAACATTTGTAAGACTCTATGATCCCTTATATGAAGAGAATATGAGAAATTGCCTGGTTGTTAGTTTTTGGGGGGGTTTTTTATTATTTTAAAAATACGTTGTAGTTGTGTTTAGCACCTGCCGCTGACAGCTTGTATCAGTTGCATTTGTTTGAATAACATTTCCTGTGTATACTAGTGGAACTTAAAATTGTGCAAAGTGACTGCTCATTCTGTAGATTGTGTCTACTGTCTTTGCCTAAAGAAAGAACTCTGCCTTTCATGCATCTGTTCATTTTGTGGTGGCTGTATTTCTGCCTAGGACTGTACTCAGATTTTAGATGTCTTTTGTCTTTCAAGCAAATAGTGAACTGAATTTAAAAGAATTCTGTGTGGCAACCAGCCAAAACTTCTGTTAACCACTAGATGAGATTTTTGAATTACAGCAGTATTGTATATTGTGGTGAAAACTTGAGTCACCTGCTTTTTAACACGGTTGGTTTGCATTACAGCAGATATTTAATGTGAAATGTATCAGCTTGTGTGATTTAGTATTGAAAGGTCTCATTGCTGTACAGCCTACTCATGTACACCTGTTTGCATTTAATTATTTGCAGTAAATACAAAGTGGATTGTGCTTGCCTCAAAGAAAATCCTGAATGTCCAGTTCTCAGACGTTCTGAGCCTACAGAAAACATCAATACTGGATATGAAACCAGAAGGAAAAAAGGAAAGAAGGAGAAAGATGTTTCAAGAGAAAAGGAGTCTCAAAATCAGAACATCACATTGGACTGTGAAGGAGCAGCCACCAAGATGAAAATCGCAGATAATAAACAGAGAAAGCTCTCTCCCCTTAGGCTGTCCATTTCTAATAATCAGGTATTGACAAAAAGATGCTCAGAAATAACAGCTTTTAAATACACTCTTCTTTTGTAGCTGCTAAGGGAATTTTAACAAGTCACTGAAAAATCAGAATCATGGATACGCTATTCAGAATTTTGTATACTATTCTCAGTTTTCCTTGAGGTATTTAAAGAAAAGTTGGTTCCCATACCAGTTTTAACTATACTTTCTTCTCTGACTTGCTTTCTGGGTCTCTAATAAGCTACGTGTCATGCTTTCGGGAAGCTCAGTTCATCCTGAGGTGCCTTTTCATGAACTGCCTGTGTTACTGAGGAGCATAGTATTTTAAATGTGGCAGTAAGTAGCCCTGCTTGTGTAACAAAACTCCAGCCTAGAATACTAAGTGTTGACTGTAGCTCCATGTTTAATAGTGCTCTGCAGCTCCATATTTAATTCAAAACATACCTTCCTCTTCCCAGCTGAAGTGGGTTACTGGATAATGGGCAGATAGCATGGTAAAGCTGCCTGGTAATGTACCATGATGGTAAATTTTAAATTAGTCTTTCTTTAAATGTGTCTGTCTGAAAGAGCTATTGGAAGAGGTCCATGACATAAATTATTAACTTCATTTTGCAGAGCAGTGTTTAAAGATAACTATTTAACATGATCAGATAGTTACCTTAGTAACTGTCTATATTTCTCTTTGGGTTGGCACTGACTTTTTTCATCTCTGATGGTTTTTTGATGATTATTTAGGGGCAGAGAAAAGAGAGTTATTCTGTGAAGGAGCCATTTCATAGTTCTTTTAGCATCATTTAAGACTTAAGAAAATAAGGTAAAAATGAGCATGTTGACAGCCAGTTTTCCTAAGGCTGATCAAATTGTTCTGTGGTTTTAGTAGCTAAATAGCTTAAAAATGCTTGGAAATCCAGAAAGCATGACATGTGACTTGCCAGTCATGATCTCCAGAGAGGCAACATTTAAACTTTCTCATCTCAAGTGATTTTTGGTTTGTGTTTTGTGCCATGCTTTTAAAAAGTGATAACTGGTATATGGAACCTTCTCCTCAGCTTTATACAAGCAGTATACAGTGCTTGTATGGAACAGTCACACGAGAGCTGGTGGTATTTTTTGAAACTGAACAGTAGAAATTGTGAGAAGAACAAAGCTGTTAAAAGACCTTAGTGCTGTATATGTGGGAAAAGCTGCTAAAGCTACTGATCAACTGGTTCTGTGCTTAGATACTTGTTTTAAGACGTACTTTAAATCTTTGTCTAGTGTTTTAAGTTAAAGTGAAATTGCAATAGGACTAGTGAATGCATAATTCTTTTCAAAGTTCCTGTTTCATACTTGTTTGTCTTTTTCAAAGCAGAAACCACTGTTTGGTAACTTTTCTATTTCCATGTGATATGACACTGTCGTTAGATTATATAGCGAGTGTTTAAATGGAAAATGTGACTTCAGTAGAATATGCTTTTCAGCTGAGAACTTCGATGTAATTGTTAGCCTCTCCTTTGGCACTCGTTCTGCTTCACTAAAACTGGTGCTGTTTTTAATGGGTGTGTAATACGAAGTTCCTAATTATTTAACTGATTATAAAGTGGTTACATCAGAGGCCATTGTTAGTGCCCAGAAGTTTCTGGCTTTATGAAAGTTTAATTCTGATACATTTTTTTGGTGGGGTGGGGAGTGAGGATGGAAAAATTTCATCTCAATTTATTGTCTTGGTTACTCTTGATTTAATGATCTGAAGAGTCTTAGTTCTGTGTAGCTTTTAGTTTTCCTTAGTCTGCAAGAGGAGTAGAGCTTCTGTAAAACAGTCATTTCCATCTTTTCAGGAGCCAGATTTTATTGATGATATAGAAGAAAAAACTCCCATTAGCAATGAAGTGGAAATGGAATCAGAGGAGCAGATTGCAGAAAGGAGGAGGAAGATGGTATGTTGGGAAGCAAGTAGCTGCCTCAAGTCATCACTAAAGCTTGGTGACACCTGCTTTTCCCATGCTAATTGCTGTCTTTTTGTGGGCTTGTAGAATCTGAGTATGTGTGAAGTCAGATCCTTACATGAACTTACCCTTAAAATGCAAGACTTGCTTTTTGAGAATATTTCATCTGGGTTGATCACTGCTGACAAAAACCTACTTTTATCTTCAATTGTATATGATTTTTTCACTGCCTTTACATGATTTCTACAATATCTTTTTTAGATTTAATTATTTGCTCTTTATTATTGTTTACTGTTTGGGATATTGCTTTTACATGCAGTGTTGGGAATCCAAATTTTACTTGAATTCCCAACTAAAAAGCCTCAGAAATCCTGACTTTCAGAGGTAGGTAGAACACTGCTACAAAAACTAGCATTTAAAAATACATTTTTTTTTGTTAGGCATTCAACAACTTTTTAGCTAGCTGTTAAATGCAAAGCAGGACTCTCTTGTTTGTCAGGGTTGGTGTGAATGCAAGTCTTTCTTCAGGGGTCTCTAGTAATGGCAGTGATTGTAACATCTCCCTTTTATCTGAGTTTCTGATGAACTTGATTTTCATGTCAGTATGTGTTTAACATGTTCTGAAGTACTTGAGAAAATCGGGTGAGAATATTTGATTACACATTTCTATATATGGGAGATTATGACTGAAATTAAACATGATTGTTGTTAAATCCATCAGACCAGAGAAGAACGGAAAATGGAAGCCATCCTGCAAGCTTTTGCCAGACTAGAGAAACGAGAAAAAAGAAGAGAACAGGCTTTGGAAAGAATCAGCACAGCAAAAACTGAGGTTAAATCAGAATGCAAGGAAGCACAGATTCTGAATGATGCTGAATTTATTCAGGTAGTTACCTGTAGCTTTATTTTTAAGCTGGCTTTTAACATTGCGTATTTTGTCAGTTTGGATGTCAAACAACACTGTGAGATGTATGATTTTATTTTTCCTCCCTCTGAACTCAAATATATTTGACTAAAATCTATGTGGTTCTTTGACATTGTATTAACTCCTGAATTTTTCTCCCAATAAATTATGTATAGAATTATTTAATGAGGAATTTCAGTTACATGAGCTTATGCAAACATGCATGCACACACAAACCAGCTGTGTAATTCAGTCTGTCTTTGAGGTTCATAGAGGCGTTTACCAGTGTTGACTTCAGCCACAGGCAGTGGCTTTCCATAGGCACTCTCTCTAAGCAGTGGTGAACAATTTGCATCTTCAGTGGGTTATTCAGGAACACATCATAGTCCTTTCTCTTACTTTAAAGGAAAGGAGTTATTGAAATGTGGGGTTTTCTCTGAGTTCTTGTAGATGATACTTAACATCTTATAAATAGTTTTTTACTCTGTTGTTGCTGGATGCTTCTTAGTTTGCAAATTCTCCTACAGGATCTCAGTTCAGGTCATTTCCCTGAACAGTTCCTGTCAGCATTCTGTTAAATACTTTTTGTAACTATGCTAAACACCTAGTGAACTGTAAATTGCAGAAAGAATATTGGACTGAAAGACATCATGATGTAAGCAGTTGATTTTGAGCTTATGGGTGAGTGAATGTGGTGTGGCACTTCTTACACAAATCTGTCCTGATTGGACCAGTGACTGGTGTGTGTGAGTACTCTGCCAATGATACAGCAAGTGCTTGGGAGGAGAATACAGGAAATCTTGTCATTTGCCTTAAAGATGGAGAGGAATACTTATCTGAAGTACTGTAGTTCTGACAACAAAAATTAGAGGCTTTTTTGACCTGTAAAAGAAGAGAGAACTGACATTTTCTTCAAAGAAAGATATGAGCTCTAAATACATATGGGATCTGTTTTCTATCTGTCTTGTACCAGGAACCCACAAAAGAGGAATCTACCACCAAACCTACCCCAGCCAAAGTTAATAGAGCTAAACAGAGAAAAAGCTTCTCACGGAGTAGAACTCACATTGGACAGCAGCGTAGACGACACAGAACTGTCAGCATGTGTTCAGATATCCAGCCATCTTCTCCTGACGTGGAAGTAACTTCACAGCATAATGAAACTGAGAATGCTGCACTGGTAGCTGAGCCTGAAACAGAAACTGTTGTTACGGAAATGGTTACTGAAACAGAAGCTCCAGCACTTAGTAAATGCCCTACTAAGTATCCTAAAACAAAGAAGGTATGTGTCTGGAGGGATAGGGAGAGTTTAAAAAAATTACAGACTTCATCAGTATGCAGCTGCATTTGCATTTTTTTGTTGACTCATTTCTTCAAATATCATCGTATAGTCGGTCACTGGTAATAGATTAATATAGGTGTAACATCCTTTAAGAGACTTCTAAAATACATCTTTCAGAATTGTAATTTTGGAACAAAATGTTTTCTGAATTGATTGAAATACTCTGCGTAACCAAAATATACTTAAAGCCGCTAATTTAAAGAAAGAAACAAGGAAATAAGTTGTCTTTCCTTCCTCTGTTCGTTGTATGCTTCAGACAGCAAACAGAGTATCTCCAAGGAAATCGTTAACTTCTAGTACATCTCAAATGTCTGTTCTAAAAGTGAATGCATTTAAACACCCAAAATTTATGGGCATGTTTGGGGGGAAGATTCTTTACCCTTTAGTGCTTCTTTTTTAAAGTTCTTTTCCATTCGACTACATTGCAAAGAACTTCTAAGAAATGACACAGTATTTTGAGACACTCAGAAATCTTAAATCTGCAAGTGCGAATAAAGCAGTAAAACTTTCTGCTTTAAAATTCTACAGACTACATTAAAAAGTGTTTCTAGCATGATTTACAAGAAATTCTGAAAATTTTATTCAGTAGAGGGAAAGGAAGTCCTGGATTGAAACTTACTGTCAAATTAACAATAACAGTTTCGAGATGGTTTTAGCTTAAATCCCCAAACATACTTCACTTAGGGTTTTTTTTGGGTTTGTTTTTTTTTTTTCAAAAAGCACCTGAGGCATCCTGTAACATTGGTTATTACATCACTATTAAATTCTTGTGAGAGGGAAGACTAGAATCTTTCTTCCTTTCTTGCATGTTGCATAGCAGAAAAGAAGGAAGATGTCCGAAGTCTGAATTTTACTGCACTTTTTTGCATAGATAAAGACTTGTGAAATGTCTCATCACACTGCACCCTGTGTACCCTAAGTACAGAGAAAGTCCTGTTTTAAAAATTCATTAAGTACAAATGGGTTTGTAAAAGACAAATGACATTAAATATACTATGATAATCTGTGTTAAAGCTTTAATATCAGATTAATAATATTTAATGTGCTATTTTTGGTTGTCCTTAATTTTCAGTCATTGTAAAATTTAGGAAGTGAGTTTGTCTGTGAATAGAAACTAAAATCCACTGGCATGTTTTTTAAAAACACTGAACTAGGAAAGAATACCCTTTTTTGACCAGTATGCCTTAGTCCATGTGTTGTAATTTAATACAACTACGGTTGAAGAATGTTCAAGGCGCCTGCCTGACATGTTGACTGAGGCACAGTCCCGACAGTACAGAAATCTGATGAGGAGTTTAACTTTGTTCTATTATTTTTACACTATTTGTCCTCAGCCTAGGTGTTCAGGCACAAGTTTAAAATTTTTTTTTTTGAATTCTGCTGCTAAATTGGCTTTTTTAAGTACAGTTGATTTGGGCACTTGTATAATAATGTTCAGTGATAATTAAATACAAAAGAATAAACGTAGTTTACAACAGAAAAACTAACCAAAACTAGTATGTAAACAAATCTGTACTGGTTTCTTCTGCTGCCTCCATTATTTCTCTAAAGCTATAGTCATTCTCGCTGTGTATTTTAAAACTTGCAGCGTGGAAACTAACTGTTTCTAATTTGTGTAATAGGTGACTAGATGAATAATTAGGCTAAAAAAAAATATTAAAAGCCACTGATAAAAATCCTCATAAAACAGTAATTTTTTTTCTCTCTCTGTTTAGCACTTGGTCAGTGAATGGTTAAGTGAAAAGAGTGATAAAGCAGGGAAACCAACAGACAGTCTACCAGAAAGGCCTCTACGCATAACTACCGACCCTGAAGTTCTGGCTACTCAGCTGAATTCTTTACCTGGTCTCACTTACAGTCCACATGTATATTCAACTCCAAAGCACTATATTCGTTTTACTTCGCCATTCCTTTCAGAAAAGAGGAGGAAAAAAGAACCTGTGGAAAACATTACTGGCTCTTGTAAGAAGGTAATGCTTCCCTTCATTATGGTTCCCTGTCCCATATTAATTAAAAAGAAGTCTTAATTACTAGTGTAAATTTAGGCAGAAAAAAGCTGGTTGGCAAACCATTTCAGTTGTGTTACGCGTTTTGAAATGTTCATCATTAAACTTGTAAGTAACTACTTTGAACTTGTTGTATTACAGCGTTGGTTGAAGCAGGCTCTGGAAGAAGAAAATTCAACAATGATTGATAGATTTAATTCACCATCACAAGAGAGATGTAGAAGTCCAGCCATCAATGGGGAACATAAAAGTCCTTTATTACTGAACGACAGCTGTTCCTTAACAGGTATGAAGCTTTTACTAATACAGTACATAAGAGCTATGTCAAAGTAGCTGAATGCGGAGGACTTTATTTTTTGATACTTCATTGCATAGTGCTTGGTATTTTCACCCCCTTTAGTGTGTATTAAATGAGAAACCACCATAGCTCATAGCATTTACAATCAACAAAACCACTAATGTTTCTATTAGTATTAAGAGGTCAGGTGGTAAATTCACTTGCCATGCTGTTCTATGTGTTTAGAATTGCTTTAGAACTCAGTAGGCTTCTGTAGCACATAAGGGAAAAGCTATATAATCTTGTAGGCATAATAGAAAATGGGAACACACCAAAAGCTAAACACAGTTCCACAAGGATATGGAGCCTGTTAGATGATTCCTCTTTACAGTCCTGAACTTGGAATTCCCACTTTTTAGCTGAACCGTCCTAAAAATGCATAGAAGTTGACTTTCCCTTTTCTGGAAACATGGACAGTTCTTCCCAGCATCTTAACACACAGATTTCAGATACATCAGTATCTGTAGGCTGTTAGAGTTTGTTTTTCCGGAAGTCTGTAGGCTGTTAAAAGTTCATCTCTGAGGAAACCTGCCTGTAAGAGATTTTTGTAATTATATAGTTTTTTAATGTGGAATTCATAATTTCATTACATGAAGCAACAGCTGTAAGTGATCACTATATCTAGATACCTTCCAACTTTTTTCTAATACTGACACACAGATCTAACCACACCACTGAAAAAACGAAGACTGTACCAGCTGTTGGAGTCTGCATTCTCAGAAACCTCCACACCTACTCCTTCTCCGTATGCCACACCAACCCATGCTGACATCACTGCCTCCGAGCCATCCTTGTTTGCTACTCCTCCTAGGGTAAAAACGGAAGATGAAGCTTGTAGAAATGGTTACAAACCCATATATTCGCCAGTTACTCCTGTAACTCCATGTATACATGGAAATACCATGCACTTTGAGGTGAGATTTATATTGAATTTCACTGTGTTCAGAGAATGTGTTTAGACATTCCAGTGTAAATTGGATTTGTACTCCTCCTACAAAGGGAGGGGTTTATATTTCTCCAAGGTAAAATATAAATTGACTTGCAATTTCTTTTTATCTATTCAGAATATTTCCTCACCTGACAGTTCCCCAGAAATAAAAAGGCGAGCTTACAGTCAAGAGGTAAGGAAATGTGCCCAAACCTGTGAATGGTATCTTGATTTCACCTATATGGCCATTGCAAATTTCTTAGAATTGTTAAGGGTAATTTCCCTGTAGTTTTAATTTACTTCTTTATATTTCCATTTTACCTGTTACATTCTCTATTTGAAACTGGTTTCTCTTTTTCTGTTTCACTTAAAAATACTGATGGCTGTAATGGAAAGGAGTAACTACTGCAATTTGCAGATAAGAACAAAAAAAGAATTCTTTCTTTCCCGCCTTTAGTTTCATTTAGATTAGTAGTTTAATTATAGTTAGATTTCTCCGTGTTACTGGCATCTCCTAAATGTTTTTCTTAATCCTAATTATGCTCAGAGTGAGAGAGCAGAGCAAAAAGTTAATAAATGGGCATAGATGGATTAATGGAGGAGCAGCAAGTGCTGTTGGAATGTGCCTGTGCACTCTCAGCCTGCAGAATGCGGATGTCCTGCTTTGTCTCAAAATTCAGAAGTGTTTTGGAAAAACTTCTTTCTCCCTCTTCGAAATAAGTATTTTGACACTGAGGAGAATGGCTTTCATGCTGAGTTCAAGCAAGTGATTTGTAGCTTCTTGGCGAGGCATTTGCTCCTGTTGAGGCTCCTGCCCTTCCTCTGCCGGTCATAAACAAAACCTGGCACTTAATGCTTATTTTTACTGTGGTTAATGTACATTTTATTAAAATGCTTTAACCTAATAAATGGGGATAGTAGGGATAACTGGCTGTAGAATTGTTTCTTAAAAACAGATAAATTCATGGCACCGGAAGGCTGTTAATCCCACTTAGAGGCTTATGGTTAATGTCAGAGTAGTTGCAGTTTTGATGGAGTATGAAAAGATAGTTGACATGTGTTTTCTTCACACAGGGTTATGACAGAGCATCGATTCTAGCACTGAATTCTTACAGAAATTCCAACCTGACAGAAATGGGCCTGCAAGAAATAAAGACTATTGGATATTCTAGTCCAAGGAATAGGACTGATGTCGCACGGCAGTGCACTGGAGAAATGGAATCTGTGTCAGACCTCCAGCTGGGACTCGAAGTAATTGAGCAAAGTGCACTGCATAAAAACCTGGAAGCCCCCACACATGATAGGACTGATGCAAACAGCCAATTAGAAACTGCTCATTGTGGACGGGGCACAATTTACTCTTCCTGGGTAAAAAGTCCTGACAGGACAGGTGTAAATTTCTCCATGAATTCTAATTTGAGGGACTTGACCCCTTCACATCAGTTGGAGGTAGGAGGTGGATTCAGAATAAGCGAGTCCAAGTGCCCAATTCAGGATGATGGAAGAGGCATGTTCATGGAAGCATCAGTTTTTTGTACTTCAGAAGATGGAATTGCACCTGCATTTGGAAGGACTGTCAATAATGACAATTTGATGGATGGAAATTGCACACCCCAGAATCCTCCACAAAAGAAAAAGGTTATAACTTTAAGAATAATTTGGTCTGCATTACATCAATGTATTTCTAATGATATTTCTATAACAGAAAGAACCCTAGTGGAGAAAAAAAAAACAGTTGGTGGCTCATCTTTATGTACTACAATATCATAGACATTTTTCAGCAGAAATAATGAAGGGCAAAGAGTAAAGCTGCATCCAACCACCAGTAAATTTATTTATTCCAAGTAACACATACAAATTAAGGTCTATTTCATATGAATCTTAATCATTTGCTTAATAAATTGTTTTTCAGGGGAAATGGTTGCTTATGCCACCTAGTGTTACACTGTTCTATTACACAGAATGTATACTAGCATCATAGAGACTATATACTTTGAACATCTGTTATGAATTACTGCAAGAAAGTGCACTAACAGTTTGAGGATACTCTGGCTTCAAAGTCCGACCTGCACAGAAATCCATAGTTTCAAGGAATACTTTTCTTGGCTTAATTTGGTGGTTGGTTTGGGATTTTTTTATTAAATACTGTCTGTAAAAAAAGCACAATCTAAATTTGCTATTCTTGAGAAACAGTTCTTGTAGGTAGGTGGTGTGGTCATGGGCAACTCAAACCAGGTTTTGGAAGTTCCTTTGCACAGCTCTTAGATTGCCTTGTACTGTCAGGCGAGACTGCCTTTGCAGAAAGAACAACAAACATAAGGCAGTTCGTTTCCAGTGCAACAGCTTGCCCATTCGGTCCCATCGAAGACTGTAGTAATCCTTGTTGTTTGAAAGATGTCATTTATCTTCTTCACGGAAGTAGTGATGAGAGTAGCAGGGGTGTTTCCTGTGTGTGTACATAGATGCACAATGGGGTTTTGTTTTTTTGATCATGTTAACAGCCTCTTGTACGTACCTTCTCCCCTGTGGTTAGGGGACATCCTCCTGGGGAGCACTCAGGATTCTTCCTTCAGAAGTTCTCCAACAGAACTGGATTTTTGTTTACTTTGCTTCAAGCTGAGACATAAATGGAGCAAGATTGGTAGGAGCTCTGTTCTTATCTGGTCCAAGGGCCTTAGAATTTTATAGATCCTCTTACTGTAGCCCTGCTGTTTTGGCACACCCAAAAAGAAAACATAAGCCAAAATCTCTATAATTTCACATTCTTCTCTGAAGGCTAAATTAGTCTTCACAAATCAGAGCACATTTAGTGCTTCAGTAATTCTCCCCCTCCTTTTTCTGACAAGGATTCTTACAGGTTGTTACTGATGAGGGCTTATGCTATACTAATCTCCAAATTAAAAGAGGTGTGGGTACCCCCTGGCACTCCTCAGTCCCAGGGTTCCTGAAGTTTTAGTCTGAAGTTTTCTAAAATCTAAAAGCTTCAGTTTGAAAAAATAACCAGAGAATTGCATCTGTATCCCTGAAGGAATGGGTTTTAGGATTTCCAAGGACACAAACAAAGAAATTTGCAACCTTTGACAGTATAAAAAAGGTGGTGGGCTGGATCTCACCGAAGGTGAAGAGTGAGAATTCAGGAATTTTGTAGGAAACAAGCAGAAGTCTTTTCCCTAGGATCACGTAAGACAGCAATGTCCTAAGGCAGGTCTTCGGAGGAGGTTTTTTTGATATTTCAACATTTCTGTGGACATTTGCTCCTCTGTTTTCTGTCACCATTGCACAGATTTTTCCCTTTCCAGTACAGTTCTGTACATAGTGGCCATACTGTATAGGTTCATCTGCTCTTAACACTTAAGCTTTCTTTAAAGCAATTTTCTTAGGAGATCCCTGTCACATGATGTGGAAATAATAGAAAATTATTTGAAAGCAAGATCAGTTCTTAACCTGAACTTTCTTATGAAAAATCAGGTACTTTTAACTGTTTTTACCCTGACATATGAATGAGTCTCTAATGGATAGAGATCTGTTTGAAAGCAAACAAAGAAAAACCCTTAGGACTGCAAACAAAGCAGCCTGCCTTGCTTTTTTCTCTGTGTAAGAATGGATGACTGCTTTTATTGAGGACTAAGCCAGTTACTTTTTTTTTTTTCATTACTGCACTTTAGTTTCTTGGTTTGGGTGTTGTGTGGTTATGACTAGGTTGTTGGTAACTGGAAGAATTTATAGACATGTCATTTTCACAGAACTAGTGCAATTCCTGAGAAAAAGTAGGTCTGAAAGTCAGTATTTCAGCTCTGCTTCAAATCCTGGAGGTTCATAGCAAAAATATTTGAACATTTTTTCACTAAAGGCAACTTAGGAACCATTTAAACTGATTTCTGTTCTGTGAAAGGTCTGTGCAGAGATTTTACATACGTGTATTTATACAAAGTAGAAAACACTTTTCATGTGTCAGTATTTTTGATAATAAACTTAGAAGTAGCTTAAAAATGTGTTCTTAATCAGTCTCTTTTAGTGTGCAGTAAAGACAAACTGGAACTCTGAGAAAATAATTAAAGTTTTAAGTTGGGAATTCTGTATGTTAAATGTACAAAGAGCTTAGAGAATCCTTTGATGTATGTAGAAGATAGTGGGATTTTCATACAAGGGAGTCAGTCTGAGAGCAGGATGGGACATCTCTTGAAATTAGCTTTACTGTATCATAGTGTACTCCTACTATGCTGCAGTTCCAAGAGAAACTGTAGAGTCCCTTGTAGCTACCTTTTGCTGATCTGTGTCATCTGTATCTTCGCTGAGTCAGGGCACATACTTGTTCTCTTGGCAGAACCTTTTTTATAACATCATCTTTACAGTTGTTAGTAGCTCAGTATCTAAATTCACTGCAGATGTGGTGAAGTATCTTCCATTAATCTATCCCTGTTGTATTTTAGAACCAATTAAATAGTATGTGTTACTAAAATAATACATTTAATTGAAACTGAGAAATCAGTAAAACTTCCCTTCTAATGTTGTTTTTTGTTGTTTTTTTTTTTCCTTAGGTGTCCTTGTTAGAATACCGTAAGAGACAACGAGAAGCTCGAAAAAGTGGCTCAAAGACAGACAACTTCCCCCTGGTTACTGTATCTCCTCATGCTGCTGGTGGAGGAAATACGAGTAGTAACAATGGTGCTAATGATGGGTATAACAACAGTGGTGAAAATGGGGAGCAAACTGATAACACTGCAAGCCTACCTTTACCACTGCCAGCTGCTGTTCATAATGCAGCTCCAGAGGACACTGGCAACAGCTGTGCAATTAAGGAATCTTCCTCCAGTGAGAAGAATGAACCAGAAGTTCAGTGGTAAGCCACAAAACTGTATGACTAAAGTTTGGAAGAATTATGTACTTAAATCTAAGTCTTTTCTGTTCGAAATTAGTTCTCATTAAGGGGGCAGTGAAAGATTACTGACTAGAAGTCCTTTCAGATTAGTAAAGAGTTGTCTTATCTCTTTGCCCAAAAATATAGCAGATACTTCATAAAGATTAAAAAGACACTGGTTAAATTAATTCTACTTTATTGTTTTTTGACAGCAGAGTAGGTATTAGTTTGAGCATTCGTGTCCTTGTATTTCCACTGCTTTGTCTGTGCACTGAAGAGAATGTTTTTCATGTTAAATCTCAAAGCCAAAAGTACTGTAGGGAAGAGGGTGGAATCTGTATTTATTAGCAAAAGCTTCTGAAGGACCTTAAGAGAGGTCTGTTTCTCAGTCATGTGGCTGGAATGTGTGTGGGATGTTTTGCTATTGCTTAGTTGCCACGTGCAGGGCTGCAGCCTGGCCAGGGGCTCCTGCTCAGGGAGGGAGTGTGCGGTGATACTGACAGTGTTGTTTAGGATGGTTAAATGGTTCCCTTGTTTGCAGACCACACAGTCAGTTGGATGCCATGCCAGATACTCCAACCAACCAAAAATCCTGAGGAGAGATGGAGTATGGATGGGGATGAGATAGAGGGACTTCACTCTGCATAAAACACTGCACAAATTTTTCACTGTGTTTTTGGTAGCTTTAAAATAGATGGTCAGCTGTGGTGACTCTGTGTTACTAGTGCCAAGTAAACCCTGCAGATGTTCTTCCTGCTGTAGTGAAGGCCTAACAGTGTTGGGGATAAACATGGGCTAAGTAGTTGAACATCCTTCTGCACACATTCTCCAGCTATTCCAGAAGGATTTTGTAGAGCCAGTTGAAGGGGGAACATAAGTGCAATCTTCAACATTCCACTGAAAAGTGACTGTAAGTTCACTGTGCAGAAGCTACTGCACTATATTGTAATCAAAGGATGTGGAAACAGGGTAAACAGGGAAGAATTTACTACTAAGATCTTGCAGTAGCCCTGCACAGCAGCACCACAATTTTTATTGTAGTGCAACAGTATTGTGGAATAATGCTGTATGTCCTTGCCATAAAGGAAAGCAGAGTTTTGTGGAGCGCTGTTATTTATGATGTTCTTCATCAGGTTATGATTGAGAGATGTAATTAAATACAAGAGAGAAGGTAAAACTGTTATTGCATACCCACTATCTCGCAAGTAAATGTAGAGTCTTAAACAGTAGCAGTGCACTATTTACAACTCTGGATCCACTACTAAAGAGCATATTCTTGATAACAAACAAGATGATTGTTTCCAGTTTTGAAAGAAGAGTTTTCTGCAAGTGGAAACTATGAACCTGTGACATACATTTTTTTACTTTTCAGTTGTTTAAAAAAAGGAAAACCTGCAGATCTACAGGTACTTCCTTATTAAGAGGAATTGCCAGTGGTTGTAACAAGTTTGCAGGCAATTGGTGTATTTAAAGTGGGAGAAGATAGATACAAGCCACTTCACTAGTTGTACGTAAGGATTATTATTAGTTATTTGGTTGTTACATGCAGCCAGCACTGTCAACTCTCTGACTCTGCATTTGCATATACATTATCCTAAATTTGGTCTGTGGGAGTACATACTTTTAAATTTAAAATGTGCTTCTCTCTCGAAGGACTGCATCAACCTCTGTGGAACAAGTGAGAGAACGAAGTTATCAGAGAGCTTTACTTCTCAGTGATCATAGGAAAGACAAGGACAGTGGTGAGTTGACTTACCATGTTGATGGTATATAAATCTAACCAGTTCCCCCATGGTAGGCTGTAATCATTCTAATACTGTGTTTGGGTCTGCTTCATCTGTAGGGGGAGAATCACCTTGTAGGCCATGCTCACCGTCTCATGTTCAGTCTCCATCTTATTCAAATCTCATTTCCCAGTTGCAGCTTAAGGTCCCTTCTTTGACTGAATTTATGGAAGGTCAGTAAGCAGATGACCTTGTATGACACTTGACATATTGAATAGTCTCTTGTAACAGCTTTAATAGCTCTTTTTAAAGTCACATATAGAGAGATGTGATATCTGCAGAAGATTTGATTTTCCCACTTCGATGCTTATCTCTGCTTTATTTCTGTAGAACCTGATTCTGAAAATCCAGAGACAACTTCTGAATGTCCGTCCCCAGATACTTCACAAAGGACTTGTAAGAGTCCATCAAAAGCAAGCAAGGTAATGAATGCACAGTGTTTGCACAAGAAGCATAGGAATAGCCATATACATCTCTCATTTATCATTAAAAATATTAATCTTAATTGTTTACTACTTTGGTTAAATACATACATACTCATGTCTGTGCAGTAATTTCACACAGGTAAACACTTTTGTAAGAATATTTGTCCATACACACTAAAAAGTCAGTTCGTGTGCTGTTCTTTCAGTAGCTGCACCTATTTATAGATGATCTTGCATTCTCTAGCCAGAGAAGAGATTATATTTATGGAATCAGTTCTGAGGGGTGAATGCTGAAGAACTGGTACTCAGAACCAGCAACAGGGATGTGATTTACCCTTAACAGGAGGTTGCTCTTGCCGTGCTAGGGTTTGGCTCTGTCAGTCAGGGCACTGATAATTTGGAGGAGGATGTTCAGTAGTTGCCTGTGCCATGTTAGATGAAGTAATTCAGGTTGCAGTGTTTAGTCTGTTTGCTTGCGCTACCTCAGCTTTAAAATGTGAAATCACTCTAACATTGGCTTTATTTTTGTAAATGGTCTTCTCTGGAATTACTTATTTCAGATTCAGAAATCTAAAACTTTTAAACAATGAACAGATTCAGACTTTGACCGTATGGGTCATATTGCTGTTACAAAATTAAAATACTCTCGCTAGTCTTTGAAGAATGACTGGCACATATTTGCTAAAGATAATGTCTTCCTAAGCCTAATCTTTCTGTTGTTGATGTTTTTCTCACACCAAATATATATCCTGTGCCTCAGTGTTTTTTGTTGCCATCAGGGAGGGGAGAAGAGTATTCTGAGATCTTTGCTCACTACTGCCTGCTGGTTGAATATTTTGAATGTTTAGCACTGACTACCTCCGCCACCAATTCCAGCCCTCTTCACCGACTCTTGTGGTTTCAACACAGTCACTTGGGAAAACACCCACAAAGCCAGATCCGCACTGGGAAACTGCAGCTAATGCACCTGAGACCGAATGTGCGAATCATCCAAAATCTGAGCTGCAGCAAAAACAGCTGACAAACAGTGTCCAAGCACTTTCAAAGAACCATCCATCTCAGTCACATCTGCGCAGTTCTGCTGAGCAACTTTCACATTCACAGAAGTTGCCTTCCGCACCTTTGAAGCTGCATTGCCCCCCTTCACCTCATGTAGAAAATCCTCCCAAGTCTTCTACCCCTCATGCGCCTGTGCAGCACGGTTATCTTTCACCAAAGCCTCACTCGCAGCAGTTGGGATCTCCATACAGACCTCACCATCCACAGTCACCTCAAGTTGGAACGCCCCAGAGGGAAACACACCGAAACTTCTATCCGGCAGCACCGACCCTTCAGCCCGGTAATCAGCCGCAGGCGAGCGGGCCCCTGTTCACTCAGACAACATCAGGACAATCTTCAGCTTCTTACAGCCAGTTTAACCAACAGAATTTGAACAACAATGCGCCACCTCCCCCACCCCCTCCACCCCCTTCTTCTACTTACTATCAAAGCCAGCAGCCCTCTGGAAACTTTCAGAGCTACAGCCAGCTGAAGGGGAGCATACCCCAACAGACTGTGTTTTCATCTGGACCAAATCAAGCACTTCCTGGCACTGCAGGTCAGCAAACAGTGCCGGGACACCACGTAGCTGCAGGGCATTTTTTGCCATCTCAGAACCCCAATATTCATCACCAGGCATCGGCATCTGCTGCTCCGCCACCACCTCCGCCACCGCCTGCTCCAGGGCCCCACCTTGTCCAGCAGCAAAGTACTCATCAGCAGCACTCTGTAGCACATGTTGTCGGTCCGGTTCACGCCATGGCAGTGGCTCCTGGATCCCACATCCATTCTCAAGCTGCTGCTCACCATTTGCCACCACCACCTCCGCCACCAGGTCCTCTCCCCCACCACCAACCTCCCCATCCTTCAACAGGACACCAAGGTTTGCAAGCACAACACCAGCATGTTGTAAACTCAGCACCTCCTCCCCCTCCGCCCCCTCCCTCCAACGTTATCAGCTCGGGCCACCACCCAGCATCAGCACAAGGGTTACATCACCCATCACATCAAGGACCCCCTCATTTCCCTTCAAATGCTCACACAAGCGTGTCCTCCTATTCCTCACAAGCCCCACATCACACAACATTAGGACCTGGACCTCAACATCAGCCTGCTGGCACAGGACCTCATTGCCCACTCCCTGGTCAGGGTCCTCACATCCAACCTCAAGGACCAAACAGTATTGCAACACCTACTGCTTCCGGGTTCTGCCCTCACCCCAGCTCTGTCACCCTGCCCCATGGAGTGCAAGGGCAGCAGCAGGCCTCGCCGGTGCCGGGACAGATCCCCATCCACAGAGCACAGGTGCCGCCCACTTTTCAGAACAGTTACCATGGTTCAGGGTGGCATTAAAACAGATCCCTTTAGTTATAAACATTTTTAAAATGTTCTGTAATATAAACTGTGTATATTTAATATGTACCTATTCAAGGTACTTTTTAAAGCTTGTACATGATACTTTGTATAAAAGCAAACACCAGTGCTCTTCCATTGTATCCTTTCCATTTTTTGCTTTTTAGAATTCCTGAAAATGTGCTGTTAAAGCCAGTATTAGGTATTTCTTTTTATTTTGTAAGTGGACATTCCAGCTGTTTTTTCTGGCAGTAGGTTTGATGCTGCATAATGTTTAAAATTTTATTGTTGCAGTTAAATTCATTTAGTGAAAGTTTTCTATATTACTTTTATACATATGTAATTAAATAAGTACACAGGCTCAGTGATGGCACTAACAATTATTTTTTTTCCCATTTTCTTCTGTCAACAGTTTTTTGTGTGCATAGAGATAGGAAACAATGCAATACAGATTTTTATAGTTTTGGTGTGGACATGGCTTTTTGTTTCATCAGTTATTTGCAGAAATTGTAATTTAATGTATAGACTGTTTCTAATGTCTCTGACAAGTGCTGTAAATACTGTATTTCTTTCGCTTGTAAAGTTGCTTAAAGCTTCTTTCATTTGATATAGTATTGTATATAATAAGTCTTTTGCAAAAAAAAGTGTGATCTTTGTGAAAGTAGTACAGTATATGATCTTTAATTTTTTTTTAATATACTGTCACATTGCAGCACTGGTTGGGCATTTTAATTCATGTTAATAAATCACAATTATGTCAGTTTTAACTACTTGTCCTGAAAGGGTGGTATGTCAGCAAGGAAGTGGCCTTAAGTCTGTGAAACATCCCCTCTGTTCCTTGAGAGGCTTTTCCCTTCCCTGCTGTTTCCAGCTGTGGCTTTACTGCTGTAGCACAGACAGACATGGAACAGGCTTGAGGAAAGGAGTTCTTTCCCCTGCTCTGTGTAGAGGTTGAGGAAGAATCACCCCAAGCATAGCAGGTTCTTGGGTCAGTGATGTGGTACAGTGTTTGTATGCTGGAGGTGTTCTGACCTTGGTTACAGACCATGGAGCCACCTGCACACTGTATGCTCCTGTTTGCCTTTTGTGGCTCTTCTGGCCCTTCTGCTGGTGCAGACTGTGGGGAGGGGAGTGCTTGATGCTGTAATGGGGGATAGAATGTTAAAACCAGAGAGCGGTTTGTTTTTAAGGGCAGTGGTTTATTCCTGCAGTTGAAGAGCAGCAGCTACGATTGTGCTGTTGTGCTCATGGGTGCAGTTATTCAGTAATGGGTGAGTGGGTGTCCTTCCAGCTCACAGTAACTGCTCTCAATTCTGCTCACGTAACAGGACCGTGCTCAATGGCTCCACCTCAGAACCAGTGAGGAGAACCAGTGTGTGGGGAAAGCTGAAATGGGCGAGGAGGGGAAGTGGCTGCTCCTACTCACTGAAAAAAGTGGTAATTCTTTTTAACATGTAGAAAAAACTGGGGCCGCTTTAAATTCTAATTTGCCTCTTAATTGTTCTTAATCTTACCAGTTGAAATCATACACTGGCAATGCTTTCCCAAACACCTGCTGGAGGGAGTGCACAATGTGAAGTCGGACAGGATTAGCCATTAACAGCAGAAAAACCCAACCCATCCTAGACAGTTGCTCATCACTGATCTTGAAAAAGGTCTGCATCCCCCTCTAGCCCAGCTTTCAGAACTGGTTGCCTGCACCCCCCCTTCCACACCCCCATGACGTGACATCATTTCCAACGTGAGTGTAAAACACAAACTGTGCAGGGCAAGGTCTCAGCACAGCGTAAGGAGGTGCTGCACTGGGGTGCAGAACAGGACTAACATGTTGGCAGGGTGCCCCAAGTGCTGCTGGCAGTGCCATGGCCACCCCAGAGGGCAGAGCCCTGTTGTGCTCACTTGCCTTCCTTGGCTTGACCTCGGCACTTCAGTGCCAGCATCTTCTGTGAACTTCTAGCTTGCAGCAGCTGGGCACTACAGGGGCTAAGCTGGCTTTGAAGCTGAACATAATTTTTACCTCCAGCTCGAGTCCACTGTGGCATCGTCCTTCTCACCAGTGTTGTCCTTGTGGCCATTAAAAGCAGCTCCAGGGATGAGGGTGAAGGCACATGGTCCTGAAACCCAACTGCCATCAGGGCCTCAGCACAGGGATGGGGAAGTCCTTCACTTGTTTACAGGAGTTAAACAGCTGATAGGAAAGACTCTTGTTGCGTTTGTCACATTTCCCCCAGCAACCACAGCCAAGGCCCTCCTGCCACAGGGCCTTTCAAGCTGCTCTGACTGACACCAGGGAAGGCATTTCATGAATGAACAGGGGAAGCTGCATTTCTCTGGCCAGGCTAAGCCAGCCCCCCACCCCCAGCCCGGCAGCTGAGTCGTGGCTAGGCAAAGATTCCAATGACCAGCAACACTGTCTGAAAAAACAAAACACTTTAATTAGACAACTGCAAGCACCTCAAACAACTGGTTATTGTTACAGCATGGGGCTATCTTCTCACAATCTAGTTATTGCAAAGGCATGTGAATAAATTTCATATGGACAAAGTCAAGAAAAAAAGTGGCACTGTAGTTACATGAAGATCAGGAGTAAGCTTACATTCATCCCACTGACTTCTAAAAGAGGCCCAAACACACCTCCATACTGTACATTCTAAAATCTGTATTGCCTATAAGCTTCAGCCTATGCAGCCTTTTCCTAGGAAACACGTAATTGTTGCGTGCAACTTACAATGGGCAGTCGTATGTCTATGGATGGGAAAGAATAAAGCTAGTGCAATTTGTTTTAGAAACATGTAAAGCTATTAATGGAATGAGCATGATCTTGCTTCTTGGATTATTTTACCCACTGCCCTGTAAATATTTGCAGCTACATCCTTCCCTAACTGATGCCAAGCACACACTTTTATTATAAAAGATCAGTAATTCTACACAGAGAGTGGTTCTCATGCTCTACTTTTAATTTTTTTTCTTTTTCTTAAGGTATAGTACAACTTACAGTGCTTATAAAAAGGCAACACCATATGGTACCATGTCTTCACTATCACATTGTAAGGGAAATTGCTATTTTTCTTTTCTTAAAAGCACTTAAAATAGGCAAAAGTTCTAAAAGGGAGTGCTAAATAATGCATACTTTATTAGAAAGAAGTCTAGCCTTCCTTTAAAGTGCCATTTGGGGAATGAAATCCTGTAAACCAGAGCCACTTTGTTTAAAATCCAATGAACGGGAACTGCTACAGAATAGAAAGTTTACACAATTCCTTAAAGCAGTTTAAAGTCCACTACATGCAATTGGTTTGCTATAAAGCTCTCTAAAACTTAAGTCACTTTACTCTGAAATTGAGTCCCCAGTCCCATATTTAAATGGAAATAAACATTTACAGGGTGCATTTACATACACTATAATACAAGAATGACGTCCCTTTGCCAGAAGATAAAATTGTACAATATCTCGCCGTAACTCCGTTCTGACTTGATAAATTTCTTACACTCGTAAATTATATAATATGCATCAGCTAAAATATTTTTTTTTTTTCATAAATAGTTACAAAACTTGCCAAAACACATGGGGGGGAAGTTTCCTTTGTTCAAAAACCTGACATCTGAATGCCACACAACACAAGAAACAATGCTTAAAGACACGTTAAGTGTTTTCTGAAGAAAGTGGGTGAGTAAACTACTAGCTGAAGACAAAAAGACTACCCTTCCCCAAGAACACAGTGCACAAAAAGCAAAATGTCAAACAGTACCTCAAGCAAAATAAAGGTCTGAGGATTGAAGCCAGCTCACATGTGATCCTGCTAAAGATTTTGTGACAGTCACCAGTTAGGTCCAACGCATTGGAAAGTGGTTGCTGGCGGTTTTTTTATAGCTGGGAGATTCTGCTAAGAATTCAGCCACGGATGCCTAAGGCATTCTCCAGCTGAAGCGCGTTTCTCTGGGACCATTTCTAGCATGGGGATCAGGAAATCTGTAAACTGTGCAGCATCTTCATGAGGCCAACCATACTTCTCCACAAGCACATCAAAAAGACTCCAAGGTTTCAGCTTGGTAATGTGTCGGAGTTCTCCTGCAAACAGAATATTAACAGCATTAGAAAACTACCTCATTATCCCTGTTAGCGACTAATCCCTGTTCCGTTTTTCTCCCCTTCTGCATTCACAGCACCTTGACCAGGCTGAGAATCATTGTTTAGGAAGGACAGCACACAGCAAGCTTGAGGTCGGTCCTCAAAGGAGATGAGTAAGTCCGATGTCAAAACCAAGAAACCATTCCTACAGCAAACAGTGCGTTACACCTGGATTCCTCTGCTTTTTCCTGCTGTCTTCACTCTCCCGCACACAAGGCACTCATTCACATGCAGGCTCACTCTGTGAGCAAGGCACACTGCAGGGCATTCCTTCTTCATCAGCCAACAAACCCAAATTTTACAAAATCTGCTCCAATCCCAAGACAGAGGTCTCAAACACAGGTCCCCACCTCGCAACATGGCATTTGCCAACAGTGCAGCAGAGCAGTGACTCATTCGTAACCAATCCAGGCAGAGAGGTTTAGCACTCGAGAGGCTGCTCCATATCCCAGGCAAACACCCCCAGAAGGCTTGGTCTGAATCCTCCCTGAGAAGGAAGCACCTGCTGCTGCCCATGTCTCCTTCAACCAACCACCAACACAAGGGGTGGCAGCAGCTGCAGGATTTGAGTTCCCCCAGATAGGGAGGGACTTGCTCATCCGGCCAACCTGGCAACATGTCTCAAACCAGAACGAGGGAGTAGAGAACTCTTCTGCCATTCAGACCACCAGTATTATCCAGGTCTGCCCACAGGTCATCCGGCATGATGGGGAAAACTTCAGTTTCCTGCTCCTCCATTGTGTAGGAATGATGCCTAAAGCCATGAGATGGGCTGGGAGGTATGGGATGAAGCATTACCATGGATTACCAGGTTATCAGGCCAGATGACTCTTACTGCTGCAATTAGCCACGTGGGAGAGGGAGTGATCCTGAGGTGTCACCTTGTGCAAAACCCACAGCCTTTGTAATCAAGGCTCTTGATATCCCTTGTTTACATATGACGTGGCTGCCCCCTCACTATTTATGATGGCAGTAACAGGGAATTTGACTACAGTCTCACCTCCACTTCTCCCAAAAGGATAGATCTGATTTGAAATCCTCAGTGGAGAGGGTGAGATGAGTCAATGGGCTTCCTCCCCTCTTCCCCAAAGCAGGAAGGCCTCTTTGGTAAGAAGTGCACTTCCGACTGTGTTGGAGCACGCCCAGGAACACTTGTACATACTGCTTGCTACGCACTTAAGTTTTGCAGATCTAGTACATTTCTCACCAGCAATCTCACAAGAACCTACAGGTCCTTGCTTCAATAAACTACCCTTGTCATGAATCTGTGTTTGTGAAAATTCTTACTGAACGTGACCAGACTTAAGTGTTTGAATCAGTAACTAGGCCCAGCTATGCCCAGCCCTCTGATCTCTGAGGACTAGTTGGAATACAAAGGCAGTTGTTTTTTGACAAATTTCTATACTCTTCTTGCAACCCACGGCCATCTCCCTCCTTCCCAAGAATATATCCGAGACAGCCAGCCTCCACCTGACACTGCAAAACACACTTAGAGAACCCTATGGTGCTTCTGCAATGCCCCTTGAACTGCTGAGGAGAGTGATGAGGTCTCACTCAATACAGGGGGCTGAACGTGGCTCCTCCACAGCTTCACAAGCTCATTACACCATCCAGTACGGGGCATGCAGGCCACACTGTATTTAAGCAAAGTGGTTTGCCTGCTTGGTGGTTGTCCCTGGCTGTAACCTACTGCCCATAAAATGCCATCAGACATCAGCTCACAAGTCAGAGTTTCTGTACATCCCTGTGTCTAGACAAGTTCCAGGGCAGGAGAAGAAACCTTGTCAGACTGCCCAAGACGTTGAGCATCCTGATGCAATGGAGTAAAAACCCCAAAGGCTCAGCAAGCCATTTCTGTTGCCCCAGCCCTCAGCAGAAGGCCTTAGGCAGGGCGCAGTGCTTGAAGAGGCAGCTCTCCAGCTGCTGTCACAAAGTCCCCTAAAGAGCAAGTCTGCAAACAATCCATCACTTGCAAGTGAACAGAAACTCCAGATGTGCTGCCCACAGCTGGCCCATTGTCCTCTCTCCTTTCCATCTCACATGGCAGGAGGGCTGCTGAGAGAAGAATGTAAGCAGAGGTTTGTCTGAACATTTACAGTACAAACGTGTCCGTGTCCCGTCAGTATCCACCAGCCAAACACAAAAAGGCTCCACTCTGGGCCCAGAACTGTCCCACAGTATGAATGTACAGGAAGGACAGCACATCTCAGAGCAACACACTCATTTCCAGGCTCACTGTCAACCCTTTAAATCTTTGTGCAACTCTGAAATTTAACTGCTGAAAGTCTTACCTTTTGGAAGGTTTCCTAAGGCGTGTATTGGTGACTACTTACAACATGTAGTGAATTGTGTAACAGGAATGCGACATTCAAATACTGCCAAAAAGTGATAGAAAACAGTGACTTCTTATTGACTGCAAGCAAAAAAATTACTGAAAAAAAAAATTCAGGCTGTATCCATGGCTTCTCTAGCTGACAGCATCCATTGCAAGGGTTGTTGTAATCATTTACCAAACTAAGCTAGCTCTGGGGGAGGGGGTGTGTTTCCATGCAGCCCTGTCTCCATCTCTGCATTCACATTATACCGTTTCTGGCATCTTTTCTCCCTCAGATGTGTAAGATTGGATGGTGAGGCCCCTGGCGGCACTGTGGAAAGCAAGTTCAGGCTGTTTGAACACTCCTTATTCTGTAAATCCTCACATTAAGGCCAGCAGAGATTTTCTCCTGAAGAACAAACTATTTTAGCACTGTAGACTGAAATTTTCCACAAGAAATTTTGTGAAGATTGTAAAAGTGTTTAAGAATATAGGATAGAGTAAAAATATCTGTGTGGGGGCCAAAAATTAAACTACTGTTTCAGTTTTCAGTAAGGATCATGACGCTGACCGTGGAATCAAAATAGGGCAAGTAAAAGGCAACTGAGGTGGACAAAAAAACTTTTAAGAATTAATTTTCACATGGTGGGCCCTTCTCATTTGCATCCTGAAGCATGAGAGCAGCACAGAAAATGGAAGTGTCTGCCAACACTTATTTTCATCTATTTAATGAGGTTTGTACCACGTAGTTGAAGGGGAGCAAGCCTGTACCTGTGTTTAATGGAGAAATTAAAAGCACAGGCTCCACCCATTTGACACCATCCGTATTCAGGGCATTAGCATGAATTTTCAAAGAAATGCTAAAAATGTAATACTAAGTCAGAACTTCTTAACAGAAGCTCTGTATTTAGATTTTTTAAAGTGAAGCATGCAGGCAAATAATCTGCAGAAGGACAACGGAGTTGTCAGAGCTGTAAAACCCTGATTGACAAAGCAGAGGCAGCAATGATCCCTCTGAAAAATGGAATGTTAAGTCAGAAGGAAATTACCTAAAAAATTTCTGAAGGACCTTGGGGGGAGATACTATTTAAAGCCTCCTCTGCTGACAGTAACACAAAAAACCAGAGCTAGTCTGTAAAAATTGTCAAAGTCAAATTTAAGATGTGTCACCAGGCAAGAGGAGGATGGATTATTGAACAGTAAGACACAGATGATGTGAAGGACTGGGGAAGCAGCAGTGGGATATATTCTGCTGCTACATATATGTGACATGGTCCTGAGAACTAAGACAAGGACTCCTGGCACAGCACATGGAAGTGAGGGAGGTGGAGAGCCCTCCTCTTCCCTTCCAGGATGACAGATCAGCAGCAGTGCTTCTCATTGTTACATCTTCCAACAGGCAAAGCCAGTACCTGGCCAGCATCTTGCACAGGTTTGGCCCACAAGGGCACAGGGTTAGCAAATACCAGAAGAAAAATAAAAGTGTTTTCGGTGCCGAAACGTATTAATCATTTTTACAGTCAAAATAGCTTCCATGAAGACACTGGAGAAAAGGACTCCCTGGAGTTATTACTGGGCTCAGTCATGATGAAGCCCTATAAAAAGTATGTGAGCATTTGGGTTACAGTGACTAAGAAGTAACTTACAAATGTTCTTCCTTTTTAAAACACACCCTCCTCCACTTGAATGGCACAAACTGCTTCAGGCAATTACTCAGAAGGGACTTGATCCTGTAAACTCATTAGTTGCTACCTTTTCTTTTTGTGCCTGTGACTTCAGTGGCACAACTCAAACGCTTAGATCTTCTCCCTGACGTCAAACTTACTTATGGACAGGAGCAAAAATCATGATTTCTGCATTTTCACCCAAGGCTGATGTTTTCAAAACAGGAGCCTACAGTGAGACTTCTAAGCTCACCTTAACACCACAATGAGAAATCATCCAAAGAGATTCATGCCTGTGCCACAGGGCTTCTGATCTCCTGTGCTCAGACCATAAGCAGATGAGTACAAAAAGCTTGATGACCTATCTCTTGTACCCTGCCAGCCCACCACATGCAAATCCCTCCTGGGAGCACCAGACGCCGGCAGTACTGGGGTGGCCATGGAAAAGCAAAAGGACATCTGGTGCCTAACTCAAAGAAAAGATGCTCAAGTGAGCAGGAAACTTGCCACCTCGGTTTTATCTCCACAAAGCATTTCAGCTTTCCCAGTCTGCAATAGCAGAATAACTGGGATGCTCTGAAAACACAGCTTGGGCTATTACTCCTTTGTCTTGCATTTGAGATTCTCTGGTTTGACTAGAAACAGGTGGGACCCAGTCTACTTAACCTTCCACAGCAAACCAGCACTTACGTTTTGTGTGGTGGGTGAACCAAGACTTTTAATGGCTTAAATCCATCCCTGTGGGATTTAAGAGGCACCCTCAGAGCCCCTGAGGAATGTCACTAAAGTTCAGGCCCTAGGGGACAACAGAGACAGTGTGCAGCTGAAGAGACTCACTGGAAGCAGAGAAACTCTCCACAGGAATTTTACAAACTGCTCTCTTCTGTGCACTCCAAACACTGCAGTTATTGAGTAACTGCTGGGTCATTTTATGGCTCTAAGACATCATTAGAAAATGCCAATCCATCTGCTGTAAGGTGAAAATTAGGACCACGAGATACACTTTTAGGGAGGGTCAGGCTGGGAGGTCTTTCTAATTTAGTCCCAGGCTCTGAGAGTGGCAAACAGGAAGGGCTGTCAGAGGAGTCCTTCTGCAGGCCCTGCCTCACTCCAGCAGCTGCAATGCCTGTCTGGGGTGCCTGTGGGACTAGAGTTTGTGCATCTCAGTCAACAGGAGACTGTTTTAAGCCTGCTGACACAGCCTCTCTCTCTGCCCCCATGGCAGAAGCTCATCCAGAATCCTGAAGCTCACTGCCTTCTGAGCAGGGAAGCACTTGTTTCAAAGCCACCCCCTCTAACTTTCACTGGGTTTCCCCCAGCTCTTACAACGGTGGGTGCTGGCAAACAGCATCTCTGTCTTCAGCTTATCCACTTACTTCCCAGTTATGTAAACATCTACAAATCCTCCAGCAACCTTCTCTGCTTCACACTAAAAAGCCCCAGGCATTTCAGACTCCCCCCGAAAGAAGCTGCTCCCTCCTAGACCATCACTTCTCTGCACTGTGCCTTCTGCCATTATTAGCCTCCTCGAGGACACAAAGGCAGGCAGAGGTCCCTGAAATATCCCCACACAGAACAGGTGGTGCTCAGGCAGGGCAGGATGAATCACTGCATTGTCCTGCCTCATGTCCCCAAGCTCCTGCAGTCCAGTGCTGCCCCTCAGCAGCCCACATGCCCAATGCAGCTGGTCAGCAGCACTGGCAGTGAGCTGCGCTCAGGCCTCTGGAGCCATGGGCAAGAGGGAAAGCCCAGCAGGAAAGCACTCAGCAGCTGCAGCTGGCAGCCCCAGGTGTTCCCCCCACCACGTAAGAGGATGCTTCAGACATATCCTGTCCCTTGATATAGCACAGTGCTGTCTCATACACTGAGGGGACAAAAGACACTTGAGGCATCACCACATTCCCTCACATGTCAAAAAAGCCATCTGCCCTGCCTGCTTCTGGAAAGCAAGACCGACTGCACACAGCTGAGTGGCCACTACCAAGGTATTCCCTTCCCACCTCTTATTTCTTACCAGTAGCACCCACTGGACCACCGTGTATGACCCAAAGTTGCCAAGAGAGGATTTTCCACCACGTTACGCATCGAGTCCTCACATTTGCATGAACATTAGACAACAGATTCACACAGACACTTGTTAACATCCACACTTTGTTGAGTACTTCCCAAAATGAACTTTAAATGAAATATTGAAATGAATACTGCAAATGGTGGCTTTTCTCAGAAAGCCAAGTTTACACCAAAATTCTTCTTTACTAAGAGCTCTCCATTTAAACGGATATGTTTCTTCAGTACCCATAAACGAACATATTCTCCTTTTGGATAGCATTATGCTTTAAATTAGTGTTGCATAAATACCGTTACCTTTTTTGGTGAAAAACTCCTTGGAATATTTCCCCAACATAGCGTATTTTCGAGGGATTTTTCCCAGCAGTTCAATGATCAATGCTATGTGGTCTGCATTGGAGAACATTGCCAGCAAAACAGAAACATACAACAGTTTAATCAGTACATTGCATGCACACACTAACACTGGCCCGGTACAGACAGAAATAGATTGATCCTGGTAAAAAACACTCATGCCCACTGCTTGCTCAGTGGCTGCTTTGGAAAGATGCTTTCAGCAAAACTTCCTTCTCAAAACGACGTTTGAGTATCAGCTGCCACAAACAAGTTTTGCCATGTAATTTAACACATACCAATAGTCATTTTTCAGAAAGTTTGGCTAAGAAAAAAGAAATTTTGTCAGCTATTCCTGTGCATTTTGCTTTTCAAAAAGAGAATTTTGTTGTGTGATTTCAGGAAATGCTCCTCACTGGGACATGCTACAACCAGCAACAGCAATTCCACTTCTGTCTGCATCACGGCACCTTTCAAAAAGAAGAGGTACTACCTCTGCGATTGAAGAATTCCCGAGAATATTTTCCAGATAGAGCAAAGTGCCTTGGGATATTGCCTAGCAGCTCTATGATGTGTGCTATGTGGTCTATGAGGGAGAGAAAAAAAGGATACGGGAGTGGAAGGGGCAGGGAAAGGATGGGATAAAAAAGAAGAGGAAAGAAACTGGAATTAGTAAAAAATCAGAAATAGTTTCAAATCAACAATGTTTGCAGCAAATCCATGCAGAGGTTTCCAGGATCAGCAGAGCTCTGGCATCATTAGTAGCATTTAGAACAATGAATGATGCCCACATTACCACTGCAAAGAGCATTTACAAGCAAACAAGCATGAAAATGGACAGGTATACAGATGGAAGCAGGAGTTAACTCTTGATTTAAAAAAACAATTAGTAATTGCCTAATTCAAATAAAAATACACAATGTAAACATTATTCCAGTGTCACTCTTATAAAGGGAAAATACTACAGAGTTCAAATTTGTTGCTTCTTTTCTAAACTAAAATGTTGTTATTTTCAATCAAGTTTCCACACATATGCAGTCTTACAAGAAGGGCAGTTTAATTCCTTCAGGCAGTGGTTAAGTAGATGAATATCTGCAGAAGGGAGTTTTTGCCCACCCACTGCTAGTGGTGGAACTTAAAACTAAAAAGAAAAAAAATCGTATTTATATTCTGAAAACAACGTGTATGAACAGTTCTACCCAAATACAAAACTTAACCCCACTATAAGCTCACTGGAAATTTAAGGAGTATGAAAACATGGATTAACTATCTCTAAAGATTCATACCTTCATCCCTGGAATAGTCTTCACCAGAGTGTGGTTCAAACAAATAATCTCCAGTCGCTAGCTCAAACGCCTATAACATAACAGACACATTTATGGGTATCTCAGAAACGATGTTTTTGATTGTAAGATGTCAGGAAAACATCACAATTACCTCAGAACTGGGAAGGAGTTAACATTCAAAGCTCAAGGCCTATGACTTCATCTGAGACTGAGGAGAGGCCACTTACCTGGGGTCCATCATTCCTGCAGTGCAAGGACAGCAGGAACTCGGGCTCTGGAGAGCCCCGTGCTCAGCCCCACGCACCCCGGGGCTGGAGGGCTCCCAACGGGCAGCACAGCCAACCCCCAGGCATTCCTGCCTAATCCACAGGGAAGAAGGGAGGCAGTGGATGCCGGGGTGGAACTGTGGCTCTGGGGCACTGTCGGTGACCCAGAGTACCTTGGTGGGGCTGCCACATCCAGCACCAGGACTGGCATGGGAGGCCCCGAGCAGCATCTGGTGCCAGGGAAGCAATTCCAAACAGAGTGGCCACTTGGGGTGGGACACAGCATCGCTGTGAGCCAATGTCAGACATGGCTTTGCACACTACTGTGTTGCCTGGTGATCACGTTAAGGTTGTGTGAGCTAATGTGGCTCAGAGGTGTTTCTGAATATATAGTAAGAGCTACACATATATCTGAAGGCTATTTAAGGGTCAGACTGCATGCTGGAGACTGAACTGAAAATGTCTGAATCACAAATAAAATCCATTTATAGCTACAATTAACCACTTGAAATTAGCAAAACAGAGTAAGCTTCTTCGAAGACTCAAAATCTGGAACAGTTTTTAAAGAAGTATTTTTGTTGAATCAGAAGTCATCAAAGTAAACACTGCAATGATGGGATAAACGGTGAGACTGACACTGATGGGGAGTCCAGAGCAGACACCATGACATCTGATCCCTTCAGGCCACGGCAATGCTTCGAGGGGGTGATAACCCTGTGCCAGATTAGGGCAACACTGAATTTCTCTTTATGTGTGAAAAGAGTATGAAAAGCCACAAAGTACTGAAGTAACTATGAGAGCCCCTGCTTGTGTACAAGCATGGATTCCTCCAGTTTAATTTGTTAAACTACTCTCTTTCAGCTCTGGCTCACCAACTGCCCAAGCAGCCACAGGAATCTAATTCCTTCCAGGTGGTTTAAAACACCAAAATACTTTCCACGTCCAAGACCTGGGAAAACATCTGATCCAGAAAAGCATTCCAAAAATCAGACAGAACTTCCTGGCACAGTTCTAGGATGGGATTTCATTCCGTTAGAACATTTACTACAAAATATTTGTCTCCTGAAAATAGGCACTTTTCTGTTCCAATTTATAATCTGGAGTTGTTAAATCACCTGTAAATTTAGCCTATTTATGGGTACTTGGCTTCTCCAAGCTGTGAACTGCAGTGTCATCCAAGTGGGCTACAGCCAACATAACTCACTGCAATCACACATAGCAGCCAAGAAAACAAGAACATCCCTTGCTGACATTTCTGCTGATTGTATGAATGGGCCTTTGATTTCTAAAGTTACTACCACTTAGTAAACAGTCACTTTTTATCCTACTCTTAGCTCAAGATTGACAGTTTTCATTTTAAAGATGGAAAAGATCTGAGGGACTTCAAAAACACCAGGTTTCTAAACTGAAATGAATTTTAAGAGCAGTCAAAAGAGATCACTGGGAGAGACACTAAACACAGCAGAGAGAACACAGTTATTCTCCTGAACATGAGACTGAGAAGATCCAAGTGTCCCCTCCATATCTCATGGACCAGCTTTCCTTGGAGAACACATGTTGATGAGGCTGATTTCTGAGGACATTAAGAAACTCGTCGTAACAGATTCACAGAGAACAATGAAAATGCAGCTGAATTTAGCCACAAAGTTAGACTGCACAAGTACACAGCTTCTGTCCCCAAAAATGAAGTATTAATAGCTTGATATGTCTGCGTGGGACTAAAAAGATTAAATTGAAAACTGTAAAAACTGTTCATAGAGAAGTACAAGTAAGGGTATCACTGTGATGCTCTGAATTTCAGATTAGGTTGTGTATCACAAATCATAAGCTCTTACAGACTTGGGATATTTATACCACCCTCTCACTGAAGAGAAACTAAAGCTTTTCAAAATGATGCTGCTTCTGTTTTTCTTTTTAGTATAGCTCTGACTATCCGAGGATGGGCTGGAGCTGCAACACCTCACATATTTATTTCCTGACTCTCCTTAAAGGACTCTGCACCAAGAATGAAGAAACTTCTGACTCAGATGCACACAGGGACAGCCTGGAGACAGGTGCTGAGTATTTGTATTAATACTTAGCATCCAGAGGACAATGTCTCACAGGTTCATCTGTGGCAACCTGATAATATGTTCCTAGATATCTGTAGGATAGACTGGATACACAGCAAAAGACAAATTAAATTAATTGGGCCTCATTTAAAAAAGAATAAAACCCAGACCTAGGTTTTTTTCGTAAAGAATCAGCATTAAAATTAATAAATTAATACATTAATAAACACATAAATAGCTGTACGAAGGACAATGACACCTCTAGACTGGATCACTCAAGGTCCTTCTGCTCTTTAAAGCAATGTCCACAAGCATGGTGCACTGGAAAGCCTGTCCCATTAGCAAGTCAGCGCTGCTGGAAGAGCAGCTCTGCTGCTGGATACTCAGAACCACAGTTTTGGCCATACATCCCTGCTCTGGACTTCCTGGGCATTCTCAGTACTTGCCCACACTTTACACCCAGCTGTAGGTACATGAACCACCCAGCCTCCACAAGGGAAGTCGCTGACACTGAGATGGCATCAGGAGGCCGTGATGCCGGGGGCAGCACGGCGAGCACAGTGCTGTATGTCACAGTTTCGTCACCAGCCCGCAGGGCAACGGACCACACTCCTCAGCACTCACCCGTGCACCTGCAGACCTGTGACCAGTCTGGGGCCACCAGCATGAGGGAGACCCTGGTGAACTGGAGAAAGGCCAGGCAGGACCCAGCCTTAGGTGTTTTGGGGGCTGAGCAGAGGAGGCAGGAAGGGGAGGCTGATGCAGCCAGGTTTGCTCAGGTTGCAGAAGGGGAGGAGAAGGGATTCAGTTGCATTCCACTGCCCGAAGGCAATAACAGAGAAGACCAAGATACACTCTTCCCAATGAAAGGACAACACAGAGAAAACATGAGCAGAGAGATGAGAAATCCCAATCAAATACAAGGGAAAAAAAATCTTTGGCAAGACTGGGTGAATACTGGGACAGGCTGCTCAGAAAGACTGTGGAAATGCCATCCTGACAGGTACGTACCCCTCAACTGGATGAGGCTCCAAATGACCTCATCTAATTCTGATGCAAGCCCTAGTTCAGAAAGGAGGTAGACTCTTTAAACCTACATTTGGCTGTATTTCCCATGATGCGACAAATACAGATTAACTGTATTTACTTACTTTCCCTTTGACAGTATTAATTTGTAAAATCTAGTTTCTTGACAGAAACTCCAACTTCGAAACACCATTATGTGTTTTACTTAATGTTGATATTTACCTCAACAGAAGGCAGCACTTCATGTATTATATGGAGATAAAACCAGATATACAGCACACTCAACATATGGCACAGAAGCCCAAGGCAATCATCCATCCTTACTGATTGTACTGACAATTCCTACTTACCACTTTTAAGGTTATCATAGAAAACCACTTTAGACTGCTTTTCTCCATCTGCAGATGTGGAACCTTTCATAAATGGTCACACTGCTGTTTTATAGGCTCTGGAGATGCTCTGTTTCTTTCCTGCCACACAATTGTATATGAAACTATCACAGCACCAAACTGTTGGCATCACTATCGTATATTATGGATCCATGTCTAATCACACAATTGGAAATAGCTACATTTTCTCTGCGTGACAGCTGTGTACTCAATCTGGTGATTGAAAAATGGATGCATGCCTAGGGAAAGCTGTCTGGGAGAGGACTAGAACAATTCACTTGGATTGCATCAGCCTCCCCTAACTGAAGCCCCAACTGAAAAAGGACAACAGCTATAGGCCAGAATTATTATTTTGACAGATGAGATCCAGCTCTTGGCCAGAGTTCCTCTTCTCCAGCTGAAATGAAGAGACGTGAATGAAATGACTGTAACTGCTTTAAAAATAGGCTTGGTTTTAAGAATGCTGTTCCACAGGTAAGTGGGAGCATGGAAAGAAGACCAAAAAGCTTTTTGAGATTGCACACCTGCTGACTGTTTTCCTATCTCCCTCTGAAGAGCCAGGTAATGGAAAGAATATGAAAGGCATTCTGCATGGTTACTGCTTGGTAAGAAAGGCCAGATATACAAAACAGAGACTGGCAGGGGATGCTTGGAAAGGAAACCGGGTTCTTTTATTTGCTGTACTCCTATCTCAGAATCATGCACATGCCAAGTAGCTGCTTTGGAAAGTCAGCTCCTCAGGAAAATCATTTTCTGTTAAATGTTTCAGGCTGTCCACCCACCACCTACAAAACTGGCGTAGTGATTAATAACAGCATTCTGTACTGAATCTGCCTACTGAAAAATATGTGCATAACGACTTCAAGATTTGCTCCTCTCAAAAACAGATTTTTGATTTTCCATTTTTCCTCAAACTACTGCTTCTGTGCAGACTGAGGCTTGTTATCACACCTTTGGTATGTGCCACTCACACAAACTAGCATGATGATACTCATGATCCCATGGAGACATGATCATTTTTTCCCGGTTGACAACACTCGAAGAGTAGTTAAGGACAGTTACCTCTCCACCCCGCATCAGAGGACATCATACAAAGAAGCAAATCAGGGGCACAAGCACCCAGTTTACCTACAAGCACTTACATGTAGGTTTAATTTTAACATCACAAGTTACTGTATCCTGCTAATTCTTCATTCTGTTCCTCTGAGTTCTCTCACATGAACAGACATGCTCATACTAAAAACCCACCACTGTAAGCTTGCCTGGTCATAGTAGTATCTCCCTCATTTTGAAAGCTCTTTGCCTGTCCCCTTCCCCTCGCACTCAGTAGTGTTTCCTTTAATCTGTATTCTTTTTGGGTAGATAAAATACCAAGTACAGTTTTCGCCTTCTCTGACTTCCTGATGATCTCTGCTATGATCTATTTGCTGTTTCTTATTATAAAACCAAGATAATGCAGGAATCACAACTCTCCACAAAAGGCAGTTCAAAAATGTGTTAAGGCCGATCTTGTTCATGTCCCAGCTTGTGATAAAGTCATCTCTTCCCTGCAGCTCAAACAAGAGCGCACACCATGAACAACAGTCAGATGATGAGAGTCATCACTTCAGGTGCTTTTCCTGTCTCCCATCCAAAAAGGATAAACAAGGAAAAGCAGTGGAATCATGGTGCCTGCAGTCATTTCCAGGAGCAATACAAAGGGATGCTGTCTGCCAGTACTAACTCCCTCATCTTGCCAGGATTTTTTGGCAGCAGCAGTGGAGTACTGTGTTCCATGTTTTCTGGGATTTAGGAAATGCTAAATCATGCAGTGTCTGTTCAGTTTCTGCTCTACAGAAAGCAACCCTCTCAATACTGCAAGTGTGGAAATTCGGCCTGATAAAATTAAATCAAGAGTGGTTTCAGTCCTGTCAAAGGTACTGCTGGCTCGAAATCTATTCCTTTTTTTGGGTGGAACTGAGAAATGCATCTCCCTATTGGCAGAATTAAATTAGAGCTTAGTACAGCAAGAGAACATTTTCTAGAATAATAACTGGGGAGAGAGATTTCCAATGTCTAGCTCTCCATAAGAGCAGCTGGGTATCTCACTTAAATAGGTCACACTGTTAGAAGAAAAATAAAAGGGCTTGTACAATTTTCCTAGCAAAATTTATAAATGTCCAGCAAATGACAGAAACAATCATTCAGACTGAGGTCACCAAAGTCTAGGAAAAAAAAAAAGTAAGTTACACTTTTTTTGCCTCCTTTGCCCAGCACAGAACAAGTGAACAAATCTACCACGGTCTGGAAAAGCCCACTGACATCTAACCTCTCTCATGAGCTTCACAGCACTTTGTGCGTGCATTGATTATAAGCTTCCAAAGATACGCATCATCCTCTTCTTTTCCCTTCCTTTTTTGGTTTATTTTTTCTTCAAGACTCTGAGACTCAGATCACCTGAGCAGAGGACTGGTACTGGCCTGAAGGTACTCACGTTCATCCTTTAAATCTGATCCAAAGAGGTTTGTGGCACAAGAACTGGGCCACGTGAAACTATCTAAAATTAGAAGATTCAGCTCAGGGGCTGCCGGCTTACAGTGCTACTTATTCACTGACATAGCATCAAAGAAACAGCACTGAGTTATTCTGCCCTCTTCTGCTATTGGGTAGAGTTGTTACATGTCCCTGATTACGTGTGCTGCCAGCGTAAGTAATCCTGATCAGAAACTCTGGCTACTCACACACTAAAGACAATACAAATAAAACAGCACTGTTCTTTCCTGGAAGCTGCACCAAAACCACAGAGTCCACAGCTAGACAAAGCCAACCCATACTAGCAGAGCCCAGGTAAGGAACAGTCTCCACACAAACACAACATACCATGTCCCAAAAGCAGGATTCACAAGGGGGTATTCTGGAAGTTGCTGTGCACACAGGACACGTAGATGCTTTGCATGCCTAAGGCCCATTTATCAGAAGTTTCTGTTTAAAACCATCATCTCCATCCTCATTACTAAAAATCATGTAAGACTGACGGGCAAATGGTATGACGAAAAAAAGTCTGCAGCTGTTGTGATAAAACACAACCTCTGTGCCTGACACATTTATGCCATAAATACAAACCAACACAAGAACCAGTAGCTTTGCTACTCTTCATTCAATGCTATTCTCAGTGAGCAAGACTAATTACCAAGCAAAGGCAGTGAAAACCTTAGGCTCAAACAGAGACCCACAAAACACAAGACCAAGTTAAGATCCCAGGTGAATCCTGATACCAAGCATTCCAAGTAATCCTTCATAAAATCCAGCACAAATAAAAATATTGATGTGTTTTACATACACATAAATCTTTGACATGGAAATCCTATGGACACTAAATTAATTCCAAAAAAGGCCTTTCTCTAATCATAATTTTTTTTCATTTTAATTTTTTTTAATGGAGACATGAGCTAGAATATCTGACACAACAGTGGATATAAAACACACGGATAAACTCTCCTATTTTGCAAGCTAAGCAGTGTTCATGTGTGCTTGATGCTGTCACATTGAGTAAAGTATGGATGGATGGAAGCTTGCCAAGAAAAAAGTAATGAAATACTACTGGACCACTCGTTTTGTCCTTAATGATTCTGGACTGGTACAAGCAAAGAAACATGACAAAGTCACCTCTTTGTTCTCCTTTGAGAGTCTTGGACAACATGGCTAATGGGGTATCTGAGCTGTGTTTTGGCTGAAAATAAACACCTCCTGCTCCAGCAGACAATCTTTTGGAAAACACATGTAACAGTAAAAATAATGGAACAAAGTGAATTAAGTATGAAACACGAGCAAGGTAACCTAGAAGGGCATTTTCTGAACCACAGCTAGGTACAAGGAAACCAAACTTTAGGAAGCAAGGGGGACTGTAGTGGCATTAAAACACTTTGGTACTTTACAGTTCTTGACTGCTTTAAGGATTGGGGAGATTCAAATCATCATTTCCAAAGGCAGTCTAAATAAGCTATTTGGGAGTTTGCAGTTCCCCATGAGGAACGTTTCCCTGGCTGTTAATCTCTGTTACAAGTCTTCTACAGAAAGAGCTATTAAGGTCTTCACGGCAATCCCTACCTCAGAGCTGTTTCCATGTGATACAGGATCAGTGTTCACAGTGCTCTGACCCATTTTCTCAGCCACACAGGAACAAAAGCAGATTCTGGGATGTTTCAAATGATGAATTTTTTGGGTGAGCTTGAGGGCCTGCTCTCTATTTTGCACACAACTATACAACGATGACAACTTAATTCAACAACTCTGTGTCAGTGCTGCATTTTTCAAGAGAAAAAAGCCCAAAGTCTATGGCAGAAGATGGAATTACAGCGCTTCTGTCTCAAATGCTTTACAATCTTTTAACTTACATAACAAAAAAGCAGAAATATAATTTCCTGATTAAAATATTTCATACATAATTGTGAATCAGAGCTAAGATACTTCCAGTGGCAATGATGTTTTAGGCCCTTTTCTCCCTTGAGCTGGAAGAAAGCAGCAATGTTTATATAACACGGAAGAGAAAGTGTAAGAGGCTGGACAACCCCAAGTATTTTAAGAATATTATATTTCCAGGTATGATATTGCTACTAAGTACCTCATTATCTTTAGACCCAATCCTAGATAGATTTCAGCCTTCTTTATGTGGCTTTAGCTGAAAGTCTGTATATAAAAATAGCAAGAGTAGGTATAACCCTAAAGAAAGATGAATATAGGGTATCCAATACCATAAAAGGTTATCAAGTTCAAGTGAGGTTTGCAAAATACCAGGTAATAGAAACAGAAAGTCTCTATAACAATTTTGTAGTTAGCTAAAAGAAGAATCATTAAAAGAATCAAGGAACAAAACTGTGAAATATTTTCCATGTTTTCTTTCCAATGTAACAGAAAAATTCTACATTTTGTTCCCAAATGGAAGAGTAAATTTGGAAATGGGTATTTTTCTCTGTACTGAGGCAAAAGCTAGTATTCAACTCCAGAGAAAACATACTTTAATCTGACTTATGGGTTAGTTACTTCCAACACATGGCCTGCTGAGCTTATAATATCTGTAGGATTTTATGTTCCTTTCAGTTCTCCTCCTCCTCTCCTGCTGAGCTGTGCAATTCTTCTCATCACCCACGCCTGCAAACTGTGTCTAGTAGTTGAGTCTTCTCCTCCTCCTCATACACTTACTCTTTTCAGACATTTATTTGTAAAATATAAAGATTTGATTAAGTTTTTGTGTTTAAAATAGACAAAGGTATTTTTAATGTATTTTTTTGAAATACACACTAGCTTTAATGAGAAGATGCACGTAGCTTGTTTGTCCTCAAAGAGATACTACAAACAAAACTGTTTCAGAAACTTGTATGATTAAATTTTCTCTTTTTCTGCTCTCTAAAGGTTTTTAAAAATCTGTAATTTTAGTTCCCCTGTGTTAAAACTAATTCTACAGAATGTTACCACATATTTTACACTAATACACTAAATTCCTTCTCTTCAAAGTTTAGAACTTCAAGCTCTGATTTACAAGCCTAATCCAATTCACATTTTCCCTGCACTTGGCAAGAATTTGAAGTATTTCACTGCTCTGCTACTTTACGCAAGAAAAAGGAATGTAAACACAGCAAACAGTAGTACAGATCCTAAGACTGGAAAGAAACATGCAGTGTACTATTTCAGTTACAGTTTGTCATTAAAAATACACACATATATTTCCCTCTAATCTTGCATGGTTTTCACTACAAATTTAAAATGCATCACATGAAAATTGAAAATGTTCTCCAAAATACTTCCTTTTGATTAAGAAGGCTTCACAAATTGAAATAAAGGGAAGAAATCATCAGCATCTGATACAACATAATTTATGATAATGTATTTGTGTCAAAATCATCCCCATCAGGTTTTCTCACTAAATAAACCACTGTTTTTAGGTTTACTCTTGCAAAATACACATTGTATTGTTCTTACCATACATGCTGTACTCCAGATATCAGCAGGTGTACTGTAACCTGCTCCTATTAAAACCTCTATGGATCTATATTGTCTTGTCTGGATGTCTTCCGTGAAGTGTTTGTGCTAAAATAGAAAGAATCACATTAATGGAGAAAAAGGACAATAAAAAGACCTGTTCTAAACAGTGAGCAGCTAAAATAATGTAGTCACACTTACCACCCAGCAGGCATTCCCCAGGTCAGCAATTTTAACTCTAATTTTATCGGCATTTCTTGGGTCCAGCGGATTCACCAGTAAGTCAGCAGCACGAGTTTTTGCTAACACAAGCAAAATGTAAAATAGTTAATATTTGGAGCATACCATTTATTATCTCTAAGCAGTTTTGCTCTGACACTTCACCTAGCGTTGTCAAACACTAAGACATCAAAATAATTTGCTGAATGTTACAAGAAATTAAAGCAACATAAACAGGATTTCTTACCTTGATGTCTAAACATCCTTACACACTTCAAGTGCACATTTTTTGCATTCTTTAACTGTCAAATGACTATTATTAGAATATCCGGAGTAGCTTCTAAGCAAAACCAGTGCATATGTTTCCCAAAACACATTCGACAGAAAACGTTAAAACTCAGACTCCAAGAACTACACGTGAAGGACACATTCTTGGAACAGTCTGGTTGAGAAAATAAATCCTGCACTTCCATGCTTGGCTAAGGTGAATAAAATTTGGCTGGATTTTTTTTTTTTTTTTAATCTGCCTCAAAGGGGGAAAGACCCACCAAAACCAAGGTAATCAGAGAGCCTAAGGGACTGTCACCCTTTTCACAAATAATTCAGCAGTGAATCAAAGTGCTCTGAAGGTCCTGTTTGCATCGAGTATGATCCAGACTGAAAAGGCGGAACTTCAATCTAATTCATCTTGCAGCCTTCAGAGGCTCTTGGGACACTGAAAACCTCTCCATAATCCAGTGGAGGTGCTGTTCTTCTTTGTTTGGACATGCCACCTGCTAGTTCCTGAACTGCACTGGAAAGAAAGCAGATGACTTGAACGTGGAAGACAGAACCAGGTATCAAAAACCACAGAACAGCACAGGGTTGGTCTCAATTTCCTTGTCCCACAACTCCAAGGACTAAATTGGAAATGGATGGTAAGATAAGAAAGATCCAAAAAGCCCTTGTGATTCTAATGATCTGTTAAACTGGTGTAAGAACTGGAAAACATACCAGACATGGGACACAGAGATAAAATGCTGCATGTATAACTGTGAGTTAGGAGTGACTGACATCAGATGGCACTGGAAACCTGAACGGATCATCAGACACTGAAGACTGTCCAGCCAGAAAAGAAAGCGGCAAACTCCCCCAGGGGAAAGAAGGAAAGAAAATACAGGACTAAATAGCAGAAAACAGAAGACGTGGTGACCTCAAAAACAGTCCTCTGAAAAAGCTGGAACAGAGTCCAAGACTCAAGTTTCTAAAAAGCACCAACATAGGGCACAGAAGTAAAACACTGATAGACAGGAACTAGTGAGACTAGTAAGCTAAATAAACATTAAAGTCTTCCCAAATGGGCATGCTGCATAGTGCGGTCTAATTTTTTTAATACTATCAGATGCATTACTCAAGAAATAACAGGACCTTTCTCAGTTCAGCAGTCCTTGCAAAAAAAA
>VWZG01004973.1:768940-782840 GCA_013396735.1 Grallaria varia
GAAAAAAGAAAACAGTGCTACATAAATCCTTCCCACACATCTTGTTGAAGGTGAAGGACTGCAGTAAATAAAGTGGAATGAAGGAGGAAAAGAAGTCTTATGAGTAAAACACCTGATTATGACATAAGAAAACAGCTTTCTTCAACCTTCTTCCAGCAAGGGGCCGTGGTCAGGTAATAGGAAAGTGCCAGTACTTTTGTGTTTTTCTCAGGAACTCACAATTTTTATGTACTGCATCTTCTGAGGGATGAATTTTTGGATTCCAAATTTAACAAACATAGATCATTCACAACTGAAAGTGAAGTCAGAAGGACCTCACCTTTTAGTAAGTATTCATAAAAAAAGCATCCAAAAAAGCTTAACCTGAGCACAAAATTAGTGAGCACTTCTGTGTCCTCATCCCATAAAATCTGTAAGTATCACCTTAATTCTCACAGTCTCAGCATGAGAGTATACTTAGTAAACACTAAACACTGGAAGGAGGAGAGTCATGAGGAAATTACAGATCTATCTTCAGGGCATTTGGTCACGCAGTGAAAACATGAAAAAGATAAAAACTGCTCACCCACTGAACACAAATTGGTCTGTGCACTGAACAAGGCATGTACCCCAAAAAAAAATAACATGAGACCATGTCCCTTAAAAATGTATAGCAATGCCTAGACAAAAAGGAACTAGCCTACTGCCATACAAGAAAAGGACTCTAAAGTTAATAGTGAAAAAGTAGCGCCATTTAAAAGTACTGAATAGCCTGCAACACTTGCACACTTCTTTCTAAATACTTTAATCAGTTTTATTACTGTTTAATACATCATTATTACTAATGCCATCAACATCCATAACATTCGGCTTTTCCTCTTTCTGCGCAAGACGTGAGCTATTGCTGAATTTACTTCTTTCTTTGCATGAAAGGTGTGCGAACTGAGGAGGTAACATCAAGGAGGAGTAAAGTAGACTTGTTTCTCCAGCTATGGAGAACAGCTGCTCCCATGATGACAAAACTGGCTTACTCTGGAGGCATGAGAATTTTACATATCACCCCAGAAAAACAGCAGAAGAGTCTTTCTGCCTATATACAGCTAGCAGAACAAATGAAGAAATTACAAGGCATCTAGGAACCTCCTGTTTATTGTTTCAGGGACTTCAGAGTGTAAGGAGATGGACTGGAAGCCTTATTTTCCTGGATCGTAGCACCTTCCAGAAATACAGCTCTGCACAGCTGTATTTCAAATTTCTTACCTTACCTGTCAGACTCTAATAAATTGTGTGAACAGCTCTTCTAAATTCTTAAATCAAGCAGCACACTCGACTGCAATTTTCAATACAGTTCTATTTAAATTTAGTAACTTCATCTGCGACAATGCTGATGGCAGGCTTGGTGATCTCTCCCTAAGCTATCTCATTTTCTTCTATCCGCTTACAGATTTAGCGTCTCAGTATTTTCTTTATTAAAGTTGAAACTCATATACTTATCATTTAGCCACTGGCACTATAAATAAGACCTATGTGTAATACCCTGTAGCTATTTAACTCAATAGCAAAAATCCAGCTCTTTAGAATGACACTGCAATTCCACCTTCCAGGTCTTCAAATAAACAGGATTTACGTGCAAAAGTTTTGGATTAGAGCAGTTCTGGTGGCTAAAATTTAAATGTCCAAACCCAGGCTGAATGCAGAAAAGCCATAATGAGTTGATAGTTGGCAACATGCCCAGGTGAGTTTTAATAAAAGCTTAAGAGAGGAACTGTTTGACACAGAAAGAACCATTACTGAATGAAAACACATCATATCACAGAGTTTTTCAATATGACCAAGAAAAGACCTGGCAAGTAGCAGACAGAAGGTGTAGCCAGACAAATCCAAACTTGCCAGAGCTCTCCTGAAACAATTCAGAGTACCAAGCCGCGGAACACACTTCAACCACACTAGATTGCTCATTATTTCATTTGTCCAAAACAAGAGCAGGCACCTCCTTGAAAACTATGTTTTAAGCCAAGCATAAAGGTTTCTGGGCTTAACAGATGGTATATTACTGACTTGTTATAAAAGGAAGTCAGGTTACAGGAGCTTATGATCAACCTCTACCTCTAAACTATGGGAATGACGCTCACTTGCAGCTGTCAATTTCCTTTTCTTGTGTAGACCGACTTGTCAATGCAAATATTTCATACCTAGAATAATTTATCTATCTTTAAAAACATGTTCTTGAGCAGAGAAAAACCATAAATCACAGTTTTGAAAGAAAAATCATCCAGTTTACTTAAACAATTTTTTCTCAACCTGACAACTGCCTCTGTATTCCACTAATCTGTCTCTTTTATTTAATGTAACACACTCGTGCTACTACACACAAGTCACTAGGAGGAACACTTACTTTTTGGCAAATCCCCAGTGCTTGAAGCTGAAACCGTTCTGCTCCTGTCGTGAGATGGGCTGCTCTCCTCTCTTTCTGTTACAGTCGATCCTTCAGAAACAGCAGAACCACAAGCTACAGACTCTAGAGCCCCAGAGAACACTGAAGCTGAAAATTCAGAGAACTGTGACTCTGCTATTTTATGACGTCCATTTGGCAATTCACCATTGAACTGTTCATAGGAGCTGCTGTAAGAGTAATCACTTTTTGTATTTGGCTCATCAAGATTATACTCCTCTGGATTTGGACATTCTTCCTCTTCTTCATCTTCATCTTCAATCTGTTGTTCCAATAGGAATGGGCCGTTCACAATATGGCCATTTGTTTTGGGGGATTCTATCCACTTAGGGTCTGTAGAGTCAGTGTTGACAAGATCCTGCTCAACGTCGTCATCCTTTTCAGTGTTTTCTTTCTCTGTATCTTCTTTTTCATCCTGATCTTCTGCTTCACCTGAAAAATTTCAGTGAGCAACACATTAGATCATACATCAATAAACCAGACTGAAATCAGGCATTCATCATTTTTAACTCTTCAGTAACTACTTGACTTCTGACACATCACATGAGGAAACACACCAAAACACACAAAGACCTTAAAATCTAAATTAAAGGCAAAAGAAAGTACTAATAAGACTGTTGGAAAAATAAATAATGGGAAGTGGATCAGGAGGGAACAATTTGGAATAGAATAACATTACGAAGGGAAAATGTATGAGACCTTGAAAGCAACCTTTATAAATCTACAACTCAATCAGTGTTGAACAGGGAGTTATCACAGAAGTAGGGAAATTCTCAGTAAGAGCAGAACAAACCCAGACCAAACTGAACTACAGTTTCAGTAGTTACATCTTTATCAGGACTGAAGAGCTGACAAGAAAATCAGGGAAGTCAGAATGGAGCTGGACCATAACAACTATGGTCCAAGTCACCATGACTAAACAGGAATTTTATCAAGACATCTCAAAAATTTTAGTGAAGAAGTTGCACTCATTACGACCTGACAGAGCATTACAACAAAGGATGCAAGACGAAAAGGGGAAAGCCACAGTGACTCCAACTACTACATTAATGCTATGGAAAAGAAATGCTTCTTATTTTTCTATTACCTCCCCAGGATACACAGTTATTCCGCTCGATGTGTTATGACAACTGACTGTTCTGTCAGATTTTCTACATGTTCTTTTGTGGTATTTGATAGCTATAGACACCTATTGATGGTTTTCTTCACTTCTATAGTAGGTTTGATTATTGTTTACTTTTTTTAAGCTTTGTAGTTACAATTTTACCTACACGGAAAAATGAAACAATGATGTAGCACAGTTTGGAGATTTTGTTCTTACACCAGATGCAGCACTGCACAATTACTTTCCCCTCTGAAGCACTAAAACTCAGGATCAATGAAAGCACGTAATACTAACCATCATCATTTCCAGGTTCTTCATCTACTACCTCTTCTATATCAGCTGTTTTTAGTTTCACCTCTGGGTGGTACTCATCTTCTTGTTCATTTGATGGTACAACTGAGGTTACATTTTCTTCTATTTTTTTCCTTTCAGCTTCCCGCTCTAGTTCTTCTATTTCCTGCAGGCGTTTTTCTAGCAGCTCAGCTTGTCTCTTCTGTTTTTTCTTCAGTTTTTTCTTTTTGTTTTTGGATATTTTTCCAACCTTAAATATTAATACAAAAAAAGAGAAAGAAAAAAAAGCCCTGATCAAATATTCTCACAGCATCTCAAACTGAACTCACTTGAAATGATTACCTTTTCTGGAAAATACTAGATGGCAGTTAATACACTAATTATATTGCTTTTTCCATTTTACTTCAAATCAGGAATGATGTAGGGTGATATGAGGCAAAAAGCCACCAAAGTTTTACATAGTTAATCATGTTTTTCCATGGTTGTTTATTAGCTACAAGAGCAAAATACATCTAAGATGCCACAGTAAAATTCCTATGATCCTATAACCTCAATTAGGAACAATCATCTTAAACTTCAATCTAGATTAACATATGATACTGTATGTACAAGATAATCTGATTAGGTATTTGTATATAAATTTAATAACTTCTCTCTGTGTACAATGCAGGTAAATGACCAGCAAAAGCACGCTGAGAAAAAAGACAAGCAAAAGCTAAAGAGACTGAAAACAGTGAAGAATTTTAAACAAATCCTGTGTTGTTCAGCTATTTCCCTGGGAAAGGAAAGCATTTTTATTATTCCCTTCTGGCCCCAAACATATGAATCACAAACAACAGATGGCCATTATGAAGTTTCATATTTTATATAACATAAGGATTGAAAAACTCAGGTACAACAACAAGGAAATGAAAAATTAACACATCTGAGCTAGAACTGAAACACTTTCTCACATTTTAACTTAATTGTGACTTCCATTTTTACTATTTGGTAAATGAGATCTATCCAGTTTCCCTTCATTGTTTAGACATCACAGTAAGAAATCCTCAATTAAAAAATAAAAAATAATTAAAAAAATAAAATACCAGGAATAAAGAGAAAGGTTATTTTCTTAAAGGTTTATCTGTAAAACCTGTTCTCTTCAAAAGAAGCCATGGTATAGTCAAAACAAGACAGTAAAATTGACAGCTCTGTTACTTTTTATCCATGTTGTATGCCCACGAAAATTGCATACGTTCTGTACACAGAGAAAGCAGGTTTGACCATAAATATTTCTGAAGAGCTATATTAGCAGAAGTTATATGCTATATGTACATGGCAAAAAGATCTTTCAAATCTCATAAAACTCCCTCTCTTTTAAGGTCTTGATGCCCTTAAGCTATCTGAAATGCACGGTATTTAGTGCATGCACCCATTTTTGTCAGGATCTGAATGAATGGATTATTCCTCAAGAGATGAAAATGGCAATGACTTTCTTTGACACAGCTATAGAACTGCATGTCTGGAAGAGTTTCCATCAGAGAAATATTGTCCTTAAAACTGGTAAGGCCAAAGACATGAAAAATGTTCTTTGAAAGATAAAAGCTTTATTCAAAGGAAGCTTTTAAAAAGGGTAGAGACTACTAACAGTCTAATAGCTATTAATAACCACAGAAACACAGAAAATAAGATAGTTAACTTGAATTATATAACAATACTTACAGGCTTTTGTTGTGGAGCTGTACTCACTAAAAAGAAAAAAATAAAATTATAAATAAAATAAATACATATTTTTACAAAAACAACTCTTTAATGAAAGCAAAAAGTAGTAGAAATCATGTAAAAATATTCTCAACTAAATAAGGCAGTGATTTTGGTTTTGGTTAGCCAGATTTTTCACTTTTTACAAGTACATGCTGCCTAAAATCATTTGATGTCCCCACTAGAAAACATGGAATTGGAAGGAGCTGGGAGCAATTTGTGTTCAACTGTGTTGCACTTGGTGGAGAATTAATGAAAGCCAGAAAGGAAAGTCTGAATCTGAATAGTGGACAGAAAACCCCAAATGACTGCAGAGTTGTTATAGATGAAATGTATGTAGTCGGCTGACTGCGCATTTAAATAGTTCAGGGAATATTTGCAAAGATACAAACTACTGCGCTGTACTCAATAGAAAAGCCAAACATTCACGTTTCCTTTATTCTGAAACAAGGCAGTCTGATTGCCAGGGCTGCAGGCAAGAAGTGCCTACGGCAAAAAGCACAACATCACAGAAAAAGCACCTCCACCACCAGCTCTTCCTCAGCTCCTCTGAGAAGGATCCCATAAGTGACAAGGTCTGATGAGATTACAACATTCACTCTGGAGACAGCAATACAACACACATAAACCCTCCCCCCAGTAATCAAAACCAAGAGAAATAACCAAATATGGGAGACAGAAGTAAAGTGGAAGTAACAAACAGGAAGTAAATGGGGCAGAAGAACCTCTCATGAACTTCTTCAGGGACACAGGCATATGGCAATTAACAAATGCAAAATAAAACACAGAGTTATTTTGTAGGTTCAGACCTTGAGTTAAGTACAGGGAAAAACCTGCTTGTATACCCCTGAAAGGACAAGGTTTTTAAAAATATTCTTAAACCTGAGTACTGCCATAAAAGGGGAAATTATGCAGAACCTATACTTGAAATGCTATAGAGAAAACATCTTCAGCTCCTGTGTGGAAAGCCATACATTTAATTATAATTTGCAGATAACAAAGTGTGATAAAAACCCCATCAGCATATTCCTTAAAATAAATACTATTTTAATGTCAGGAAGAAATATAAAGGTTGCATGAACAAAATCAAGTTACTTCCCACAACAAGTAACATACAATCTTCAGCTCTGTCACTACATATTATGCAAAATTCAATACAGTATGTTCACAATTTATAAGATTTTGCATCTAAAAATACATAACGCTGTGAAATGTATTCTGATCAATTTAAATGGTCCTAATATAGCAGGTATTTTTATTATACCTCAGAAATTTTTAATCTGTGATATATTTTCTAACAATATTACAAAGGCAATCATTTCTCCACCGCCTATAGCTGATGTGCTCAGCTGGCAGATTAATAGCAACCAAGATCACTAGAAAAACCACACTACCTCTGTGTGTGTCTTCACTGATTGCTGTGAACCTCTTTACCTTGGTTTCTCCTAGCTAAACATAACATACAGTTCCTATCCAAACTCTTGGCAAGTTTAACAAAAAACATTTTATACCCTTAGGAAGAAGGGCTTACCATGAGTTAGTTAGGCACAATAAATTCCATTTTCAAGGGTGATAAACTATGAATCCAAAACTTTTCACTGCATCTTGAGAATAAGTTACAACTGACAAGAAAGTAGATAATTTCAAGAAGGATGCTGACGAACTTGTAATGGAACTGGACATAATTTAGGTAAGATTATTAATTATTGCCAATATTAGAGATGCAAGCTTCCAGCGTGAGACTAAAATCCAGGCATTCAAGCTTGTGGGGTGAGGGGACTAAGATTATACCAGCAAATCTTTTTCTGTATCTGGGGACCTTGAAAACTTGAACATGCAAAACGAGGAAGAAAGCAATTCTCTGACAGTTTCCAGTGCAGAAGTAAGAATTAACCAGACATGGATTTTTCACACGTAATTATTTAAAATGTTAATTTCCATTGAAAAAATACTGTTGGCAGTAATATGTTAATGGAACTTTACTAAATTGCATTTAAATATACTGTCATACCTGCTGAGCCAGAGGGGGGAGGAGCACCCGCTTTCTGCCACTCGGTAGCTTCAGCAGCCATTCTGCGCACATAGGCATCATCCACACACATTAGAATATTTTCTGGCTTTATATCCGTATGAATGATCTTGCACTTGCTGTGTAGGTAATCTAGACCTTGAAGTACCTGATTAGAAAAAAAAAATTTTTCAAAAAAACTTGCTTGAAACTGCAATTAGATTTCTTATTAAGAAACTCAACCCTCATCTGCATTTAAAAATAAAGCTAGTTTTAACCCAATGCTTAAAAGCACTCAAAGACTGGAAAAAAGGTATTTCCAAATCATAGCATCAAAACATAATTTTCCATTGTACCACAGAATTACAGAACTCTCTGAAACAAAATTGTTTGACGTACAGTAACACCAGTGCAATATTAGAGATGTTCAACTTCCATAAATCAGTTTTCAGAACGTGTGCAGCACAAGTTTTGTCCAAGCAGAAGAAAGAATAAGGATCTATATTATCTTTACTGACATGAACAATCTGGAAGCCTTACCAGACAATGCCACTCTCACTAGTCCACACTGATAATTCCAGTCTCACAAGAATTAAATCTTTTTATTCTCTCAGTATTAAGCTGTTCCTCTTTTCTCAGGTGTGAAGTGATCGAACTACTTGGAGTTTTTACCTTTTCTTACATTCAAAGAGCAATTCAGGTTGGAAGACACTGTGATTCAAAACCTCTCCCATCTAAGTCATACAGCTTCAAAGTTGTATTTAACCTCAAAATCAGACCAGCCTGCTCAGAGGCTTTATCCAGTTCACTTCCAATTTCCCCCTTTATTAGCCTTTTCTTCTTAAAACCAACCAAACCAGTACTCCCAACACCTTTCATTTATCACATGCACCTTATCCTCTTCCTTGCCTTTCACTAAACTTACACCACTAAGCCAGTGTCTTGCACTTGGAACCCAAAACTGTACAGAGTCTTAAAGAATTTAAACAGACCCCTTATTCTGTTAGCTTTGGCCATCAGAGGAGCTCACCACTAACTCAGATTCAGCTTGTCTACCATGACCCCTAAAGGCAAGTCTGACATTAATCTTCACATTTTCAATAGTTCGTTCTTATTCATAACCAGTTGTTATAGTTTTAGATTTTTCAGGATTTTTCTTTCCTCTCCGGCTAACATGAACTTTTGGGGCTGACACTGCCTCCACCTAGATAACGATCCGAAATTCCACCTTGATNCAGCGCCAGCGCCGGCCGGCTGGAGAACAAAGGGACCACGCGGTCTGCTACCGGCTGCCCGCACGAGAGGAGCCGACCCCCCTCCCACCCCGTATCTCCACGGACTCATTGTTCGAAGGTTTTTGGTTATATAGTTGTTATCTGTTCTGTTCTGGTGGTTCACATATACATATATGCATATATAACCGTATTTAGTAGTTAAGAACTGTTATCTCTCCTTCTACATTTTTTCCTTCAAATTAAAATTTTGTTCTAAATTTAAAAGAGGCGTGATCTTTTCTTGAGAAAGGTATTCCAAATTGTTTTGGCTTGCTCTAAACTAAGACACCAGTCCAGACAGGCGGATCTCCACCTTGTTTCCTTGCTGATACACAGCTCACCCCATGCTACAAAGCTGTGCTCTACACACTCCAGAAATTTTTTTGAGTTCATGTGCCCTACCAGAGGAGACAGCGAGGTGGTTTAAAATCCACCATAAGAACTAGGTTATTCTAATTGTCTAAAGGTGTTTACCACTTACTTCTGAGATCGGCAGCCTGTAGGGGAGACATACCAGGATGTCACCCTTGTTGGACTCCCCTCTGACCCTGACCCACCCTACATATTAAAGCATTTAAGCTCACAAAGGAGGGCTAAGGGGAATCTCCATCCTTTGTTGGATGCAGGGTTTGTGGGGGGAGAACATAGTAACAAAGGATGAGGAAAGGCTGAGGCACTTAATGCCTTCTTCACCTCAGCCTTTAACAGTCAGATCAGTTGTTCTCTGGGTATCCATCCCCCTGAGCTGTGAGACAGGGATAGGGAGCAGAATGAAGCCCCCGTAATCCATGGGGAAATTGTCAGGGACCTGCTACACTCCTTACACACACATACATCTATGGGGCCAGATGGGACTCACCCAATGTATGGGGCTCATTGGCTTGGATGGGTGCACTGCTCCCTGGGTAAAGCTCTGGCTGGATGGCCGGGCCCAGAGTGGTGGTGGATGGATTTACATCCAGCTGATGGGTGGTCACCAGTGGTGTTGCCCCGGGCTCAGTGCTGGGGCTGGTCCTATTTGCTATCTTTATCAACGATGCAGATGAGGAGATCGAGTGCACCCTCCATCAATTCACAGATGACACCAAGTTGGGTGGGCATGTTGATCTGCTGGAGGGTAGGAAGGCACTGCAGAGGGATCTGGACAGGCTAGATCAATGGGCCGAGTCCAGTTATATGAGGTTCAACAAGGCCAAACGCTGGGTCATGCACTTCAGTCACAACAACTCTGTACAGTGCTACAGGCTTGGGGAAGAGTGGCTGGAAAGCTGCCCAGTGGAAAAGGACCTGGGGGTGCTGGCTGACAGACGGCTGAACATGAGCCAGCAGTGTGTCCAAGATGGCCAAAAGCATCCTGGCTTGTATCAGCATTAGTGTGGCCAGCATGGCCAGGGCAGTGACCGTCCCCCCGTGCTCAGCACTGGTGAGACCAAACTCAAATCCTGTGTTCAGTTCTGGGCCACTCTTTACAAGAAAGAAACTGAAGGGCTGTCCAGAGAAGGGCAACGGAGCTGGTGAAGGTCTGGAGCACAAGCTTTTTGAGGAGCAGCTGAAGGAGGGGTAGTCTGTAAAACCAGGAGGCTGAGGGGAGACTTTATCTCTCTGTACAACTCCCAGAAAGGAGGTTGTACCCAGGTGGGGGTCAGTCTCTTCTCTGAGGTAACAAGCAATAGGACCAGAAGAAATGGCCTCGATTTGCACTGAATTTCTTCACTGAGAGGTTGTCAAGCACTGGAACAGGCTGCCCAGCAACATGGTGGAATCACCACACCTGGAGGTATTTAAAAGATGTGCAGATGGGGCACATGGAGACATGGTTTAGTTGTGGACTTGGCACTGCTGGGTTAACGGTTGGAATTGATGATCTTAAGAGGTCTTTTCCAACCTAAATGATTCTATAAGCTTTTTTTCTTGCTGAAACATGATTTCTCCTTATAAACACCTCTCAGCAACTTGATTTTTTTGTAGCATAGCAAAAGAACATATTTTGAAAGAACACTTCCCAGTGAAATGTTCAGAAGGGTTTCATCTTGTTAACACTCTGACTCTACAAAAACTTAAATACAGATAGACAGCATTTTTTCAAAGAATGGGTTATTTTCATTTACAATTTATTTTTCAAAGACATAATTTTTGTTCTTCTTCATCATCATATTACTTCCCACAGTTCTGATGATATATTTAAGAAGCACGACACATCAAACAAAACTGCAATTTAACATGAATATCCTGGCATCAACGAAAATAGACTCACCACTTCAACTTTTTATTTTCTAAAGCAGCTCAGAAAATTCCTTTATCAGTGGAAACCTAGATTAAAATAACAACCCAGTGCTCCAAAAAACCCCTAGCATTCAGAAACACAGGTTACCCAGAAAGATGCTCTTGCAAACCCAACTGAGATAACCAATAAAATTATCTTATCTTAGATATTAATTAGCAAAAGTTCAGTTCAAGTATCATAATTCTAATTCAAATTGTTAACAATGATGGCAAACCTTACCTGTCGAATTATACTTTTTACACAACGGATAGGAAGGCCTTGATAATTGGATTTGATTATCCATTTTAGAAGATGATGTCCAAGTACTTCAAAGACCATACAAACATCTGGGATTTAATTAAGGATTATTTCCAAACAAACTTGTTGATGAGATCAACACAAATGTTTACTTGGGTACTGGCTAAAGCAATCGTCACCCTGTGTAGAGGGAAAATGGTTCCCCATGAAGTGAGCAGAACATGGTATATGCTTTCGTACCTTGTTTCAATTATATACGAACACATACAAAACCAGTGCTCAACTGCAGAACAAATTAAAACAAAACATTTTAATTATGCAAATCTTCTCCGTTATTTCTACATGTCAACAACAGCATTAGAATGAACAATTAAATAAGTAACTGTAAAAAGTAATTAATTCATTTTTGTTCTCTTTTGAACACTTAAAAGTACTGATTTGACCTATAATCTCTAGTTTCTAACAAATTTTTAATTATCCGCATAGAAGGTTTTAATAACAAAAGTGTGCAACAACAGTGTTCTAGCATTCTGGTAAGAGAACTGGTCTCTTACAATGCCAAGAAGTTTAATCTGACCCAGCATTTACTATTGGCCCCTGACAGGGGCCAAGAGTAGATTGCTAGGGAAAATTATTAGGGGGGGAAAGGTGTAGGAGCTCCCTGTAATTTGTGGTTAAAGGCTTCCTAAGCAAAGAGATTCTACACTTATATACCTGGGTAGCTTATCTATCTGTTGAGAAAATCTTCAGATACTAAAGCTAATTTTATCATCTACAACACTCTGACAAGAAGTTTTACATTTTGACTATACAGAATTAATCCTCAGACATAAACTGGGAATGACCTTAATGTTCCTGGAAATCAGAAAGGATGCCAAAATCTTAACTACATGATACTATTACCTTGCAAAGAATAAAGTAATACAAACAACAGAAAATTAATTACCTGATGGATACTGTAGAAAAATCTCAATGAATTAAACCGAACCATATCAGGGAGAAACCTTACCTAACTTCTCTTTTATTAACTAGAGTATGGCAATTATGTTAGAATCACTGTCTTAACTTGCCAAAATGAGACTTACCTTGTCTGTCAGTTTATCATTTACATTCTTCTCAAGTACCTACTTACATAAAGCTAACTCAGGTTTTAAAATCTACATCCCCTATACTGAACTTGAACCAAAGGCAAAAGGTCACAAGACTGGTCAAAGCACTTTGTGAAGAACTGTAATGTAAATGCTGCTAACTTCATCTCACTTCATGTTCCTGAACTCCTCTATTAGAGGAGACACTGAATAGTCATTTCCCAATCACATCAGTCAGGTCTGCTCAGAACATTACAAAACTCTGCTCATCCAGAGGAGGAAAAAGCCTCGGTTCCTTCACCCCACAACAAACAGAAGTCACTAGCAGAGCACCCAGCCTTCATAAAGGATGACCAGAGCACATCAGCTCTGCACAGCTTATTAACTGAGCCCACGCAGGGAAGCTGCAAAGCTACAGAAACACAGATCTCATGAAGGCAAGACACCAACATTTAGAAATGAAATTTAGGACACCCGCCCACAGCACTTCAGACCACTGCTTCTGCAGACTCTCCAGTGCACATTCCTGCCATTCCTTGCACTTACAGAAGTGTTAAGCCTTGCCAGTAACCAGAAGAAAAGGGGAGTAGGGAAATGAATCACTGAGAGGCAAGGAGAGGGCACCGAAAATTAAGATGCAAGAAGAGACGTAAGAGGAATGGCAGAGGCAGATAAAAAGAGGGAGGGTCACAAGAAAGTGCAGTGATGTCTAGCTGAGAAAAAGATTCCAACATTTTGCTGGAAGGACTCCAACAAACTCAAGGCATGATAAGTACTGGAGAGACAACTGGAATTGGGAGAAGACATAGAGCAGGCTCAGTGCTGGGAGTAGGCATGCGAAAATGTGACTGTTGTCTGATTTACTCTCCTCATCTCAAAAAAATTAAGGGGAAACCAGACTGACCACTACAAACAGTTTGGCCAAAGCTGTGTATTAACTACTAGGAAACCAGCCTTGCAAGCGTCACAAGGTTCTTCCTACAGCACCAAAATCCTGACAGGCGAGTAGGTCCAAAAAGTCCTCGTTGAAGCAGCATGGGGGACATCTGAAAGGGGGAAACTATGCAAAGCAACAAAAGTGAGAGCAAACACAACCTTAACCAGCTGACAGGCTGTTCCTTCTACACTCAAATCCTACCTATAACTATCTTCACATTATTTGATCAGCTGAGGGTTAAAGGCTAGTTAAGCTAAATGAAATAAGCTCTAGTACCAATACAGAAGACATCAGGATGTATCTCAGTTGTTTCTGACTTGGGAGCATTTAAGTGTTATTAATGCTGTATATTCTTTGGAGATACATTTATTACAATCATTATAATGTCTGATTGTGTGGGAATTTTTATTTTTTCACTTGTCTCTCCAAACCCTTGTTCCGTTACATGATTAACTGAATCTTTTCTTAAAGAAATGCTACACTCAAATGAAAGTTTATTCATCAT
>VWZG01004976.1:643-13362 GCA_013396735.1 Grallaria varia
GGCAGCGGGGGAGACGGAACCAGCGCGCGGAGGGACTGCTGCTTTCTGCTGCGGGTTCCAGCTTCTTTCCCTGCCTCCTGTTCCTAGCCCAGTGTGCCCAGAGCTTCACAGGGATATACAATCTCCACTGCTTTGGAGTTGCTGCCATTTTGTTCCTGAGACACCGAGGCACCAGCGAGGGAGTCCCCAGCCCCCCTCTGCTCACCACCCCCCGCCCCGGGCCAGCGCCGTCCGGACGGAGGACAAAAGGAGAGACAGTCCACGCTGCCTACGGGAGAGGATCCAACCCCGTGCCTTCAGGTACTCATTGTTTGGAGGTTTTTGGTTATAGAGTTGTTATCTGTTCTGTTCTGGTGGCTTAAGAACTGTTATCTTTCCTTCTACACTTTTTTTTCCAAATTAAAATTTTGTTCTAAATTTAAAAGAGGGGTGGCCAATTTTTTGAGAAAGGATATCTAAATTGTTTCAGCTTACTCTAAACTAAGACAATGTGTGTCTTGTAATCAGTTAGAGGGACTCTTAAAAGGACTTTTAGCAGAGTGGTAAGTATTTTCTTGGGATATTTTCTAAACATCTTGATACAATTTTACCCCATTTAATTTCAGAAGAGTGTTAATGAATTCAAAGACATCTTCCAGGCCTTTGGTATAGCTTTCCTCCCACTGCTCTTTTATCCAAATTCTGCATCACTTTGCCTGAAATACAGCCTTTATTTCAGGCAAAGGAAAGGAAGGGAGGTACTTCACTGCACACTGACATTAAAGCTCCCTTTTCAGCTGAGCAAAATTTGCTTTCGAGATTTTAGGTCATAGCTGATTCATCTGATAAGCTTTAGGACACAGCTACTTAAAAGTCTGCACGTTACAAAACTCTGGCGATAAGTGTATTCATGAATTGTGGGAAAACACTGCTGGGTAATGAAACACCCCAGGTATTCCTGCACTGACTCTGGGGCTGGCTCTCCCAGGGCTCTGGGTGTGTGCCCCCAGCCGAGCAAGACCTGCTCCAATTACCCTGAACCCAGCCAGTGCTGACAGGTTGGGTGAGAGGTGTACCTGAGTGACCCGGCCTCACTGGGGAGCCAAGGCTTTTAACAGGCAATTTAGCAAATAAATATACCTCGCCCTGCTTGAACACATTACCCTTTCCATAACTGCAGCCTTTGGTGCCAGCAGCCTTTTATCCAGTGACCCTGAGTCCTCTCTCTCTTTCCAGACCACGCTGCACCAAGTTAGGGGTCTCCGTGATTTTGTATGCACCTCAACCCTTCTTCACTCTAAGATCATCTCGTCTTCTCTTTTCATCGTCCCTCGCTCTGCAGGCCTCTACGCTTACTTGTCTGCTGGAGGAGATATGGGAGCAAGCATTTTTCTGCCTAAGCCTTTTGATTATACTAAGCATAATTTCAGAAAAGCTAACAAGAGGCTCTCACCAAAGGACAGGATCCAGAGGGTCTTTGTACAGATGATTTTCTTTGCAGACTGAAAGCTTTCTGTGAATATTTTCATTTTTACAGCACCTAGCAAGCATTAATCTTCCCACTCACACGAAGAGGTAAATATTATTCACACCATGTTGCAGTGAGCAGCCTAAGGAGCTTACATCACCCCAAGGGGATTTTATTTTGCATTACAGTTCAAAACTTCCCTGGCCCCTCGTCTTCTGGGCAGATCATGACTGTCTTGAAGCGATAATAAATTCAACAATATTCGATGGTCTGGAAAGACATGTGAATTCCCTCTCCCAAAACTGCTTCCAAATCAATTTCATTTTATCTCATAAATGAATGAAAGAAAATAGACTGCAAACACAGATGGCTGGAGCTTCTTTTCTATGCTTTGAATAAGGGATCCAAATTTCCTAACTACATTTACCAGCCCTTTTCAACAGTCAAGGAGGCGCTCACACCTCAGCAAGCTCAGGCTGCCAAGAGAAGCTGTGGCATCTCGATCCTTGGAGGTTTCCAAGGGGACAAAGTTCCAGGCAGCCTGGTCTGTTCTCAGCTCTGACCCTGCCTTGATCAGGATGTTGGTCTGGAGATCTCTGACATCCCCTCCTACACAAACTGTCCCATGATCCCACAAATACACTATGTTTTGTGCTACAAGGTGACAGTTGTTCTTTCACAGATACAGAGACTTCTCCATGGTTCTGACTGCAGGGGTAATGAATAACTTTGTAGAAAATTTTCTAGACCCATGAAAATGTGGGACAAAAAGCAATGCCTGCATCTGTCAATTATGTTTTGGTTATTACTGGGTGCTCTTATAGGAGGCAACATGACACAAGGACCTAAAAAGACAGAGCACAGGAGTGAGCATGGTTGTTAGATAATTCTCTTTGAAGTTAAAGAGCTACACAAGGGTGGGTGGGGTGTCGGTACTCCTTCATTCCTTCTCACACTATTGTCAGCCACAGCAGTAACCACCAGGTTCCCTGAAAGACATTCACAGTGTTATTTTTTCCTCTCAGTTGACAGATGTTCATTAGATTCAGGTAGCACCTAAATGTCACAGAAGGCCTAATGGGACAGGTCCTGTGTACAGGTGTTGTTATGGATCATCTCTGCCTCAGAAAGTCTCACCTCATAAAGGAGAGACACCTTGGTCACAGGAGAGGACCTTCTCTTGGACTATGCAATCTGTAGGTGACCTCAAAGAGCAGACAGGAGGACACCACAGGCATGTTTGCTTCATGCATTACATAGCATCAGAGAAGCATTTCTGGACACCACAGCTCAGCTTGTTTTCCAATACATTCTTGATTAAAAAAGAATATAGAAAACTAATGAAATGCCTCTTAGCAAACAAATTTAACACCAACAGTGTGAGAAGGTCAGTACCCACAGCATCATCAGTCACCAGGACAGCCAAGAGGGTCACGGATCAACTTGCACCCTCAAGGAATGTGTTTACAGAGGGGTCAGATCCCACCAGATGCTGAGAACTCTCAAGTCCAACTGAACCATTCTAAAGTAAATAGTAGCTGAGGGAACTGAACATCTCCAAGACCTTAAGATCCCTGACCTCCATAGGGTCACTTTTCTTATTCTCCTTGTACTGTATTGACCCACTGAAAGCATAAATGGGAGCACCATTTCTTCATAATACTCTGCACAGCACTGTCATGTCATTATGTTCTTCAGAGAAATTTACTATTTCAAATAAAACGTTAATCCAAAATACATCTGCAGCATTTCCTGCAGCTGACTGGGCTATGGCGTCAACACAGACCCACCCAAAGGCTGCTAAGACATTGGAGTTCCGCCACCAGCACATGGAAGGACTTGGTGGATGGAGGCAAAAGGTAGTTTTCAAAGAGGTGAGGCAGGATTTGCACAGCACATGGGCTGCTACCTCCTCCTTGCAGAGCAAAAACAAGCCCAGGGGACACCAACAGACCAGACAGTACTCTCATTAATTACAAGCAAAAAAAACCAAAATACACATTATTGTCTCAAAAATAATGATAATCCTTGGCTCCTTCTTTGCATGTTCATTAGCATGTTAATAGGATACCCATTATGGAAGATCTAAAGCACATATGCACCCAGTCATTTGTTATAACAACAGCTTCCTCTCTATTTGACATATTTCTCCCCGCCCAGAAAATGGTTCAAACTGCACCATCCAGGGCAAGCTATAACTGATGAATAAATCTTGAGGAAAGCAATTTTGCCTTCTGTGCATCATACAGCCAATTATCTTTTTCGATAGTGAGAGCTCTATTTATTTACTAATGATGGAGCCAGGGAATTGCTGGAGGAAGGACCCATGGGAGGGTTGGACCTACTATCAGGAGCCAGGGAATTGTTGGAGGAAGGACCCGTGGGAGAACTGGACCTACTAACAACCTTCACATAAAACACACCAGTCTTCAAATAAATATATTCATATAAATTGAGGAGGAAATGTCAAAAACAGTCCCAACAAACAACAGATCTACAAACCACTGTGTTAGAGCAGAAGGAAACTACTGCTGGTGACGGGAGCGCCATCATGCAGAAGGCTGGCCCAGGCCAAGAGAGACCTCCCAAGCCCAAGAAGGAAGGATGGGGAACGATGTGGCAGCTGGCAGGACAGCAGCGGTGACACAGCAGGAGGCAGAGCTCAGCCAGCCTGGATAAGCAGGACAGTCATTTAGGTACATCTTGAGCTGATAATGCAATAGTTTCTGACTCAGCAGCATAACTAACTATGAAGATGTGAGTGAAAGACATTACTCAGGGCAGGCAACTATCTAGGACAGTCCCTGGAGAAAACTCCTAGTGGTGACTGTAGCCTTTCCTGCAGACACCATGTATTCCATTTCATCTTCACAGCAGAAAAAGCAATGCCAGTGTTCTGTCTTTTATTAGACTATTTCAGGCAGCGCCTGGTGGGAGACAAGTCATGGAGAGAACTGCTGGTGGTTTTGGGACAGAACACCAGTCTGTCAGCAGATTAAATCTATTGCAAATGCTATTCTCAATACATCATGCAGGATCTAAACTTCAGACCAACAGCTCAGCACAAACTTAATTTCATTATGAAACCGGAGCCTTTCATATTTTGGCTATAACACTCCTAAAATTGTTGTGTGTTTTAATTGCACCCTGCTCCATTTCTTTGGTTTTACTCTACCCCTAAATTTGCTGCACGCCTTAGATTTTTTCCACGGGGAAGGAATAGCTGCACCCCACATGCTTTGCTAACAACACTCCACAGTCCCACAGCAGTGGGAGGGGACACAAAATGGGCATCAGCTGGGGACCTTCCTGACAGCAGGAGAGCAGCAGAGGTTTGGGTAAACAGGTTGATGGGTGTGTGGAATTCCCTATTGAGCAAAAAGCATCAGAGGAGACCTGGGCACATAGGATCAGGACATTAACCAAGTCCATGCATTAAAATGCTGACTACCTCAGTTATGAACTCCGCTGCAAGTTCAAGTATTGCCAATATCCAAAATGAATGGTCAAATAAAACAAATCACTATATTGAGCTCTGGTCAAAATCACCGACAAAATGATTGCCACAGTGCATTGCTTAAGTTGAGCCTGTGTTTGCAAGGTCTTCCCCTCAATGTGTTGGCGAGAAAATCTGAAGTAACTACACATGCCTGCAGATCTGCAACTTACACCAGAACAGGAAAGGATCTATAGCAAATTCCAGTGTTAGGGAAATACAAAAATCAGCACACAGCTGGTTTGCCAACGAGCAAAGTGCACGCAATCGCACTGTGGACACACCAAACATTTCCACAGCTGGTCATTACCCATGGTTTTTGTAATCTCTGCCACCAAATTTGCAATTCATTACTGCAGCACAAGCAGCCTGGATCAAATCTTCTCACCACCAAAAAATCCTCTACCACTCATTAAAGTATGAAGTTCCCAAGAGGAACCTGACCTCCCAGAGCACTCCTAGGACACTTGTTGGCCTCAAGCCATCTTTTTCAGGGATAACACCCAGAGCACCAAACCCTGGCACAGTGGCTGCCCCCGGGTTGCCCAGGCACTGAGGAAGGAAGGCCAGGATTGTGCCTTGTGGTGCCACAAGTAGACAACATGGGAAAAGACTCAACAATGGCATAGGCTCAGCATGGTCAGGAGGAGACTGCTGCTGGTCAGGATGGTGTGTTGTGGTGAAGATCTCAGTGTTTGGTGTCTTGGGAGCTAGCTTTCCCATTAGTTTTGAAAAATATTTTTAGAAAAGTTTTAGAGGAAAAATGCTCTACAAACTTGCAACAACCAGCAACACCAGGGAGAACTATGAGATTCGTGGAGTGCAGGAGACTGTTTTTACACGTCGGAGGTTGGTGAACAGTTCAGCTGCTGCTTGGGAGGCTGGAATTGTGGTTGCTTGGGACTGGTAGGAGAAGGAAGGGTCATAAGAAAGAAGCCCAGAGACCCATGGAAGGTTGAAGAACACACACACAAAAAAAGAGCACGCTGTGTCCAAAGAAAGTTCAACAACTTTCCCAGCTCATTGGATTGTGGGAACTTTGCTTTTTCATGGAATAACTATGCTATTTTCAGCATTTTTATTATTCAATTTGTCACAGGCTGTCTCAGGAGATTATCAACAATCAGTTTCAAGCAGCATCTGACCACAAACACTTCTCCACATGTGATTTAGAACATCTGGAGAGAAAGACTTGGCTTTCAAAGCATGCCAGCACTGCGCTGCCTCCCCGCGTTTCTTTTTTCCTTCCATTTTCACACCCATTGTCAGACTGTGCGTAGAAAGGGGGCTTGAGCAGCCAAGTTGGGAGGCCCTGGCAGTGCATCATGGCTGTGTGTTTGCTGTAAGCACGTGGGGAAAGCGGGCACCGCCTGCTTTGAAGAGGAGCAGGGTCAGGGATTGCTGGTGGCACATTCCCAGCATTGCTGAGCTGCAGTGATTTAAAGCTTACGGTCCCTAAGGAGGGGAGATGCGATCCTTGGCCTGGAGGCAGGCCAGCCAGAGCACTCATGCCAAAGCTTGCACACGGGATATTGCATCCACAGACCCCAAAAGGAGGCGCGTGCTTTGCTCCATGCCAGCTGTACGCACTAGCTCTCTGATTAGGGCAATAATTTCTTCGGCAGCCCACAGAAACCTTTACACCAGAGCTAGCTGGCAGGTAAGTTGTAATTTCACAAAGCAGTTCTTCAGCAAGCCTGAGGACAGAATGGGAACATATGAAAAGGGAATCCAGGCAAATAGCAAAGGAAATGACATTATGATCTCAGCTGGACGCTCTCTAATGAACTGCTTGGTGTCTGCACAGAAACCTGCATGAGAATGGTGAGAGGGTTTGGGTCCCTGCAGAGCCAATGAGAATTTTATCATCATCTGGGAGGCGGAAGGTTTCACACAGTCGTTAATTTTGTGTTCATCTTTAATTTCTCCGAGTGACCCAGGCGGCTGTGGTGCAATGACACTGTAGGCTGTATTCACACTGCCTGCTGCCTTGCACGTCTGGCTTCCCCGCCTGCCTGCCAAGATCTGGGCTCATTAGCACATGTGCTGTGGTGCTCCCAGCACTCCCCAGCAGCCCAGGCCTGTACAAACCTTGCTTTAGTCTGAACAACAAAGTCAGCACCAGGGCAGAGAGAAACTTTGAACCACCCTCTGAGAAGAGATGGTGACATTGCAGCAGGATCTGTATCTACTGCTTGTTCTCCTTTATGTTTTCAGAGAATAGCTGGAAAAATTCAGGGACATTTGTCTGTCTTAAGTTAGAAAATCCGGGACTTTGACACACAGTGTCTTTTAAAAGAGCTTATGAAGTCCCTGGAACCTGCTACAGCCGCAGAAAGCACAACTGCTCTCCCAGCACACAGCTGTGCATCACACCTGAGCCGGAGTCACAGATCCACACATCCTCTCACCCCATCCCACCCCACAGGGCTGCACAGGGACCTGTGTCGCCCCAGGGAGCTCCTGTCACTGGGTGACTTCTCTGCCCTTCCAACCCATGGCCCCAGCTCACTGCAGGGACAGGGTGGCCCAGCTGGAGCAGTGGGCAGCCAGGACCAGACCATGCTGTTCAGCTCATGCTGAAATGTGAAACCACAGCCTCTGTTTTACTTTTCCAGCCATTTTTAGGAAAGAAATAGCTATAAATACAGGTCTCACTTCTAGTTGCTAGGATCCATTTTGTTTCTTTTTTTTTTTTCTCAATACTGAGAACAGCTTTCAACTCCATTAGTAGTCAGTTCATTCTAAAGGAAACAGAAATGTGCAAAATTACTTTTTTCATGAGAAAAAAAAAGCATCCTTAAAGCCACAGTGACTTTTGTGTCACATTGCAAGTGCAATAATAAAAAAAAAAAAAAGAACTAAAGAACTCCACCTGAATTATGGTTTCCACGAGAGCCCAGACACTATCTTCAAGGAAGAAAATGGCAAGATCCCTTAGACAATGAGGAGCTGCATCCAGTGGATGTGCCAGGCCAAGGATGTTCACACACTATGCACATTTTCATTTCTTCAAAGCATGTACATTCACACACTCCATTTGAGAACACCAAAAGCAGTTTCCCAGACACCACAGGGAGAGTGTTTCCTCAATGCTGTCCTGCCACTAAATGCATTTCCCACCGACTCAGGTTGCTGTTGGCATTGAACTGAGCCATGACACACTCCAACAGCCACCTGCTGAATCTCACAGCTCCTTGTGAGGCACCAGTACGATGGCTGCCATTCTGACCAGTATTTGGGTTTTGGAGCCCAGGTCTTCAAGGTTGAAGAGCCAAAGCAGCAAACCCCCGAGGCTGGTGGCTGCTGTTCAGCAGTCACTGACAAGCTCCTGATGCTTGGCAGCTCACGTGCCTTTTTTTCCAGATGCTTCTTACCCAGACCCTGCTTGGGATTTGCTCTTTTTTTATAGAGAATTTCCTGCCCTTTCTTACATCCCACCAGGTTGTAGAAAATGCCCTGCAAGCATGACCAAGACATAGAAGAGATGGGCAGAGAGGTCTCAGGTAGAAGGGGACTGTAGGGCATGTTGGGGCAGTGCGAGAGAAGGGAACATCTGGCAGTGCAAAACCAAGTGTGAGGAGAAAGCCATACCACAGGAAGCCTCTAAATAACACCACAGATCAGGACTAGCACAGTAACAAAAAAAACTACAAGTTTTGCTCCACCATGGCTGGGCGTAGCCCAATCCACGGCATCCCAGAGTCTGGCAGCTGGAGAGGGTGCTCTCCTCTCTTTGGAAAGAGTTTTCTCACCCCCTTTGTACAGAAAAGCCTGAAGATGGTCAGATTGGATGGGGCTCTGAGCCACCTGATGTAGTTGAAGATGTCCCTGCTCCTTGAAGGTGAGGTTGAAACAGAGACCTCTAATGGTCCCTTCCAACTCAAAACTATTCCATGATCCTATGGACTGAAACTAGAAGCATGGATCTGGCTCGCAGTCCCTCTTCCTTTTCCAATTTGCTCTTAGCAGTTTTTTTGGTTTACCCTAAGAAATCCCGCCTCCACTTCAACAGAAGGAAGAAAAGCACCCAGGTGGGATCAAACCTCACATCCTAGGAGTCAGCAAGTCATATTAACACAACACTTTTTAAACAAGGGTTCAAATAAAGGGCCAGGGACAACATCTCTGTACCAGTAACAGGCTGACTGTGTAAGTGTATTCACAGCTCTTTAATGCTTCTTTGCATCAGTTAAAAATGAGTTCCTTCCTTTTGGCATCACAGCTTGAAACTATCTATTTCATATTCTGATGCATTAATTTTTTCAGGCTACAGGAAGCACACAGAGCAACCTTGAAGGCTTCATGCAGTGAATTGAGCCAGCAGAGAATTCACGGCAACATCACTGAGTAGATCTCATGTCTAATGGGAAGAGACAGAGCACATACATAGCAACAGCAGCTTTTCATGTTTCAGGCTTCAGGTTTGCTTTTTGTCACAGTTTTGGGAAACACTGGTGATACCACAGAGTGAGCCAGTTAACTCGAAAGGGAACAAAGCACCTCATTAAAAACAGCCCTTGGTTAGAAGGGAAATAAAACATTTCCTGTATGTTCAGCTGAAACCAATGTGCCAAGATGCAGTGGTAGATAATGGGAGAAAAGAACCTAAAATAATACATTGCTGCTGTACCCTGGAGACATATGCCTCCCTTTATCCCTGCAGGGAACATCAGAGGCAGGAGGGAACGGGGCCAGGAGGAAATCAGAACGTGATGTGAGCGAGAGTGGGAAACATCACCCAGCATATCTAAGACCACCCGGTATCACAATACTGGTAGGGAAAGGATTTGTAACATCGAGAGTGGATATTGCCAGGCCAATAAAGGTCACCATAATTGTGGCAAAACCCACCACCTCCCACTTTCAGAGAACAGCCTAAAGGCATTTGATGTTTCAGAGGGTGAAGGTGAAAGTGGGCAGTAAAGTCTCAGGATCTGGGCAAAGGTTCCTACAGAAGCACTCCCAGCACTTTACCATATTTCCAGGGAAGAATATTCCTTGGCTAGAATAATATTTCATTTTTACCATTTTTTTAGTAATTGGAGACCATAAACAGCAGAATGTTACATAGCAAAGATATCCTTACCTTGGGCTAAGTGCAGGGTGGAGCCTTGGAAATCAGTTGAATTGTTAAGAAAAGAGATTCTGATTATTCAGGTTTTCTTTCCATTCATGTATAAAGCCTTTTGTGCTTTGTACTTCAAAATGTTGCCTGGTCAGTTCACAATCAGATGTCAATGCTTTAAAGGTTTAGGATAAAGGAGAGAGGCAATCTGTTTCTTAACATTTTTAGGACCCAATGTCATCAACTTCATATAATCAAAGTTAACTGCAGTGGCCTCAGACTGTTCTAACTCCCATTTTGAGTTAAAGCCTGAATACCCAACTCATCTGTGGGCGGAAAGGAACAGGAGCAGAACTGGTTTTAGCTGATAACAAGACTAAGTTGATATCAGAATCACAATTCTTTAAATAGCACTGGTTTACTATAGACAAACACCGCCAGACACAAAACAGTGATGTGTTTCCTTAAAAGCAACAAATTCCTAGGAGCACTTTTTTCCTCTTTGCTAATTTCCCAGCTAATTTTTTGAGACTGCCCAATGCAAGTCCGTCCCAACCTATGCAAATACAGATTTCTACAACAATTACTAACAGTAACTGTAAATTCACCACAATCCTCCATCCTCTCTACACGGCTTCAAAATCACGGAAGAAGCTGCTGAGCCAGTACCCTGGGCAGAGTCATCCTGCGAGACAGAACGTGGCAGTTCCATGCAGTGTCTGTACAGTCTGTGCCTAAAGCAGTGACTGTGAGGACCTACGATGTTCCAGCAGAAGCAGTGACTTTTTTTTTCCAATAACTAAACCTCCCTTTACCTTCATCTCCTGGACGAAACACTCCAGTGAGTCATAACACAGAAAGTCTCAGTGTAACCGAGACTGACACGTGAATGGTGTTCTCTTTGAAGGAGGATGCCACTGCCCCAATTAAATCTCCTGAAACCCCTGAACAGATCACACAACTGCAGACAGACAGCAAATACTGTGCTGGAGTGGCTGCAAGATTGTGCTACACACCAGCAACCTCTGGTTACATTTAAACTGGAAAGTCGTGGGACGGTAACATATCAAGCAATTAAACCACTTGATTAAAAGCAGTATTCAGGGAATTGTTATCACTTTGAGGGGTTTTACAAACATTGGTAAACACTCGTGCCTCCCACTCACAGCCTGAGTAAGCTACAAAGTCCTACAATTAGGATGGAAGGAGGAGACTCTGAACTCATTGGTTACTCGTGCTAGATGTTCCTTCAGATTCACCCTGCCCTGCATTGTTAGAAATTGGCAGCATTCCCACTGTCCCCACCAGTTCTGTCTTTGTAGCATGTGTTTGTTGGGAAGTTCTAGTGCCCAAAGCAGTATAGCTGTGCATCTCCATCCTGCCCATCACCATCAGACTACAGTGCAATCTTTTGAAAACAACCACAACCATTTCATACAGAACGTGGAAAAGTTGTTCTTCAAGACTGAGGATCTAAGAGCTTAGGAACTAACAGTGAAATTTATGCAGACTGGGGAAACTTTCCTCATTTCATATAAAAATTTTGAATTAAGTGTTCAGTATTGTGTAAGTTTGGGTTGGCTCCCAGCCAAACCCTCAGCAGCCCGGGACAGCCTTCCCCCCCACAGCCGAGAAAAAAAACGGAGAAAGGAGGAAAAGGTAGCAGGGGAAAATTGCAGCAAATATATATTTATATATATATAGATATAGNCTCAGGCCTCCAGCCCACAGAGATAAGCGAGGCCTAAACACTGAGAGCTGCTGTCACAGAGCCTGTGACCGGGAGGAAAGCTGAAGCCCAAGAGAGAGAGAGAACCTCTTCCCCGTCACCTATCTTTTATACACCTGATTACGTGAGGGAATAGGATGGAATACTTCCTTAGTTTTTGACCCCAGTTGTTAAGGAAGGCCTAAAGAACAACAAACCTCACCAAAGCCTAAAATTTAAACTACCACAAGTATTTCCCCTAGAACTGTACAGAAAATGCTCTCATTTTGGCAAAGAAAAAAACACCTCTGGATTAGAACTGAAGATGCTTTTCCTGACTTTACATTTTAGTTTCTTTTTTCCATAATTTGTATGATGAACAAAAACATATATAAATCAGGATAGAATTTTTAAGGACAAAAGGAAAGAAACAGATCATGAAACAAAACATGTGAAATATAATAGGCATGGGGCACAAAGCCATTTTTAAAAATCAGATTCAACTGACTATAATACTGTTCTTAGGAAATCAGTCCAAACCCTAATGTTAGGAAAGTTGACTTTGTAGAATTTTCAGCGAAAACTATGTTGAGGAAAGGACTTACACTGAAGAACTGGACTGAAAAAGGTTCCTGTGGATCACTGAGGATGACATGCTGCCTCTTAAGGAACCACAAACAAAATAAAAACTTCTTCTCTCCAAGTCACACACCACTGTTCTGTATATTTAACCTCCTCTTTTTGCAGTAAGAAAGATACAGATATAGAGAAAGCATAGGTCTAGTAACAGAATTTTATTTGATTCTAGAAAGCATCATGCAACAAATCTCATTTTCTTAAATGATCCTTGCCCAGCTTTGAGATGAAAGATTAGCATTTACAAAGTAAAAGGATGCAAAAGTAAGGTTAGCACCATAGGAGGAATAGTCTTCTCTTTACAAGTCCATTTGATAGATGGTTATAAAAGAAAACAGAGGAAAAGAAAAAAAAAAAAAAAAAA
>VWZG01004976.1:13378-81733 GCA_013396735.1 Grallaria varia
AAAAAAAAAAAAAAAAAGCTAGGTGACCTTGCGTTTTTATTTCCAACATTCTAGATACTTAAATCTAAACATCAAGATACCATGGCTCTCCAAGCATATCTAATAATTCATGATCAGCAAAACTTGCTCTGTACACTGAGAAATATTAAGAGTCAAAAGATAATAGTCACAAAGTACCAGCTAATAGGCAAGGTAAAAATTGTAGAGGGGCCAGAAAAAGAAAGAAAACAAGAGAAACCAAAGTGAGGAATTTGTCCCTCTTCCAGTCTTTTGCAGATATGGCTATCAGGACTAGCTGCAAAGATCAAAAAAACTAAAAGGGATGTGTACTGGGTCTGGCTGGGATGGTTCAAATACTCCAACATTATCCTGTAATACCCTAATTTCTTGAGCCAAATATCCAGATGTTCTTAATGTAAACTCTCCCATTTCCTACCTGTAAACAACTACAGGATTACATCAGGTCTCAAATATTTGTTTTCCCTACTTTTGTATTAATTTTCAAAATTTGCTCCTTGCGGTTCTTACTGTAAGGTTTTCAAGATAGTGAACAATTTTACAAACCCTCCAATTTTCTCCCAAGCAGAAATTCTAATACAGGATTTAGGAGTTTAAAATATCATGTTATTATGTTCTGTCTTCTTAAGGCAGTGGAATAATTCCTTTCAAATATCAATTTTGCATCACAAATCGATTCTAAAATTTCCGACTTAAGAATCTATAATTAAAATAAATATAAAATTATTTAAATTTTGTTGAACTATTAACCTGACTCAATAATTAGAAGAAGGGCTCAACATACAATTTTAAGGAAGACACAACTTTTTCTCAGAGTTTGGGAAATATATCTTTTGATTACTCCCACCTTTCAAGGTCATATGCTTGGACTTACAACAGCAACATTAAAGCAACCAGCTAAAACAATTGTTTTGTATTCAAATCACAGCAAAACCATTTCATCCCAAAGCAGACTGTGGTATTACCAGCTGTATTTTTCAGACTGATAACCATTAGCACTTGAACATCTATTGCAATAATGATGTTTTAGCGCAGAGAGCAAACGTTAACATTGAACTACGCAGAGGAGCCTTCCTGGCCACGAGCGCTACATCACTTCACCACCAGGAGAGTAACGAGACTCTGAACTTTTCTTTATCTTTCTTTTATTTATGCTTGGACTTCCAGCACTGCACATCAGATAGCCAGGGTCTTAACCTGTCCTATATCAGACTGCAAAAATACAATGTGCTTCCTCCACTGTCCTTGCATCAACAAATCAAACAGTCACATGCAACAAACCCTTCACTTGAGTAGTTACTTCTGTCTAGAAAACCATCTCTCCTCTTAAGGATTTCAACCAATGCTTCTGGCTTATAAAAGATTAAGTGCAATCAGTTACACTGAAGGTTGATAATGCAGCTCTTGATTGTATTTTCTGTGCACGCATTTACATCAGGCACACAAGTTATATAAAATAATTCAGAGTAAAAAATATGGTTATAACACAGGAGTACCAAACAGCACAGAATTAGAACAGTTTTATTACCATAATACCAATTTATATACAGACCCCCAAATTAAGGATTTTTTTTTTAAAGTGTTCTTCCCAAACTGACAACTGTAGTGTACACTCTAAAAACTGCAAATTAACAACACAGATCTATTTTAACCCCTACACTGTCTACGTAATCTGCACCAATTTTCTCTTTTCCACGCAGAAGTGTATTATAAATAATTTTCACAAAATGTCACGTTTTATTGCACATTGTACATGCCAATATTTAAAAGAAAGGCTCAAACCTTTCACTTGATAACTGTTTAAATAACTAGCATTTACTTGTGTTATGAATACTATTGCATCTTCAGGCTCTAATCTTAACTGATAATTTAAAAGAAAAAAAGCAGAACAGAAGATATGCCTTGAACTGTATAGCTTTTGTGAAGGAAAAAAAATAAAGCTTCTTTAATTTTGATGATTTCTACTTCATAAAGGTGTGAATAACATCCAACCTAATTAAAAATGCTGTTTCAAAATTTCTGCCTTTTTTTTTTACTATAAAATTATGCATATAGCTGTTTGTATAATCATATATTCCTTCTACTTTGCAGAATTAGATGTTTCTGTGCTGTGTTGATGAGAAGGTTGAGTTACACAAGTCCTAGTGTGAACTACAGGAGTTGTTGTAGCAGCCCCTGTTCTGCTGGTCTCCACAGCGGTGGGAAGCGAGAAGCCCATCAGGACACCTGAGTAGGTCAGTCTAAAAAGACACCGGGCACAAGTGGCCATCAAGCATCCAGGCCACGTACACCTCCTGTTAAGCAGATCTCTAGACTAAGGAATACGAGTAATTCATCATTAATACGTGGGTTTATGATATGCTGCACTAAAATATGACCGCTAAACAAAGAGAATGATTTGTGTGTGACAGATTTGTGCCAGCTGGTAAAAATGCCTCACTGGATAAAAATCTGCATTTTGAGGGTTAAAACTCTGGCATGAACAAGATTTAAAAGTCGATTGATCAAATGTTTTGCCAAGGGTTTCTAAAGCTATTAGCTCATCAACAGCTCCAGAAAGGGATAAAAATAGCAAAACCAAACAACTAAAATTGCACTATTACAAAGAAACAAGTCCATGAATGGGAGAGTCACCAGCCGGAGTTAAGGGACAGCCACTTCAAGAAGCCGATTGCTTTTTCGCTTGCAAGTTGGGATGTTGCCGTTTTTCTGGCTGCCTTGTATGAACTTCACACATACTTTGTCTTGTTTGAACTGGACCAGAAACCTGGGAGAGGGAATAATACAAAGTTTAACTAAAGGTGGGGAAAAAAACCCAAAACCACAAGAAAAGCATAAATCTTTTCCTGTTCATTCTAAGCATCACTCTAAAATATGTAATTTTCAGCTCTGTATTAATAGCAAAGAGTAAGGGAATTAAAATAAATAAATAAATAAAAAGACACAGGTTATGGTATGGCTTCAATCTCCTTGAGGTAGTATCTCATAATTATTGCCTTTTACCTGTAACTGTGAACCTTTTACAACAGTTGGTTTGCTACTCCTTTAGGGGGAAAAAATAAACCAACAAAACAACAACAAAAAAACCCACCAAACAAAACAGTATAAAACAGAGTTTCTAATGTACCAGAAATGCAGCAAAGACTATTTCCAACTGCTTCGCAGTCGGCCACAGGAACTTCTCTGTTTTCATGGAAGGAAGCGAAATACTTCTATAGCAACCTCAAGAGCACTAGTCTTCTGGTTTATGCTTAATTTAGTACATCTGGTATTTCAGCAGCTCTCATATGTCTAATCCTTAAGTTAGCCTTTATAGCCTCCTGCTTGGCAACTGGGAGAATTCACTTCCTTCTCCGCAATCTCCAAATTTAGACATCATCTGCAGTTCAGGGGAAATTAATCTGGATTTGACTCTTCCCTTTTTACTGGAAGGGAAATTTCACCAAATGTGGGGAATCAGTTTGAAAAAAAAAACCCCAAACTACCCCCAACAGGCTTCTGTGGAGGCCCAAACCTCTCACTGATCTGGGTAGCGAGTTTAAAAGCAATGAGTAGAGCAGTGCTGCCTTTTGACTCACATGCAGTGGCTGCTGACCTAAAAAGTCCTTTGTAACAGAGTCGGTTTTCCCTTTCAGCATCCTTAAAAAGTCCTCCAGCAGAGGCCAAAAACTTCAAAGAATTTGCTCTGCAGCCGGAAACCACAAATCAAGCTGACGGCAGAGCTCAGGGGAGGAAGTGGCCTCTGCTGCGCCGTGCTGCCCTGGTCCCACTTCTCTGTGCACAGCCAGGACATGCAGGACTCGTCCAGCGCGCCCGGCCACGCAGGCGTCCGGGAAACACGAGTGGGTCTCGCAGCCGTCATCGCGTCACCGGCGCTGTGTTTTCCTAGAGCCACCTTTCCAACACCCACCATCCAACGGGGTGTCTCTTACTAAACATACCCCTTCACCAACAGCATTTTTGCTTATGTCAGATCCTTTCCCAAAAAGCAGTGTAGTCAAAATAAGGTCACGTTTCCTTCTCAATCCCTAGTTGTGCTTGTATCTAAACTCTAGCATGGAGAAGAGAGTTCTGCTTCGCCACCAACAGAGATGGGACTTCTAACAGCTTAAAATTATTTAGTCTGGATATACTCAATACACACTTGAATGTTTTTAATCTGGAAGACAAAAAAACCAAAAAAACATCCCAAAGAGCAAGACTCCCAGAAGGCAGGCTGTTTTCCAGACCTAAGGCAGGCAGTCAGTGCAGACTAGCGTAGTGCATGCTTAAACTTTGTTTTAGTAGTTTATTCCTTTGTAGCCATCATTAAACTGGAAACTTGCTGGGGATAGCCATACTCATTTAGAGACTAAAAAACACACACTCTTGAGCAAATTAAGTGACATCTGGTAACACAGAACAAAGGCAAAGTGGCAGATGTTCTTTTCAAGGAAAGAGCAAAATTAGCCTTTAAATAAAACCTCAAGTCTGAACAGATACCAACTGTACTCGCTCTAAAATACATGCAGTGCGGTGCAGCCAGATAAAAGGTTCAGTTTTTGCCTACAGGAATTTTACTTCACTATTGTTAAAGAGATCCAAATCTTCTTCTTCATTCAAAATTAATAAACCCACCAAACCAACACTACTGAAAAGAGGGGCCACTTCACAGAACAAATGGAGTACATGACAATGGTGGACTGAGGGACTCTTAGGAAGCTTTAGGAGTTGACACACAAACAAACACTTTTATTCTATGGCTAATAACACTTTAAGTGCAGTCCTTACTTAAGGCCAAAATATGAAACTGTACCAAGCAGGCAGAAATACTAATTTTTTATCAAACAAAGCCTTTTAACAATCAAAAGCCCCAAACAACAATAGGTCATTCAAATATCAGCAGCATGAATTTAAGAATATGCTTTTCACCTTCACAAAAGAGAAGGTAAAGCTTTACAGACCTATATTGCTAGTGCCATCACTGAATTGGGGAGGAGCTTTGCATTCTGTTTTGGTTGTTTTCAGTAGAACTTGGCACCTAATGTCCACTCTAATCTATAAATATCTCACAGGAATCTGTGAACTTTTCATTCACACAAAACAGTTCTCTCAAATGTAATACCTCTTAATTATTTCTACAGCAGCAGTTCTGCTTCATCGCCCTATTTGAAGCTTGAAGAAAAGCACATTTTCTCTAATTACTTTCAAGGAAATAAGCAACAAAATGAATACTAGAAATGAGCACACATTGAAAATTTGATCCTTCTTTACAAGTATTCTGGCAAGAGAAAAGAACTATTAGCTACACAACAGCGTTTTGTTATTCTAACATTAGACACTTGACTTTTTAGCATGTTGCATTGAAGCAAATCCACTTTTAAGCAAATAAGAAACATACTCATCGGATATCTCAATGTTGAGCTTCTGTTTGGTTTGGCTGAGAGTAGTGCGGTAAAGTTTAGTGGCCATTTCAATAAGGTGATCGCTGCTGAGCAGGAAATCTCCTTTACTCGCTGCTTCTGAACCCTGAAACAGGAATGAAAGTATTTAGGACTACCAAGAGCTTGACCATGATTAAATGCCAGTCAAGCAAGAGGTTTTACAAGGAGTCTTCTCTTCCCAGCTCAATAAAACAACAACCTTTTGTCTCATAAGTTAAATAGTGCAGTGTATAGAATCAAAATGCAATTCGTTTTCAAGTAGTCTACCAGCCAGCTGGGTTGACCCTAATGGAGGATCGTCTTCGTCTATCCTACAAATTGTGGTGTTTCTGCATCCCTCTCCTGGATACACCACAGCAACTTTCCAGTATTTGCAGAAATGAACAGGAACAAATTACCAACCCCAGCATGAGAATGAAGGCAGCAAGTATGAAAAGATACTGTGTATAAGTCTTCAAATGCATTTAAGCTCAAATATAAATGCCAAATTAATGATTTTAGCAGAGCAATGCCGACAATGCAGTGGAGCAAATATAGCACTGAACTAAGTTCTTTAGAAGTGAGTAACCAAATAAGCGGTCCCTTAACATGGATTTTTTGGTACCCCATTAAGAAGAGAGAAATATTCTGCCAGCATATGTAAGGAAAACACTGCCACAAAGTACCTGAACCGTATTACAAATGGAAAACCCTGATCCTGAAGAGGCTACAGTGAAATTATGAAGTCTGATTTTCAGGAGTTAAAGATCATTTATAATGTAATAACTGTTCTCATTTGGTTTCAGCAGTTTTAAACCAAAGCTTTTGCAGATATGACAAAGTTCATTAGACTTCTAAACCTGCAGGCTAACCACTATGATTTAATGCTCTGAGATAATTAACAAATGGATTTTACACAGCTGCATGTAAAACAGTCCCACTATTATGTTGTGAATTGCAACCAACCTCCTTGAGGTGCACCGCAAAGAAGCCATCATTTTGGGAGCTCATGGACACTTTGGTAACATCTCCCAGTGGGACCTCTGACTTGATAGTCCCAGATTTTTGATCCGCAAGAAGGACGTTATTTTTGGTTAATAAGAAAATCCTGGATGTAGCCTGTGAAAATGGAGAAATGCAAATCATTATCTACGCAAAGAGAGAACTGGTCTTCACTGAGCACCTACTAAGACTCCGAGGAGTTCATAGAGTTAAATGGCTTGGCCCACATTAGCAAACATGAACATCTGATGTTCAGTAAAAGCTGCAGATCAGTTAAAATCAGGTCAAATTTATTTATGTGTCTCATTATAGGTTGAGAAGCTTAGCTCATTTTGGCACATATGCTTAGGTATAAACAGTTCCTTTAATTACTAGCTTAAAGTTATAAAATTCAGAAAGTGAAACTCTGAAACCATGCAAACCAGGATAAACTAATTTCTCATGATCTGTCAATCTCCAGGAAAATCAACACACTTTTTCAGTGATAGCTAATGCAGGACTAAGATTCAATATTGACCATTATTCCCCAAAATTAGGTTGCAGAGCAACACAGATCACACAGGTATTTTCAATGTTATGTCTCCTCCCTTTGTCTCTTGGAATGACTCTTTAGGAGGAAAAGCAATCATGTTCTCAAATGAAAAATATCTTTAAAGCATGAAATGTGTGCTCTTAAATTTGTCATTGAAAACAGTAACAACAAGAAATGAGAACTTAATCTACATACAGCTTTTTTTCTGTAAATTTTAAATAATAAAATCTTGATTATAATTAAGAAGTAGTTCTCCTAAGCACATAGAACCATAGCTCATTATTATTTTCTCTTTTTAATCTTGAGAGCTATAGCCTATGCAAGCACAGGAAAGATATTGTCTGCATTTAATTAGTTTCTTCTAAACCGGAAAATTAACTTGGCATCAGCAAAAGGCAACCTGATTTCACTCCTACAAATACATAAATGACATCTACATCTGAGAAGCTGAGATCTACTACTTCTAATATTTAGACAGATAGGGTGAAAGCAATTAAATTTACTAAGGTAGAATAATACTTCCTCATTTAATAAGTGTAATTTAAATGCAAAATGAGTTCTGTTGGCAGAATAAAAAAGTACCCACCATATTTAACAACTTTATTCAAATAATACAAGAAACTTGCCTCTTCATTCCAAAGAGCTTTTGATTTCAATTAGAAGACAGGCAAAGCTAGCAGAATATGCCACTCATAGTTTGTGATAATCAGGAGCTTGAGTGAAAATGTGGACTTGGAAAGGTTAAGTTTTCTAAATGTTTGAACAAGGATAATATTCTCTAAATGTTTATTTACTTCAATTGGCAAATAGAAGATCTTAGCTGGGTACAAAGACTGTGTTTAGTTGTGATACAATACAGTCTCTTATCAGTTGATGAGATACCATTTTTGTTTGAAAAAAAAATCACTGAAAACTACAAATCCAAATGAGATTTTAGTCGTCTTTATGTAAATTTAAAACAGGTCTTTAAAATCACCAATTTACATATATCCAACATTTCCAGTCTTGCTTCTCAGACTATTACATGATAGAAATGAAGCCTCCCTCTCAATGTATTTATAACAAAATTGATCTACCCCTCTGGATAAAGCAATTCCATTTTATTACCTTCCCATTGGCTCTATTGATCTTATTCACAACTTCCGCAATAATTATCTTCTCATCCACAGCATCTTTGAGTTTTTTGTACTTGGGGTTCTCGCTGATCTCCAGGTAAGCCCCTTGGAATGGCTGTCCAACACTGCCCAACAGAAGGACAAAGGAAACATGAGTTAAACATGAACCTCAGAGCAGATGCAAACCTCCTGACAACCTCACAGGCTTCATAGAACCAGGAGATGCCCCAAATATCATATATTTTCCCTGATTCTATACTGCCAGATGCTTCCTTAGACTTTGACACACCCTTTTCCAGGAAAAGTAATTTACTGCTTCTTTTTTAGTTAGAGAACACTCTTAATAAACCAAAAACTCGACTCACAACGTCTGCTTTTTCTACCTGCTCAGTCTGGTGTCAGCATTAATCTGTGCCATGCAGGCATAGTGTGTCATCAGGAAACAATGGGGGGATTTCTACAAAGTGATGTGGATATATCTCCCAGCACATTACCCCAGGGGAAAGAAAGAAAGAAAGAGGGATAAGAAATGGTATGTGTATTAGACACAGAATCTTATATACATTAACAGCCCAGTGATGATAAATAAAGAGTAAGTAATCACCAAAGACAGAAGAGGATGGTTTTTTCGTTGCTCTGGAAACATTTTCCAATTAAAATAGGCCAAGTTGCTATGGATATCACACACAAGTACATCCTTGCATATGCAATCAATTGTGATTTAAAATCTCCCAATAACTGTCTCCGTGAAAATGGAAAATAAAACCTCAGCAGGACTGACACAGTATTAATACTGGCAGGGAGGACTTCACAGTGACAGAGATGAACTCGCCCTCAAGATCTGCTGTTTGTAAACAGGTAGCAGCTCTTTGTCAAGACCTGATGCGCCTGCAAATCCCCCCATCTTTATCTGCCTCAGGGTGTTAAGGTAAGGGCTTCACTGTAGGTTAAGAATTGGTGAATGCAGTCACTGCTTGCTTTGTTTGCAAGTCAATTTAACTAATCACTTTGATTAAATAACAGCCAAAGTACTAATGCAAAGCTTTACCAAGACTAGAGCCCAAGAGAAACGAATATGTTATGTGGAACAGCACTGCCTTTGCAATCACATCTCTGGCACGCAGGGAGATAGATGGGAGAGAAAAGGAAGGGTACTGAAATTTGAGCACTCACAAGAAGTCCCTCTCTGTTCTTAAATAATAGTATTATTGACAGAAAATGTCACATCCTATGAATCGTTATCATACCAACCAATCACAAACTTTACACAGTAATTTCCTAGTCAGGCCATTTAAAAAAAAAACCAAAAAAAACCAAAAAACCCAAAACAACCCAAAACAAAGCAAACAAAACCAAAAAAACCCAACAACAGCAAAACAAGAGTAGGAGCTACTCAGCTCTGAATACCAGACAAAAGGAGATAAAAATGTTTGTAAATGAGTGCAGGGTAAGGAAGCCATTCCAACCTTCTACGATGTTGGAGCTTTGATTTTGTTGTATCAGTTAGCATTATGAAACCATAGTCACCAAAACAGTAGATTCCCTGCAGACTTTGTCCCTAACCAAATGATGGCAACTTACAAGCTAAACCTGAAATGAATCAACAGTTACTCTCTATTACATATGCCACTTAAGAATGCCTTGGATGAATATAACATATAATTTTTTTTTTTTTTTTTTTACTTTATAATATTTCTTTGTTCAGTCTTCATGTAAAAAGTACCAAAGCAGGGATATAAATAAAATCCTTCCTTCCCAAGGAGCTCTACACTAAAGCAAAAAAACTCTTCTTCCTCCCAGGAAAGTCCAAAGGCATCATCTTTTTCTTTTCCCAGCAGCATAAAAAGACATCCCAAAGCAAATAAGGAACAAACCATAATTTAGCCTATACAGTCACTACATAAGTGATCTGCTGAAGGGAAAAAGAGAAGCATATACTGAGCCAGTTACAGGAAAACGGGAAATGGCTCAATAAAAAAAAAAAAATAACACAAACCAAAACCAATAAAACACAACCAGCCAAGCAGAGCTTGTCCGTGCGTGGAACTGCTCTGTCCAGACTCCTGTTCCTCTGCTGAACCTTACTCCTCACTTTACAGTGCCTTGTTCCTACTCAGTTCAAATTATAGCTTCTCAGAGAGAACTCTCTTGAGATGGACAAGACCTTTGTTTTCAAGAAAAACACAGTTTCTAAGCTCATATTCACTTAAAAGCGTAGGTCAGCTTATTTCAAGGACATCAGGTCTCTTTTGCCAGTTTTATTGTGTACAAAAAGAAGTATACTCCTTAAATAACATCAGATACTACTGCATGTTCTTGAGTAATGCTAGGTCTCTAGATAGCAATGAGAAGAATCTGTCAGTTTTTAAAAATTCAATAATCTGAGAAACCAAAAGATTTATTTGCAGAGATTTCACATTATTTAAAAAAAAAACCAAAAAACTAAAATGGAAATAGCACCTTTTTTAAAAAAGTATCCTTTCAAAAAGATATATTCCAGTGTACCTAACTCTTAAATTACCCAGTCTTCTCCTTAGAGCACTATGGTGGATGTACTGAGTTGGAACACAGAATAGCTCCCTGGAGTGACACAGTCACAGCCTTTCAGTGGCTGTACCTTCAGTGGCTGCAGGAAACAGCATGATGGAAACTAGGGGAAAGGGTGGGAGTTATTCCCTTCTGCAAGCTCTCCAGGCTTTTACAATGTGAGCAGGTCACGGGAGGTTAGAACAACAAACTATCATGGATTCTGGACAAAAGTGCTTGGTAGCACAGGTTTAGTGGGCTGCAACAACATTGAAATGAGAAGGAAACAGGTCAATTTTCAGGATTGTAAAGTAAAATGATGGAGGGACATTGTCAAACAAGGAAAATGCACTTTCCTGCTTCAGATAAAAAGCAAAATCTTGCTTTGTTTCTTAAATTTATGTAAGGATATTGCATTTATTGTACAGTAAAAGCAGCAGAATCAGTCGTTACCTGGCTGGGTATAAAGCCTTTTTGTCCTTGAAAAGTTCACTTGCTTCCAGTTTTTCTTCATATATAAGCTTCTGCTGATCTGTGAACTGATCTCTGTACTTTTTACACTACAAAACAGGGTATATTAAAGAAACCATAAAATTATCTTTCCCAATCACACAGCACCACAGACTAATGTTTGCTCATTGCTCAAGATGCACGTTCTTTGTATGCTTCTGAAGTGACTCAGCTCCATCCTACATGCCCCTGTAACAAACAGAGGTGTTCTCCTCACCCATCCTACATACTTTTTAATTACACTGAAAACAATATATAAAACATCTCATGGAAGCACATCGCACTTGAACATGAGCTTAATCTATTGGATCCTAGTCACTGGAAGACTGTGCTAAAAAGGTTCACAGAAGCATAGATACAGTTCCACAATTGTGGAAGTTTATATAGACAGAGAGAAAGAAAAAAACCACAGCTGAGAGGATGAATTTTGCAGGCTCAGAAAGAAAAACTGTTCCTTGACAATTCACAGAAAACATACCTCACAAGATCAGCAAAACCTCCCATCAGCACTTGTACAGATTCTCGCCATTCTCTCCATCCCAAGATCCAAAACAAATCTCGGCTAACCACAGCTCATAAGTAAAAAATTCCACCCAGTGCTTCCAATGTTGGCCTAAGAGCTAGTCCCAGTCCTGGCCACGGGCACAAGTATTACAAGCTATTAATTAACAGGCAACTGATACACTGCTTTACTGTCAGTGTAAAAGCTGATGGCAGGAAGCAAACCTCTCTCCCCAGCCCAAGAAAGGAGCAGGCAGGATAGTTATATCTCTCGTAGCCCAAAGACAATGATCAAAAACCACACTTCTTCCAAACAAATGAAATTATCCTGGCTAGAATAGAAGGAAATACATCCTAAAAATAGGCCCTTCATGAACTGTTGAAAATCACGTGAAGTTCTGTACAGACTGGACCAGAATGTGTCCTACCCTCCACAAATGGAAAATCCTCTTTAGTTCCTTGTGAGTTGAATCCAAGAAAAGGTATGGCCTTGCTGGCCAGTTTTTATCTATTGGTGATAAAGAAGGCATCTTTTTCTTCATTTCCAGGAAGTATTTTTGCATCTGTGATAAAATGGAAGATGTTTTATTAAAGTTCAACTATCAAAGTTATTGAAATACACAAGAAAAAGCAGACGCTCTGTGATTAAAAAGTACAGTTACCAAACTGCAATTCTCAGCTATCGTAAACCTGAATACGGACTTTAAAAGTCAGGTGTATTGAGAAATGCAGATTTAGATACTGTGGCAAATATTTAGTACCATTCGTACACCTTCAAATATTATCACTATCCTTTCTTTACAATACCAGATTATTAACTTGTCTGTTTTTTCCTTATGTTTAGCTTGGACATTTTCTTACAAATACTATCAAGGCCATAACACAGCTGTTACATTTGCTAAAAAATAAAACTTTAAAAGACAGAAAATGTACATGTGCTTTGTATGGATATATACATACAAGTCTCTGAAGGGTAAATTCATATATTTTTCTTCCAGCATTGGCTCTGAAGAATTTCCTGTACTCTCTACGGACCTGGAAATTCAAACAAACCCTTGAAGTGAGTACAAAGAATGGATTTGTTTGCACAGATACTCTTTTATAAAGGTCTATGGCAGAAAATACTAAAACAAGCGTACATGCAAAGGGTTCCCTGAAACAGGACCATTACCTGGGTATACTTAAAAATGTATGAAACAAACCATGGACTGAGAGGTCTGAATGACACCCCAGCTGACCTGAGTTCAGTCATTTGCAAATTTAATAAGGAATTTGAAAGACTTCCTTCGAAAAAAGGCAAGTGATTCAGATATTGTTGAATTCACAGTATTAATCTATTTTCAATAGGTTTTTGCATGAAGTTGGACTGGAAAAAGTGAGGTACCGTCAGTGATACAATTTTCTTGGGTCTGAAGTGACACTGATTTGATATTAATTACAGAGTTAACTGGTGAACTTTTCTGACTTTTCTCCTTTAAGATTCATAATACACAGACTTTTTTATAATAAATAAACAGGGATTTTTTTTCTTTTTCAGACCAGACTTCTGCATGAAAACACTCTTTTCACACAAGCAGTCTTCATTATAAAAGAAAACTAAGATTTTGGTGCTTGGTAAGAGCAGAGAATCAACACAAAGGTTGTTTAATGTCAGCAAGCCTGATAATTGCTCCTAAAATTTATTCAAAAAGAAAAAAGTCAAAACAGTGATCACTGAGAATTATTTTTGCAAATGATACTCATTTTTAATACACACTTGGAAACGCGGACTTCAGAGTACTCATTTTGCCCTTTGTATTTCTACCAGTGCTAATTAGCACAGATCGAAACTTGGGAAAGGCAATCTGAGAGAGTTTGCAGGTTTCTGTGACTCCCAGGCTCACATCAACTCAACTGAAACACCCCTCAACTTCTTTTCTTTCCAGCTTTGGCACAGCCTGCAACACACCTGTTACAAGTTTTGGGCAAAACCCAAGGAAAACATTGTGGCTTCGCATAATTCACCCCACAGCAAAATTTAGGGTTTTTTTAGCTAACTCGCTATGTGTTGCTGGATTCTCTGTAATCAGAAAAGAAGGGGAAACCCATATAAAAAACCCCACATCAACTTAGAGAAAGAAAATTTATTTTGGCTTATCCTGGCGCCCCTTCCACCTCATGATGACTGCCATGAATTTTAAGATAAGCCAGCTTTTGGAAAGCAAGACTCTGTCACCACTTTGGGATTAAAAACACTCCCCAGTTAATGTGTAATTAAGCAAAAGGTGTTTAAGATGCATCAACAAAATAGGCAGCATTCAGCTGTCATCATTCTGTGCAAATTCAGCATGGAATTTTTTCCTCCTTTCTTTATAAGAAAAAATGTTAGCATTCTAATTCACTTATTTTCTGCCAGGTTTAGTTCCCTCTAATTAGTGTACATACTTTATTATTTATTCAGGGATGGAAAGTAACACACTCAAAGCCACTCCAACAACAATCATTCCAAATCTCATCATGTTCTCAGTCTCTCTTTAATGATCTTGCATTATATTATTCTTTGTGAGCTGCAAGGTGTGCAAATTAATTTGGAACAAAGGGACTAATATACACCCACACATCCTATTGGTACTGCAAAGAAGCTGCAAAGCAAGCACTGTGAAATGCAAGCTGCTTCAGAAAAGCCTAAATCTGGAAAGTACCACAAATGTTATTAATATCTACTTATCATACAACTAAAAAAACCCCAAACAGCAAACCCCTCAATAATTAATGGTTTAATTTCAATCGTTTGTATCAACTTTAAATCTTCAGCTTCATATGTCATGGGTGAAAATACTTTGCCACCAAATTACCTGCTGTAACAGTGATGTATTGGAATGACAGACTGTGGCCGTATTCAGAAAAATCTGCGTATTTCAGGTGGGATGGAAGTTGAAAAAGCCACTTATACTATTTAATAAAAACACTGAAAACCACACCACAGACCAGCAGAAACATAATCCTGCTGTGATGTTCCTTAAATGTTTTGCCTTCATCAGTTTTCATTTAAATGGCACTGTTTGATATAAAACAGCCTTGAGTTCTCAGGAGGGACATACTCCTATTTTAAAATCACAGAAACAGACCCACTTTGGCAGTAGTACCTCAAGTGTGATCCTGATCTGCAGAATGACTTCTTAAAATGGCTCCTTTTTTCCAGCTCTGGTTTCCATGTATGTATTGTAATGCCTTTTTTTTTTTTTAATATAAATTAACAAGTATTCTATATAATTACGTGTTTTCTATTTTCCCCATTTCATCATTGTTAGGATAAAAAGGAGAATATGAGAGCTGAACTTTACTCTGCATTATTAAATAAATTGTTCCTTTTATACCTCTGTAGTCTACAATATCCCTATTAGAAGAAGGCACTCCCAGCCAAACAAAACCGATTGAGATTTCTGCAGCTCTTCAGGACTGCATCTGTAAAACTGTGTTATGTAAATCACTTGGGCACAGACCTGAAACCTCTCAAGATGCCATTTTCACAGTCTATTTACAGAGCAGAACTACATTTTTCCAGATTACAGATTTTTGCCAACCAGCCCTTGAAAGCACGGGGCGGAAAACAAAAGACTTTTGTGCATCTCAGTTTTTCTGGGAACCCATGGCTGTCCCAAGCTATAGGTAACTGCACGCAGTGCCATGCCCTAAAAAGGCTCCTGGATGCAACAGGACCTATCATTTGCTTTACCCATGCCCTCCACACTGGGGTCAGGGGTCTAACGTGAGCGGCTGAGAGGGTTGGACATCTCCACCCTACTACCCATTCAAACAAGCAGAGGTCGCAATAAGAAAATACATCCTTGTAATCTTTCCAGATAGGATCTTTGCCAATGTAGGTCAGGCTTTTAAGTCAACAACCGTAATAGAGTCCTTTAATCTGACATTTGTCTTTCACTTGAAAACTGCAATTCCTGATAGGACAAAAAAAAACACCCAATGCCTAAATGTTGCTGTAAGTGAGGCATTTTCAGCTTATGAATTTTTCAGCAAAGCCCATGACAAAATCAAACAATGTGATTCCATGTAAAAAAAAAACCATCCCTACTTGTGAGCCCACACCGCTTGTTTAAGTGTTAGTAAGATGCCACGCTTTATTGAGTCCATATTGACAGATGGGAGTGTTTGAGAAAGTACCTTCAGTCCAAGCCAGTAAGCCCAAATGACTGCAACAGCATGCTTACGCCTAGCCTCCTCCTTCAAGCGTTTCAACTCCCTTCGAGCCTAAAAGGTTTAGATAGTGAACAAAAGAGACAGCCCGATGCAGACAGCACATCAACCAGGAAACAGCCTCTCCCAAACGAAAGAGCCAACTTACAACCAAGAGGTAAAAAGAGGGAAGAAAAGCATTTAAACTTTTAGCACCCAACATGTCAGTGTGAATTGGTAGGAAGCCACATAGAAGGTCAAAAAAGCCTCCACTGCTGCTTAAGTGGCATGTAGGGGTAAGAATTTTGTGTGACCTATTACTCACTGTCAGCCTTTCCCTCCTTCTCTTCCGTGCACACCTCCCAGTCAGTTTTAAGAATCCCATACCTGGATTCTAATTGGAGAGCTTTGCCTGCGGTTTTGTGATCAAAATGATGCATATGAAAACCAAGACTTACTAAAATCTCACTACCTAGTCACTTCTTCCACTGGCAAGTCCCTGGGCAAAATAGAATCAGCTCTGCAACTATGTGTGTCATGATGACTTTCCAGCATTGTAATGAGGGCTTTTATTCTGAAGGTTATTTTTGATTTTGATTTTTATGTATTTATAAAAAAAAAAAAATTCTCTAGCCTGGTAAATGATGTCTATCTATGGAATTAAGGGTTAAAGCCCCCAAACTTAGCACATTCCTCATGTGCAAAGAGATAGGCACCTACCTACCTACCTTTCATCAATCATTCCATTTTAGGAAAGCAATTTGCAAAGTATTCTAACCACAGAGGCATGTGTGGGCAATTTAACAGAATGCTGCATTTTAGGAGATACTAGTACATTTTTTATTCGGTTATCTGATGGCAACACCAAGTAAGAGTTCCAGCATTACAGGGTCAGTCACAGCAGCTCTGCCCATATATCTGCACTTGTCAAGTTGTAAGTTATCAGACTCATGCAGCAGCAGTTCCAGCCTGTGCCAGGCACGCTCTTCTGATGCAGCTGGAAAGGTTAATGTGCATTAGATGTGGACTCAAAGATTACGTTTTCACTCATCTGCTTGGAAGAAAAGCTATGACTATGCAGCAATGTAAAAGCAAGGACTATGCAAAGCTAAGTATTGTCTACCTTGTGAAAAGGAAAGAAACTGAGTACTTGAAGGAAACTGGTTTTTTTTCTTGGTTTTGGGGGTTTTTTTTGTGTGTGTAAAGCAAGTGATTTCTGATGATAACTTTTAGAAACTTTTGTTCTAAATATTCCTCTGGGAAAAGATAAAACACCACACCAATAAAAAGTTGTGTCTCTTATCAGAGACTGTAATTCTTTTTCAAATCTTAATTCAATTTAGATTGTAATCTTTATATATATATATTACTATTATTATTTTAATAATTCTATTTAAGGAATAAGGAGACAATTTTTCATTAAATTCCTATGAGCCAATTGATAAAAGTAACTACAAAACCATGCTAAAAATTGTCTAAATCTACTAAACATTTAAATGAGGAGTTTTAACACAGTTAACACTATTGTGTTCACTTTCTGGATGTATCTTTTAATTCTAAAGAACATCTTAAACCTAGGAAAATAAGTATTACTTCTGCAGTACTGAGCAATTTTTTGGTGAAAGGAACTCTGGTTAAGAATAAAATAAATTCTCAATGTACTGTGATTAAACAAATTTAGAGGAAACAGTGTGTCTGTCAAATTATGTAGTTACCTAAATATAAAGCTAGAACTGAAAAGTTCCAAGGGGTCTCTAGTATGAAGGAAATGCTGTACATGCTTGTTTGGATTCCCAGGGCTGCCATTTCACTTAAAATCTAATAGATTTGTATCTAAATAGCAAAGGTCAAACTCAGCATTATAGTCCACATGTAATTTGAGCACATTTCTCCTTGTTGTTGACAAGGTGTTCTAACAACACCCCCACCCCCAACCTAAATAATAACTGAAAAATGTTTTAAATTTAATGTATTTACTGAATACGGTTTTCAACTAAATTAGGAATTTATTAATTGAAACCAATACATTTTTGACCTCTAGTGAACAGCATTTCAAATGTTCACATAACCCACAACTACAGGCTGGGGATTAGCAAGAATCTTTCAGTGGGACTTTGCTTCTGAAAACAAACAGCTGATGCTGGAATTCCTGGGATTTTTCTAGGGCTGTAAGTTTAGAATTGCAAACTAACATCATTTTCTGCTCAAAGATCAGCTCATAAAATTGTGCTTTACTTGTACTCACTGAATTATCTTACAGGTTCAAATCAGAGCCAAAGAATCAATTAAACCAATTAAAAATAAGATTTAAAAAATAGAGTAGGTTTGAACTTGTAGATGAAGGCTGTCCAGGGTGCAGATTATACAGCCTGGTGAAAATCTCAATTGGATCACTAACACAGTGTCACTGAAAGCACTTGTTGGAGGTGGGGAGGGGGAACACACCGAAATCCCCCAACCTTCTGTCCCCCCACAAATCATGCTTTGCATATTTACAGGTAGTTAAATGCATTCCCTAATTTGAGAATACTGTAGTCTAGTCATTTTTAATCTAGACTAATGGCTTGTTAGTGCAAATCTCTACTTGGTTGCCATGCAAAGAATTTCCTACTCTGCAAAAAAAACTGGCATACAGGATGCTATTGGATTTATTAAGGGTGGCGTGAATGGAAATGGAAGGAATTGATGATCATGGTCTATTATTTAAGAGTGAATTGTATTAGTCATTAATTCTCACTATTTAGTACTAATTAAATGCTGATACTTTCAGGTAATGAAGGGTGGCATGTGATATATGCATGAAGTACCTTATATCCAAGCCAGTAAGCCCAAATAACAGCAATAGCATGTTTATTTCTAGCCTCCTCTTTCAGTCGTCTCAGTTCCCCTCGTGCCTGTGATGCATTTGAAAATAGGATATAGAAAAGCTTAGGAAAGAAAAGGTTACCACAAGTTCCCACCGGTGCAAGAAAGAAAGAAACCAGTCACCACAAACAGCAAATACTAAAGCGTGTCCCAGCTTCCCAGGCTGCACTAGCTAAAACGTGTTAGCAGCAAAGAGAAACCAAATCAACAGTTTAGGCAGTAAGAGCAGTTGAAGCCACTGAAAAGAGTCACAGATAACTATCCTGACAGGCTTTCGTCATTCTATGTAGAGACAATGAAGTGCACAGTTTTTTGCCGTGTTCTCACCTGGGTACCATGCCAATAAGCGGCAATGATTGTGGCAGCCTCATTACAACGCTTCAGATGCTTCAGTTCCCGAAGAAGCTTCCGAGCCTGTGAAAAATTGAAAACGTTATTTTACTAACTAATTTTTTATAACTTTAAACTAAGGCATTGCAACCTGTAAATGTAGGCAAAACCAAAAAACCATGCCTCCAAATCCTCAAACAAATACATTCATAAATGGCACACAGCATGACATTTGCTCTTCTGGGGAGGATTCTGTGCACATGAGAGAGCTTGGGACTGGCATTTCAGGGGATCTTAGTTCAATGTTCAGTTTTCTCCCAGATTTGCTGCATTATCTGAGATATCTAGATGTCTGTTTGCACAATGGCAACAATACTTTTTCTCCACACAGTAAATGCCTTATCCATTTAGACCACAATAAAGAATAAATCACAAGTGAATTTCCTGGCTTTAGGTCACACTAAAGGCTGCTGTCATACCAGGCTTTCACGTGCAGTAATGCTGCTGCAAAAGAGCTTGTTCTCCAACGGCAAACAGAAAACCATAACTCAAGATGATGCTTTTAACCCAGTTTTCTTCAAATAAAGCTCATGGGAAAAGACAGCACATCAATAGATAGACCAAAAGAATATTTTTAACTCATATAAACAAAATAATAAAGACAAAGTAAAAATCAAGAAAAATAGCAAAATCAAATTATGTTAGCGTATTGCTGGCAAACTTTGAAGCCTTCCAGGCAGGAGAGGGCTGTTTACACCAATAGCTAGTAACTGCAGCCCCTTCCCTGTCTGACAGGAAGGGATCTGCCTCCACAACCAAAGGCAGTTCTCTCTTCCTTAAACAGAGGGCACAGACACCTTTAGCAGGGTGGAGGGAAGTTAATAAGAAAACAGAGGAGCCCAGGGTCATTTTTTTCTGAAGCTGGACAGCAATAGTTGCTTTAAGCATTGTGGCTGCTTTCATGTAAGCTGTTAACCTCATTTTTACCTCTTATTAAAGCATCACTCCTTAAATCTCTACTATGGCTACAGGATTATCCCTTCGCAAAGTACAAACCTCTTAGGGAAGAGGCAAAGTTACAGCAAATTGAAGCAGAGGACAAGCCAACAATGAATAACTACTTGTTCAACACAAGTACATTTTCACTCCTCTGCTAAGCAGACGGAGGAGAATTGAAGACTTAACACAAGTAACATATTACCCAGGCAACCAAAACTCTTTATTTAAGCCTGTTTTCAATTTTTTCTCCATTCTTTGAGAACGTAAAATAACTGTTAATCACAACTTATTTCTTCCAAATCAGTCCAATGCTACAGTTCGCATAAGCCCAGTGGCAGAGTCCCAGAGCATCCTGCTTTGGAGCTGCTGCCTGATTAACATGGACCTAGGTCTGCTCTGATCACCAGACTCACTTATTCACATTCAAGCCCATGTAAAGAGGCCTCATCTCTCCAAATTCTCTAGCTCAGGGCACCTGGAATGTGTTTTCTGACCTGCTCCTTACCTCACCACACAGACACAGCTGCAGTAACAGGAAACTCACCTTCCATCCTCTGATGTAGGACTGCACTATGATTGCTGAACTCTTCATCTTCTGATACCTTTTTTGTTGCTGTATTGGAAATAAATATGTGATGCTTAGAACTGAATACGGCAACTGTAAAATACTGCATAAACCTTTCAATACTAGCATTTGACAACGTGCTTCGGATACAAGCACTAAATGTAAAAAGTGAACAATTTTTGACCCAGCAGATCAGAGTATAGGTTCTGTGTTCAGCTCGAGGGCAAACAAAACACACCAACAATGCTGCATGGACAATGTCACCCTCTGTTTACAGAAACACTAAGTTCATGGTCAGCAGCACAAATGCAGATTAAATGCTAACAGTAACAGCTTTATTTGTCTTTCCCTCCACTAGAGTAGCACACAAACTGTCACAAATGCTCAGGTTTGTTGGCTAAGCTTTTTACCACCTTTTCATAAGACTTGTGCTGCTCCTATTACCCACAGTCCCTTTATTGTACCAAATGCTGATGATAACTTGGGAACAGGAAAAAACCAAAACCATGGATTCCTGAATGAGATGATGGAGTATTACTCAAGTATGCCAGTTTGAACAATAAATTTCTTGGGCAGCCAAGCATTTTCCTTCTAAAAAACATAATTCTCCAGTAGTCCAGTGTTTAGTGTAACACTAAGTTGACAGACTTTGCAACAAGGCTTTTAGACTTGACACTCAGTCCACTCAATGACAGTGAACATGTCTCTGAGCAAGCTAGAGAGAATCCCCTCTAGGCCATGACTGATGTCCATCATGCTGTGCAAGGGGACAGATGGGCAAGTGTCTGCAGATCCTCGAGTCAAGCCTGCAGCACAAGGAGCTGTCAAAAAGCTTTATTCAAGCAAGGGGTTAATTATGAAATGTTCCAAACCTCAGAGCCTAACAGTCATGTTGGGTTTGGAGAATGGTGCCTTCCATCCACACAAAGAGGCTGAGGAAATGTCTGTATCATCACCCGTAACTAAAAAGACAACTGCTGCCGTGCTTCACCAGTGACCCAGTGAAGGTTTACAGTTAAGAAATCAACTATGCTTGGTCATGTATTTGTTTCCATTTCTTTATATTTAATTTTGCACCAATCCAGCTGCAGTAATTCCATTTTAAATTCATTGTGATTCCAGGAGAACATAACGAGGCCATATGGGCACACTGCAGTTCTGTAACCACATGGTTTGTAGAAGTGGTGCATTCCATCACACAGGTTCAGAGAGAAGAGTTTTTACAGTAAAAAAGCATTTATTCATGCTTTTCCCAAATGATCTATATTTCCCTTTAATTATCCAAGAGAAGTGAATCAAGCACTAATGGCTTTCAAGATCACAAACAGAAGTGCTTGTCAACTGAAAAACACAGATTGTCAACTCTGCAACTTGTAGTTTAAGAAGAGTTTTTTTCCATATTTTATCAAGCTTTCTGATACGCTTGTGCTATTCTCCAACAATAACAAAATGCAACTGAGATGTTTAAGAATGGTTTTAATAATTTTTTTTTTTTAATCCTATAAGTCAATATTTTTTACTAACTGACAAAAAGACAAGGAAGAGCCCTCTAATAGGGCTGTTCAGTTCATGGAACAGAACATCCAGTCCACAGAGAGATTTAAAACTGCTTTAGAACTGTATATCAATGATGGTACTGAATTACAAGTCTTAAGAGTTATAATTAAAATAAGACCCCAGGATCCTCCCAAGCAGCATTCTTGAGCCTCAAATGCAAAGGTTCCAAATAAGGCAAAAATACAAAAAGGCTTAGGAATTACTGAATTCCACAGAATTGCCCATGTACATTACTGAGCATTTTTTACACATTAACCATATGCTATGAAAGCACTGTAAATGTCGTGCAGCACAGCATTTTAGCTGAATGAAAAAGACTTCCCAGCTGGGCCACAAAAATCAAAATCTTGCTCTCCCAGAGGTAAAGGACTGTGGTGAGTTGTTTAATTATTTAAGAACCAGCACAATTTAAGCCCTTCATAGTAGTCTATAGAAACAAAATTGTCTTTATTCACACAATTGGTACTTAAATATTGACATAAAATTGAATTCTTTCAATATCTCTCCATACATATCAAAGAAAAATATCCTATGAAGGTTATTTTTATCAAACTCTGAAAAGAACACGCCATTTAGTAAGGATAGTATCTTACTGCATATCTCCTGGCCCAGGAAGCAATCACAATCTGGCTTTTTTTCATTAACAAGAAGTGAGTACGGCACTTCCAACCTCTGTAAATCTTTTCAATTAGAGTAGCCAAGTCCTCCAGCCGCTGCTTTCTCAGATCTTCTAGTTTGAAGAGCTGGGTGTGGGGGGGTTAGGGTTTTGTTTTACATTGGGGGGAAAAAACAACAGGAGAGAAGAGACGGGGAAAAAAAAAACCGGTAAGTGCAGATATTGTAAGAGAAGTCTCTTCTTTACTTAAGTCTCACCACTTAAGGTACATTTAGTTTTATTTACCTCCAGAGCTATAGGCAGATACACCGAGATTTGTGGCAGATACACTGTCACAAGTCAGTGCACGAATGTTACATTAAGTTAAGGCTGACAGCTTTTGTAGAGTTTTGATTCACACCAGTTTTAAATGCTGCGTTCACAGCAATGTATCAAAGCATTGCATGCAGAAAAATGGTAATGAATGACGCAGCTCCTAACAGACTGTCCTCATGAGAGAGGGCTGGATTTTGCAAAGGCATTTTTCACTTACTGTTCTTGGGTTGCGGATGAATATCTTTGATCTACCAAAAGAAAACTCTTCTTCAGGGATTCCCAGTTCATCAAACAGCACCTCTACTCCAGCCCTAAGAAGGAGTAAATGAGCTTAAGAAACGTGACCCCCAGCTCTGAAACTTCTTACTTTACATATTCACAGCTTAATTTATGGAAAGTAAAGGAAAATGTATTTTAAACCCTTAAACAGTGCTTGACGTAAGAAGATTGAAAACTTAACTCATTTACTCACTGGTTATTTAGCTAAAGGCAAGAATTATCAGTGCAAAGATTCAGAATAATCTGACCAAAAAAAAAGAGCAATTTTTATTTTACAGCATCAGCAAGGGTCTATTTTTTCCCTCTTACATCTATAATCATTTCACTTAAAAATAAAAGAAAATAAAAAGGAAGGGCGCTCACACTAATGTCAAAATGTGAAACAAAGACTGACAAGTTTGACAAATCCTAATGGTCCACTCTCTTACCAAATGCATTTTATGAACATCAACAGAAAAGTGGGGGAGTAATTGTGCAGACCTTTGCAATGATTATTACAATGCTATTGTTATCAATCCTGCACTTCCACCATTATCTTGATAACCTAAAGATTTAAAAACCTAAAGATTTAAATTGTAGCTAAAGACATTAATCTATTATGAAAGAAATTTAAATCATGCTATTGGTGGCCACATGTAAAAAGAATTATTAGAAGCTTGTTTGGCTACCCCAGACATTATTTGCAAAAACACATGAATACTATGCAATTTACAAGTATATGTTTAAAACAACTGATTTGCAAGATATATTATCTCATGATTGTTCCCTGATCATGATGTAAAACTATTCTTGAAAGGACAGAGGAAAATTGTATGGCTGTCTTCAAAGAAATGAGTGCTCCTACACTTTGAAAGTTGGTTATTGAAGAAAAATGTCCTCCCGATCATTCCAGACTCCTAAGAATTTTGATCCCACTCCAGTATCTCTTTCTCTCTCTCTCACCCTTTCTCTCAGACCCAAATCAGTAAAGGCTGCAATATGTTCATTTTGCAATGCATGCAAAACATTTTAAAAAACCAGACCATGTGGAAGACAGCAATTTCCCTGAGGACAGGTAAGATTCCCGCTGTTTACCTACCTGGCTGGCCCTCTCCAGTGGGGCCACGTCTGCTTGCACAGCATTTTGTACCTTTCCAGGCAGGGCTCGTACGCCTGCCTGAAGGCGTAACCCGCCCTGCGCACCCGGACGTTCTCCAGGAGCCCGAGGTAGCGGATCTGGTGGCACACCAGGGCATCATTGAAAACATGTGCAGCCTTTTTGTCATTAGGTTTGATGCACCTAGAAAGGAAAATGAAAAGGGACGTTTCTTTGCAGCACTGTACACATCAACGTCTATTCCTGGGAGTTTAAGCCATACATTTCAATAGTTTATCCTTGGATATCAAGACTTTTTTCTTTATTAACTTCACCAAACAAGTTCACCGAAGCTTTGCCATAGGGTAATTTACCTGATATAGTTTGGATTTTTAGTCTGGAGATTTTTCATCAGGGTAGCAACCGAAGCCTTGAACTGAGAACCCGCTGTTGGTGGTCTCTTTAGGTTGATCTTAGCAGGGTTACCTTCTGGGAACAATGCTTTGATAAGAGAGTGGCTGGCCTTCCACATGGCCTGAGAGAGGTCACGGTACAGGAGGTCATTATTTTTATCAACAAATCCTTCCACCTGGTACATAACCTGAAAAATAGACAAGAGTCTCATCAAAGCAGATTTTGAACAATAACATGGGTCCGTTCAAAACTGACCCAAAAAATGAATTTCTCCTTCTTTCTTGCTATCCAAAATAAATGAAAGACATTTCAGCTTTCATTTTAAATCTGACTTTTGGAAGACTTTTTTTGGATAAAATTTTTGTGAACACGCTACCTAAGAAAGATGCATTTTCTCACACTGCTAACAGTTCCTTGTGCCAATCAATTCTGGTTTCTGAAATGGAAGAAACCAGAATGATAACTCATGCATCACCACCTGCCTATACTCCAAAGCGATCCTTTTTTTTTCCCTTGGCTGTCAAAAGGTTTTCTCCCTCTCTTTTGATTCACAATAGCAAAAATACCTTTTCCCTTCAGACTACTAATATTTACATTATTTGCCTAAGTGAAACAAAATAAGAAATATCACCTGTTGCTATTGCAGCAGCAAGCATCTCTCTGTGCAGTCCTCAGGGGACTGTTATTTTAGAGGACTTTTACCAGGAAAGGAGTCCAACAAAAACAAGCATGAATACAAAGGTCTGACCTGCAGCTGGAGACCCAGGAGGCATCCAGGGGAGCTTCATGCAGATCTCAGACTGCTACTGGCTTAATTTTTGAGGGTAGGGAACTTATTGGATTAAGGGTGACAAGTCATGTGGCTGGTAATACAGATTCTTCAGCTTCGTGATTCCTCAGATCTGCATAGATGTGTACTATGTACACAGAACACTGAATAAATCTAGTGCTGACACAGCCATATTTTACACAACAGCAAGGGGCTGGGAACTTGGGCAGCATTTTACTTTGGAGGACATGTTTCTGGTTCTGACAGGTGCAGCAAATGCCACTACTGAAAGAAAAAAATGTTCGTATGAACTTACTAACATTTCATAAAAGGAGGGTCAAGCTTTTGTTGTCCACTGACTAGATCAAAATGTTCTCAGCTGAGGATGGAAAAACAACATTCCTCCCAAAACAGGAAGAATTCACTGGCTGCTCTGCTGGGTAAGAGAATGCCCATAACAATCAAAGATTCTCACTGCCTGCTAAGTGTGTGCAGTCTTGTCCAAAATGCTGGGGTATTTTCAATTTGCTTCAAATTTTGACAACCATAGAAATATCTACGTGTTAATCCCCGGTAGATTATATGGAGTTACAAAATCTTCTTGGAAAATACATAATGTTAAGTTAATGAATGGTTGCCTCAAAGGCTGAAAGTCTGATATTTCCAGGACTGTTTTGATTGAGTAAATTATTGAGCTATTCAAAATCGTAAGATTAAGAAAATATTAAAATGTATGAAGCAGTCCTAGGGAAATGAAAAACTTTCCAAATAGTCTTTACTCTGTGAAATTATCACTTCAGCAGGTTCAGACAAGAAGTATAATTTCAGTCCTACATTTACTTTTGAATTCTTTTTAGATAAATTGTCTTCACTCTACAAAGTTAATTATTTTTATTTTCATTAATAAGAAGTCATAATGAATTACACATTGAAAGCTGTCAGACTCATATTTATTCATATTGATTATGTTGTAAAAAGAAAATGCTTTTGCAAGCCCTCTGTAGAGGTTTCTCTTCCATCTGTTTAAACACAGAGTATCAAAATCAGTTCCTTCAGATGTACAAAAACTCCACTTTCTCAACAATGTGACTAAGGACTGCAGCTAGTTCAGTGACAAAGAACGTGTTTTCCAAAAGATGTTGCCTTCAAATTTTCTTGAATTTTTGTCATTGCAAACAATGTTTTATTTCCAGAGGCTCAGCAGCAGCACTAAAGTACATGATGAGAGGAGAACTGGCCTTGATTTTCAGCTATAGCAGCAGGACTTTGTACAAGGGCATGTAGTGACAGGACAAGGAGTGATGGCTTTACACTGGCAGAGGGCACGTTTAGATTAGATAACAAGAAGAAATTCTTTAATATGAGGGTGGAGAGAAACTGGGAAGAGCTGACCAGAGAAGCTGTGGGTGCTCCATCCCTGGCAACACTCAAGGCCAGGTTGGGCGGAGCTCTGAGCAACCTGCTCCAATGGAAGGTGTCCCTGCCCATGGCAGGGGGGTTGGAATCAGATGATCTTTAAGATCCCTTCCAGCCCCAACTATACTATGATCCCTGAAAACCTTCCAGCCCAAATCTTAGGCTTGAGACAGAAAAGATTAAGACAGGTATGGCTTTTGCAATCAGCTACAAGAGCCCCCAGCCCCCACGTCCTGTACTCCCTGCTTCACCAGGTACCTTGCCAGCATAATGCTGAATCCTGAAGCAGCTGTGAGGCAAGGAGGTGTCGTTGAGGAACCGGGAGCACTTGCTCATCCTGCTCTCAAAATGCTGGTGGGTGGCACAGACTTGGTTTAGTTTTTCCAAAAAGGTGTCATCAGTAACAGTTCCTGGTCTCAGGCATTCCTCGTCCAGCATGGCCAGGATTCCAGTTTGGTTCTGAAGTTTCAAGACAAGAGCTTTAGTACTTATTTCCATCACATTCCATCACGGCATGAATAGGAGACCATTCTCCTGTTTGACTTCTGCTATCCAGAAAAACATTCTTCAAGGCATCTCAAAACTTGGCTGTTTTCCTAATGACCATTTCCAACAGATTTTTAGTGCCTGCACTTTTGAAAGACTACTTATAAGATCTGAATCTTGAAACCCACATTGAACTTTTGTGTCATTTACTCAGACAGTAGAAACTCCAACTTAACTGGAAGTAGCCCGTTTATGTGTAAAACCATCATAATTTTATGTTAATGGTTAAAAGCTGTTCTTTTCTGATTATTAAGGAATTTTGTCTTTCTTGCTGCACTAAGTCCATAGGAAGTCCTTTTATTAGTTACAAGTGCTTTCTCTACCTCAAGCACTCAATGACATGCCATTGAGTTTTCTAGGTTCCATACACAAAGAAATGTTATTTACGGTGTAACGTGATATCTGCTGTTGTAAACAGTAGAAAATGTAAACATTTAAGAGCTGTTTGGTTTTGGTCTTCTTTTCCATAGGTGATGCTGAATATTTCTAAAAAGTAACATATAGCCTTATAAAAAACCTTTTCTACTAAAATAAACTTCTACCATACAAAATAAGATGAATAATACAACAAATGGCTTGTTTCATAAAATTAAAATGTGTGAGGATGCATACAGACTTAACAGATAAATTAAATCCATGCATTAAAAAAAATTATTCAGATGTATTCTTGAATACAACTTACATTTTCTATTAGGTCACAAATGATAGCATTGTTGAAATATTCAATATTAGTCCATTCAATCCCCTATAAGAAATAAATAAATAAATGCATGAGCAGGAAAACAATTGAGGCAGCTTTTCCTCTAGGCAATTGAAATTATATTCCAGTTAACAAGGACACCACTTTCAAATTTAATTCTAGATGCTTACCAACAATTTATTTATTAAGAAAGAAATGCAATCATCTACCACTAACATTATCTGAGCAAAATGACTATCCTTGAGTGGCTGCCAAACTTGTTCTCCATTCCTTTCCCCCACCCATGTCAGCTTCCCATGCACTCCGCTGGCGCCAGGCCAGGCTCCTCCCGCCCAGCCCCGCGCTGCCCATGCTCCCACAGCTCAGAAGGGAATCAGCCCATCTCCCTGTAAACATCTGAGACCAAAACTTCTAAGTTCTTAGTTGTTGGGCTTCTTTTTGCCTTTTTTTTTTTTTTTTTTAATAGGAGGAAGAAAGAGGGCTAAATTTAGATGACATCATCTGAAAAATCCAGAGTCTGGCTGCTGTTCAGATATATTTAATATCCTAATTTTTTTTTTTTTTCAAATATCAGCAATAAAGTTTCCAGGATGAGATGCCAGTGCATCACGAGGTAACACTTGTGAGGCAAAGGACTAAAAGAAGGAAAATACTAATTTCACTCTCAATTTGCACTCTGCGGTACTTCTTGCAGTTTAGTTTTTTCAGAGCATTTGAAATATCATTCGCAATCATCACAATGATGGTTCACCACTGAAAGCAGAAAGAAAATACATGCCGAAATGTCTTGTTATCCTCGGGATTATAAGGCAGGAACTTTACGTAATTTTAAAGAATGGTACAATCCAATTTGAGTACAGACAGTGTATGCCAGTTTTAACAGCTGTGAGCTGGTATTTTGTCTGAGCTCTGTGTATCACATGGAGCACTGCTAAAACCTATTAAAACTTTAGCAATAACATCAAACACCAGAGTCCAGACTCCAAAGGACATCTTTAATTTACCCATAAAACTCACGCAGCTCCCTTCAATACTTAAGTGAAAGAAAACTAGAACCAAAATCCAATTTGTAGTTTCTTTCATGTTTCATGCTATTGTTCTACCGAGGCAATTCCCTTTGAAAAAGGACTGGCTGTGGCTGCCGTGGGGGTGCATCCCAGACGCTACTGTGTAATCCAAAACACAGGCTGTAGGCTAATGGCACTAATACCAGAAAGTGATAGTAGTCTTCTAATAAATTAATTAGCCCTTGCTCAGAACTGCCAATCATTGTTGCCAATGAATAAATGAGAGTTGGGTCTGGTTTCCACATGGAGAACTCATAGTATGAAACAGCATCCAAACCAATATTTTTTGCATAACGTAAGCAGCACACAGCCCAAAAATGCACACAAACATGCTCCATGCCAGTCCTGTGGTCAAAAAGTGAGTTTCCTGAAAGGTGGTTCCAGCCTGCATGATGGTGTATCTTTACAGGGACACCAGAAAGAGGAGAGGATAAGGAAAGATCCATTCAAGAATTACCTCTCGGATGTATTCCTCCTGCTCTTCTTTGAGGGTAAGTTCAATGAAGATCTGCTGCAACTTCTCATTACAGTAGTTGATAATGAATTGCTCAAAGCTGTTGTCCTGTCAGATAAAACATGTTGTGTAAACACCCTGCAACTCAGCTGGAGTAAGTTACTGCAGCAGCTGCAAGTCAACGGGCTGCTGCATTAACTACTCCTTCCAGTTTTGTGATGTGATGGTTGGAGTAATACTTGATTGAGATCATGATTAGTTTGGAAATTTTAGACCAAATCCTTCCCTGAAGCTTTCTCCACTGGGAGGGATAAAAACTTCTGTAGGTTTTATTCATGATGCCTCCATATCGATTCCTTGGAACAAGTCATAAGGGCACCTGTGGTGTCAGGGAATAAACAGCAGAAGTTTAGCCTGCACTAATCTGTCCCCATATGCAAAATGTAGTCCCCTGGAGGGTCTGATAAATGAAATTATAACAGTAGCATTAGCTCTTTTCCACTCAGTAGCCAATAAAGTATCCTATTTCACTACAGACTGAGGCTCAAACTGCTCTTCCAGTTGCAGCTGAGCCTGGGTTAAGAGATTATTGGCTCTAAAGGTCAACCCACCTCCTCCCTGCCAAGAAACTGCTCATGTAATTGCCCCATGAAATGATGGGAAACAAAAGAACTTCATCGACCCAAAATCCTCAAAAAGGCTAATTCATATAAAACTGAGTTAGGGAGCAGGCGGATGTGTGACCCTTTGCAGGAGGGGCCAGAGCAGAGCCCAGGAGGAGGGGTGGGCAGCAGGAAGGCTGCTGGGTGACTGCTGCCAGAGGGCAGGGCTGTGACATGACAGCAGCATGCTTCCAGAGGGACATATGGCAGCAACACAGACCATGGCCACAGCAAGCCCCTAAATACCACAGGGAAAGCTCTCACACACTCAAGTCAGCTGAAGTTTTACTGCTAAGTTCACCAGGGCCAGGACTGCAACATAAAAGCTTCGGTTCACCACTTCGTCATCATTCTCTTAAATGAGTGCAGTTTGGAAGCCAGGTGCCTGCTCTGAGGACACGCTCAAAATGCCCAATTCAAGGAAAAAAGGAATCAGCACCTTCACTGTTTCGGTGTTTTGTTTTTGGTTTTTTTTTACAGTGCTTGAATAAGTCGTTAATATTGCAATAATTCCATATTAATATCTACAAAAATAACTACACTCAAGCATACTTTTGGATATCTGGTGCTGCTCTTCTCAACTTTGGAGTTTTGGGGTTACCTCCCTCATGCCTTGTTTTTTTTCTTTTCTTAATTATTAGTCATCACGAACACTTTGGTCATTTAGGAAGACTGAAAATTTGCAGAACAAACCGCTGTGCCTTTTTACACTACCAAATAATCTGCTATCCAATACCTGTGAAGCTCAAGTCATATTGATAGAATTTTTATGACTGAAGGCAACTGCAATCATTTAAATGTTGAAATTACAGATCTGGTTGCTAAATGAGATTAAGAACACACAAGCAGATTAGAAAATATTGAGGTAGCACAGATTACTTTTATTGTTTTAGGTGAAGCAAAATCATAACTGATCACCAAACTCTTGCAGCCACATCAAACTGCCCCTCTCACCAACTGCAATTATCACTCAGATTGCAAAACTTGCACAGCTCTAGATGAGAGTTAAAATTCGGCATGCAGCAAAATCAGCACTGCAAACAAGTCATACTTACTGCATTCTGTTGAAAAAGAAATTACATAAACTGCAGTCAGTACTTATATTACTTCCACAACAATACAGAATACATCTATTAGCATTTATTTAGTGTAATAAGTAGATCAATCTTTTTATCACTGCAAATGCAAAATACTACATAAATGTTCTGTATTACTCCACTGTAGGTGTGTATCTTTAAGTACTGACAAAATATTATCAAATAAACCAAGAGATTGAGACACACCAGAGTGTTACACAGAACAGTATCCTCGCATTGTCCTGTCTCTAAATCATCATGTACCTTTTGTCTCTATAGCCGTATCTATAACCTTGGGTACACAAATTTCAGCAACAGGAGGGGAGAATGAGGAAGGGAAGAGTGAATACTGGAGGAAGAATGAGTTTATCTGACACATTCAAATAAGGCCTTCATTTCAGATATATGGAGTTTGAAGTAAAAGGACCCCAACTGTCACATCAGCCAGACAAAGAGAAAGGGTAAAACACTCTGTCTCCTCCTGCCAGGAACGTGCCACCCAAAGCAGAGACACTCTTTCTCCAAAGGACCATGTTATTCTGATTACAAGTGTTGCAGGACTTTTCATTCACAAATTATACAGGCTTGGTCATCAAAAGAGGATGGAAACTGAACAGCAAATCCAGCTAAATCATCTAACGAAAAGATCATTAACAATACATTAAAGTAATTGCTAGATGTTTTCCTGATTTGCTGTGATATTTATGGTTTGCCAAAAAAAGGCAAACCAAAATCCACAGAGTTCTTCACAAATGGCTCACTTTGAGCTATGAAATTCTATTTGACATTGCCAAGCCACTGAAAATTCCAGGAAAAAAGTTATTGAAGAGCAGCAGGAATGTTGTTCTTTATGAATGATACACAGCAAAAGGTTAACAGTTAATTACCACAAAGAAAAAGAGGCAAAATGTTTGGAATTACTGAAATTCTCAAAACACTTAACTCTGAGCAGAAGACATTTGGCAAATTAAATTCACTTCAGAAAGAGGTGTTTCCTTTCACAGGTTTTAAAGAAACCCTGTATGAGAAATCAATTAGAGTGTTTATCTGTAGACAAATCTGAGTACAGCAACAGAGATTGTGCATTTATTCCTCCTGACAGAACATGCTGAGTTGGAAGGGACCCATAAGGATCATTAAGTCCAACCCCTGCGCCTGAACATGACCATCCCCAAGGGTCACACCATGTGCCTTAATGTATAGCTACAATTTTTAATTACATGAGGATTTCCCAAAGCATATACAAATGAATTGTCCTCCACTATCTTAATGAAGGAAATTAATACAATAGAACTAGAAGGTATTGAAAGGACTTCTGACATTGTTTTTCAGAAGGCAGTAGAGAATAACCAGTATCAGCAACAGCACATTCAGCAGACACAGGCTGGAGGCAGCATCCACCAGAGACTGTACTTGCTCCTTACACTGATAACTCACATTACGCAACAGAAAGGGCTTTGACCAACACAGGAGCAGCACAGTCAGACCCAAAATTTGAGGCAGAGTTAGTAAATTCAGATATTCTTAGGAAATAGGACCATAGCTTCTCAAAGCATCAGCTTCTCTTCCAGACTGTAATTCTGCTACTTCAACACTGAGGGCATCACGTCCATCCCTGCATTTTTATAGCAGCATTTACAACTATGCCTTTGAAATCACTGTGGAATACAAAATAAAACCTTTGGGGAAGATAAAACCAGTCTCTCAAATTAAATTAAAGGCACTGGGAAGCAGAATGTCACCTGAGATACACTTAAAGTCATGTCAAACTTATAGATACAGCTCAACCAACCACCCTTAGCTCATCCTCTCAATCTTTTATCAGATGCAACAATAAATTTAGACAAGTAGAAAAATTCACTGACAAAAATCAAAGCCTACTTCACCATGTTTCTCGCTTCACAAATAATGGTGTCTTGTACATACAGCATTATGCTTTATCAACCTTCCAACTACTGGGCATCAGGGTGGGATATCATTAATAACAAGTTTTGAACTCTAAAAAAATTCTGCTCCATGCAAAAATAAAGTGATTATATAGACAAGCAGATCACAATGTTCTACTCATTCAGGCTATTAGAGTCAATCATGAAAAGCTGTAAAGTTCTATTGTGAACCACTCCTCTTACATGAATTACATACAGGTGCTTTAAAGTCTATGGAACATATTCTTTGTTCCTTAGTATTTTACCTAACTTCTTTGAAAGATTCCACTCGTGCATCATAGAATCCTCTGAAAATAAACATATATGAATGTTCCTGACTTTATACATTTTTATACCAGTAAAATACCAATGGGAAACAGACAACACAAGTATTTTTGTTAAAAACAAAACACTTGACTGGTCTCTGGTAGAAATATCTCCACTAGATTTATGAAAAGAAAATATCTAAACCAGGGCATTTTCCAATCAACATTAGATACCTTCTTAACTTCTCCCCACCCCAAGAATTCAAGTTCACTTTTGAATACCCACTTTCCAGTGCTTTCCAAAGACAACAAAGTGACCAAGATACCTGCTTAAAATTGAAAACCAGGTACTTCTCCATATTAGTAGACAGGAATAAATCCCTACCTTCCACATGCCTAATAAAGTCCTGGATTAAGAGTTCCATTCTCTTGTCTCCTCTCCATTGTTATCCCAAATCAAGCAGATGCTGTTGATCCAAATATCAGCTATATCAACAGTATCACACCTATTTATGGCTTTCTCAATATCTCCTCTTTCTTCTTAATCTTTCATCACATCAGTTCTTGTCAAGGGCCAATTAAAAAATCTACTTATTGCTCAGTCTACAACCACACTGACAAAAAGGTATCCAGCAACACTTTTTCAAATACATTATATGAACACATACAGCTAAAAAAATTTAAAGGAAAAGCATAATTTAAAAGACAAGCTAAACATTTCAAGTCATAAGCCTGTTGAAATCAACAAACTAATGCCATTAAAATGGCAATAGGAGGAGGGGAAAAGATATACAAAGGCTGATGCTTTTGCTCTGTCACATATAGCCCCAGAGTAACTTCTTTAAACATCAGTGCAGCTCCAGGCAGCAGAAGCCTCTGACCTCCTCTAACATCGGCAGGTGACCCCAAGTGGTTCTAGGAGGCCTCTAGAGAAGAAGCCAGATGGCAAAAGTAATGATGATAAAAAACCAACATACTCACTTCGCTGAGATGAATGGTGGAATGAAGGGTGAAACCAACCAGCAAATTCAATTTATATGCTACTGTGGTGTCTGGGGAAAGGGATTTTTATGTATGACCACAGAAGCATAAGAGTTTATGAGACGAAACTAAGACATATAAATGCTAGAAAGTGAAGGTCAGCAAAATGGGAAAGTTGCATTTAAAGAAAATGAAAAAAAATACTATTTTAATTTCAGAAATCAATGACCCAGTTATAACAATTTTTCGAAAATTTTTGCAAAGTTAATGAAGGTACATTATCAATATTTACCCCTTTCTTTACTGTTTACATATACAAACATTTGAGTAATCAAACTTATCTCTAGCAAACTAGAGTGCTCTGTGCTTTTGTGTCACTAACTCTATAGGCAAAGAACCAGAGAAGCATATCATTTAACTACATATATTCCACATATTTATAATCAAACCATGTTTCAGTGTATATAATGGAAGAAAGAAAGACACAGGCCAAAGCTTCCGGGATTATCCATTTTCCATATTTGTGTAGCTCAATCAACTTCAGTCCCTATTAATGCTACTGTCACTGGTAGAGAACCAGGCACGCTGAAACCCATCTTGCTCTCAGCTGTGGTGCCCAGGTACACAGGTCTAACCCAAATCTGGACTTAAAAGAAACTACAGTGCACACAGTGCGTGTGTGATTCATGGGAAAACCTAGGCACAATCACTTCAACAAACTCAACCCAATAAATTACAGTCCCGGGACAACAGGAATTACAAATAGGCAAGAACCTACCATATAATCAGAGCCATTCCTCTGCTAAGACAGAAATAGCTGCTGTAGGGCAAAACAGTATTCTCACAACATGAAGCACAGCATTTGTGTGTATTTGCTTCAGCATTTCAAGTATTTCCTCTGTTGAGAGCAGCCAGCCAGTGGGATTTACTTCATAAACGTGGCTGTTGCAAAATAAACCTCTCTAAATACTTACATTATAATGTGATTAATTAAATGGTGATTAACTTCCTGGGACGTAGCTCTGCTTCTGAGCATCCTAGCACTTAGGAAAATTATTGCTTTAACTGTATTTAACTGTATTTTTAAATCACCATGGCACCTAGGAGTCTAAACCAATTGATTGATTATAGATTAAAAATTCAGTTCTCCTCTTTCACACTAGACTAGGCTTTGTCCCGGGCGATGAGACTGAATAGAGGGCTGGGTACACACATTGTGGCACTGCCACTTGCCCGTTTATGATAAGCTGATGGGCATCAGCAAAAGGTTGAACAATTTCAAAAAGGAAATCTGTTGCAAGGTAGACGGCCTAGAAAAAGCATCTGGAAATGATGGTCTGGAAATAAAGGCAACTACCAAAACAACAGATATCCATGGCTGAGTTAGAGCCAAAGCCAAGACATGAAGAAAGGGTTCCCAGAGTCTAAAAATAAGTTAAAAAGGGAAAAAAATTAAGATAAAAGAAGATCCCAATAAGTCAAATTCCTCCTGTAGGATTTTTATTTTCTCAAATATGTCATCTTTCTAGTAAATAACTAGACCCTTCTCCTGTACAATAATCCTTGGGGGTGTTGGGCGAAGTCCCTGGGCCAGCAGCAATCTCTCAGAGCTCAGCATGCTCTGCAACTGTAATTTCCTTCATGTAATCATCAGGATAGAAAAAGCCAAAGCAGCCAGTCAGCAACCAGACCAAGCTGTTGTATAGGTCAATGGAAAAAGTGGAAATAACTCCCCAATTTTTTCATACCTTAAACATCTCAGAAAGGTATTTTCAATGATTACCCTTCATTATTTGGCTACCTCCCTCTAAAAACAGTTTATTAGCACAACTATGAACTTGTAAATATAATGAAACTGCACTCTTCGTATTTCTAAAAGATTCCTTCAATAAGGATATTGGAATTTTTTCACTGCCTGGATGACAGCTTGCAGAGTACACGCAACATGACCAAGCTTCTTTCTGTTACCGCAAGGGACTGTTGTGCTCAAGAAACAGGCTAATTACCAGAAATAAAAAGAAGTGCTATGAAAATACATCACAGACTGTAAGAAATGGACCTGGTTTTACTGCTGGGTGGCTTGTTTGGATCTTTTTTTTGGTGGTGTTTTTATTTACTGCTGGGGTTTACACAAAACATGACAGATACTCCCATGTCTTTGCATGTTCTTGTGTGTATGGAGCAAAAGGAGTAGGTCAGATGCTCTCACCAATGACAAGGTGTTCACATCATCTCCGGTCAACCCTCAGCAGGTGTTTGAGGGCCCAGTGGAAACAGTCCCTCTCCTTCTGCAGCTCTACTGCCAGCACATCCCAGTTTCTCGTGAGGCCAAAATACACAGAACTGCTCCGCCAAGGGACTGCATGGGAAGCATTCACACTTCCAAATTGCCTTCTCAGGGCCTGGCAAATTTCAACAATAAGCCTTGTTTGGCAGCCTTAACTTTCACAAAATTGCTCTCCAAATCATTAGCGTCATCATATGGACCAGTCACATCGTGGTGCCTGAATATTCAGAATAAAGCCTTCAAGCCAACTAGCACCAATAAAACTAGGCAGGATGAAATATTCACACTTGCTCCATGACATTCATTTTTACATACCCCAGTTCTTGCCTACACAGGAAATGTACACAAAAGAAAACTAAACAGCCGAAGCAAACAGAGCAAGCCTTCTGCTCATCTCTGCTGGAACCTGCCAGGCCCTCAGTCATCTGCTCCTACAGCCTTCATCTCTTCCTCACAAACCCCACCCTTCCACAACCCTATCCCAACATTTTGCAGAGATCCAGAAACCGCTTCTGCCCAAAAATACACAATCAAACATGGAATAAAATGGGACCAGCCTCAAACCTACCCCAGGAAGTCTGGACTTGAGCTGGTTCTAAAATTGCTAGCACCACCAGCCATCATCCCCATCCCATCTCAAATCACAGTCTAGACTGCGCACGCAGCTGCTCAAAAATGTGGATAAACACACATGGAGCAACCAGTGTCAGGCTTCAATCCATTGCTCAAGCTCCAGCAGCGTTACACAACCAACCCAGTCCTGTAACCTGCATTTTCACTTTAATCCCAGTCCCTAAATCCTTGCCCATAGATAGTTCACACAGAGCCACCCAAAACTTCAGTGTTGCGCTTTCCAAACCTTCAGTCCCAGCATACAACTTACTACAAAGGGCATGGCAGGATTCAAAAATAAACGCAGCTTTACAGCACCTATTTCATTGATTGTTTAGCCAAGCTAGCTGCTGACATCTGCCAAACCCACAGAGGCAGAGGATTATTGATAGATTTAAATTCCCTAACCTGAACTTTTGGACCGCCAAATCCTTATATCTGCTTTCTTGGATAGCTTTTAGGTTTGCCTGAAAAAGGGGGTTTGTGTTTGATAAATATACTAGCAGAAACAAAATCCCAAAGAGCATATGTTAGCATTATCCATACTCCAGTTCTCTTTCCCTTGTTAAATTCCAAGAAACCTCCAGTTACTTTGTAAATTAACTTCATCTTAAATTACAGAAAACTGTAGAAATCACAGTGAACAGTAAATAAATTAATCTTTCAAAATAAATGAAAAAGTGTCATTTATATAAGCTTCAGTTTGTACACAAGAGAAGAAGACTGTCATTGTCATCAAGAACGTGAAGCGTAGGATCTTTCAGAATGGTAAATCTGGGTTTCTTTACTCACTCTTCTTACAAGAGGAACTGTAGGATAATCCAAAGAATCACCCTAAACAGGAACAAGCCCCAAGAAATATTGTCTGCCCTGCCCATTATTAAAACAGAAACATCAAAAACCTGTAGCAAACTCATGTTTTGCAGTAGAAGTCAGACTATTCTCTAATGTATTCCAATAACTTTTAAGTGAGACTCTCAGGACAAAGTAGATAAACTAGAGCATCATTAGTTTATTCTTTCAATAATCCTGATGGGTAAGTGTAATACCAAAAAAAGAGTAAAAATCACTCTTCAGTAAACACATAACTTACTACTTATTTCAAAAGCATTAAGCATCATGTGTAAATATTTTGCATGTATACAAAGCATTCCTGTTACACCGAAGGGTTTTGATACATTCTGTCTCCAAGGTGTAAGGCCACTATAGGTCAAAGGACATGCACTAGTGATAAACCTCCCTGCTTCCTGTGCAGAAACATTCTTAATGTAATCCTTTTTAACTTCAGCATGTCAAACAGCTTACACCTTTGAAATGCACAAGTTTATAGGTGAAGTCTTTTAAGTACATTTTTGCCAACAAACATTCTTTTTAGAGTAGATCTTAGTTCTAACTTTCAGGAACAGACACAAAAATCAAAATCTGTCTTAGGAACTAGGTTCAAAAGGGCACTGCACAATTTTAGTCATACGTTTTAAGTAAGTTATAATTAGATGGATATAGTTAGTGTCATTAACTCAGCTAATATTTCACATATTTAGCCATTGTGTATACACATGTACCACACAGCAAAACACTCCAAATTCCACTATATTTTTGTGCTATAAATCTTAAGACATTATTAAATTTTTCCATAACAGTGTTGTCCAGTGTTAAAATTTCCTTTATTGATTGATTGTTTTAATGTAATAAACTTTAAATAATATATTTTCTGTGAAGTGGTTGCTTAAATTCTCAACAATAATTATTTTTGTAAGCACTTTTTCCAAAATCTTTAATAATTTTTGTGGCATTCAGTCATTTGTTACAGAACTTGACTTAAAAATATTTGGCAGCATCCTCTTAACTGTCCTTACTACATGACATTCACTCAGGCAACCACAGACCAGTTACACCTCGTATATACAGTGTTCATTACAGAATTAGTTTACTCAGTTTAAGAATTATGACATAACTTCATCTTTTGTTCCACCTAGAGCTGCTTAGAAAATGAATTGTGGACTGCCTTTAAAGAATGTATTTGCTTTCGATTCAAATGAGAGCAAGTTGGCAGTTCCTGGTTATAAAATTCACCTGTCTGGGAACACAGGGATGGCTCAGTGGGAGGCACTGGAAGTACAGCTGATTCAGGATTTTCTAATGGACTGGTTTTCTATCATTCACCCTTTGAATTATGCTACTGCTACATAGTCCCAAAACTAGTAACTGTACTACTCGCCTCTAGAAACCTAAACCAAGGAAGTTTCTTTTTCAAACATCTTTAAGTTAAAGTCTGGCATAGTACAAGCTCTGTATGTTTTTGGCATACCACCCAACTAATTTTGAATGCTTCAGAAATAATTCCATCATTTCTGTGATGCTGAACCAAGCTGCTTGACTAGTGCTCTCACCATAGGTCTTAATTCATGAGAGACAGTCCTGCTTTGTATGAATGTACAGATCAATTTGATCCTCAAGTCACAAGGCAAAACCTTTCCCACCTTTTCTAATAAAACCAATACTTGGCATTTAAAGGAGTGAACAATCTACCCGTTATTTTAAAGTTTTTGAGTTGGTATGAATTGGGAAAGCTACAGTGTAATTCATTATGACAGGTAAGTGAAAAGAGCCTTGTTTTTTCCATTTTTCTCCTGTACTCAGCCACTAACTTATGACCTTCTAAGAAGTTGAATTCCTACCAAAAAAAAAAAAAGGAAAAAATAAAGAAAATTACATGTGAGAAACAAACAACCTTGTCCATCCCACCAACACAATTACTCAGTTGGCTTGTGTGCTGGTGCAAGATCCTGTCTCCCACCTTATCATACATATCCATCCTAATCAAACGTAAAAGTGAAAATAAGAGCCCTGCCTGAGGTTGCCAGCACTACTATTCCAGCTGCCTAAAAGGTATGCCAAGGACCAGGTCTAAAGAGATCTGGCACCGAGTTCCCCATTCAGCTACCTGATCTCTTCCACTATATTTCCATAAGTATGCTCTTATGTTTAATTCAAACAATACAACCTTGCTTAATAAACCCTTGAAGCAACTATCAGGTTCCTTTTTCCTCTTCATAGAGGTATTTTGATTTGCACATATCTTGATGTTATGCTTCTGAAATGAAACTTACACCACTCTCACATGAACAATTACTCAAATCTCGATTATTCCCACATTCTACACAGTTTAAACACATTCTCTGGATTTTTCAAGAGGGATGGAGGGAAGAGGGTAAGGATTGCACGTTTTCTACTGATTTTTCTCCCCAGATGAGTTTCTAGTTTAAACACATACAGATTCCAATGAAGATCTATAAATCTCTTTAAAAAATCCTGTCAGAACAAGATTTATAAAAATGCCCTGTCCTTGGTGCTCTCTAACCCAATTAAAAACTCCTAGTTGATTGTTTTGTTTCAAAATACCTCCAGTCTAAAAATACTATTGTAAACAAACAGCAGTGAGCTACAGATCATTAGCTGGGAATCGGTATAGAATATTTATCTAAGTGAATTGAGATGAAATGTAATATAATTCCTTGTTTAATTTGGACAGGGAAAAAATGTATAGTTTTTGTTATGTTGGTCTTTGTTTCGGGTATTTTGGGGGTGTTTTTGGTTGGTTTGGGTTTTTTTTCCCCAGGATACAAGGCTTGTTCAAAGACACCCACAAAATGCCTAAGGGCAGAAATGACAGTACCAGAGTTTCTCCGATGCTCAGAATGTTTGTCACAACAAAATATATTTAGTTTATCCATCATAAATATTTATTTATCTATGGTGTAAAAACACAAGTTTGGCTATCATAAATTTTTATTTCAATTGCCAGACATGCAAAGACATCACTCTTCGGCTTACTGCTCTTGTGGGTTTTTTGTCAAGAATGACACAATTCATTCAAATTACATGTATTCTGGTTGCAAATTCATGAACTACTCTATCAAGCTTTAATAACAGCTCTCTCATTAAATATTTACCATTATAAAGGTCTTACCTCAAAAATTTCAAAGCCATAGATGTCCAGCACCCCCATTACCTTCTTTCTTACTTTTGTTTGTGCCTTAAAAAAAAAAAAAATTAAAGCTTGAATCAGTCATCTGTACATTGCCTACTTGAGAATCAAGAAAATTAATGTATCTCATAAGTAGGCTGTCAAATTCTGTAAACTAAAATATTAAGTATGGTTTCCCAAAATGCACTTAACATGAATACTTTTATAAGCTTAAAAATAGAGTAGAGAGCAATCTGGGGAGGTGTGATACAGTTATTCATGTGTAACAGTGTACAACTAGGAAAAATTACATTGGTAAATACAGTTTCATTGTCCACTTTAATTTAAAGGATTTCTATTGGGTTTTTTTACAGGCACAAAGTGACGATACCTTAATGCTCTCATTGATCCTGGTAACAAGCCAAGAGAACAGTCGACTGTATAAATTCTTAGCCAGAGCATCACGGGCATAATAAGCCTAAACAGAAGAAAGAATAAAAGTGTTATAAATGCTGGGCTAAACCAAACCTTTTCCTGATACTGACACGTCTTAAAGGAGCTATGAATTGAATAAGACCAACAGCGGCAGCAGTGGCTAAGCAGGCACAGGAGCCAGACAGGGGTGCCAGGACACTTTGGGCAGCATCAGGGTCTTGCTGGTGCACCCCTTTGCCTTCCTGGCCATGTGCTGTCTGGAACAGCAGCCACAATCAGGGCACTTCACCTGCTCTTCCAGACACCCTCAAAAGACTCATATCCCCCACCCCAACCCTAAGCAAAGGGACCAGAGCAGCTGCAGCTAGAGAAACCACATTCCTGCTGAGACACAGGTGGCAACCTCCCTGGCTCTGCAGCCTCACAGAAAGATGAATTCACACTGGCAGCAAAGGTTTCTCAGCAGACCCAGGCGTACAACCCACATGAAATTACAGCAGTGGCCCTAAATGAAAACAGTCTGCCACAAGACTTGCAGCATGTGCTTTGTGCAGGACTGTTTGTTTGTTCGTTCTCTGCATCGCTCTCCGATCTCTCATCTTTTGGAGGCAATTCACACATGGAAACCAGCCTCCAGCATATCTGAATGCTTAGAAACTGCTAAAGAAAAAACACACTTGTGCTTGTGATTTATTCAGTACAGCTTATTAGCTGTAGTTTTTATTTGGGCAGCAATAATTTAGTCATGCAGAATAAATTGCCATTTAAAATAATTCTTTCCTATAAAATCAGGAGCTCTTTTTACCTGAGCCACATTTAGCGTTGTCGAAACTTTCTCTTGTTTGGCTTCCACCGTCCGGAAGCTGAAAGCTCTCTCCAAGACAGACTGGTCTATACCCGTCAACTCGCAGATTTCCTTGAGTTCTAGCAGGAAAAACCAAAGTGTAAATATAATAAATCCTTCCATATTATTGATTTTTCTTCCCCAAAACCACCAGCTTTTAAGTCGTGCAGCATTTTCCCAAAAAAGCTGCTCTTCAACGGAAGTGGCACGTTCTCTTCTCACTACCCTGACAAGCAAAGTTTTTAAAAATATGCCCAGCACAAGGAAACAGTTACTGGTTTTGAAAGCACTTTCTATCTAGTTATTTTTTGTGAAGAAACTTCCCCTCCATTTATCACAGACTACTTTTCATGATGAAAAACTTTAAAATGAAAATTAATAAACTTTCAAAATGTATCAACTGCAAAAATACCACCAAACGAATCTGAGATTACAGGCAGAGACAGTCACTGCAAAAGAACAAAAAGCCTCCACTGCAGAAAAATGAAGCAGCAGAAGCAGATACACACTGTACCATTTAACACTTCAGAAGAAAGGGGTAATAAAGTAGGAGGGTGGAAGAAAAAAAAAAAAAACACAAAATTACCATTTTTGGAATTTCAACCAGAGCAATCAAACCTGCACAGAATTCAACCCATATTTGCCTGAGGGTGAGCTCTGGAAACAATCTAATTCATATGTAAGGGTATTGTATGTCTGCAGAAACAACAAAATTAATAATGACTTCAGACACATTAATGGTTTTCCTGCCATCACTAATCTCATCTTACCATTTTTATCCTTGATTTTACTTTCATCTAGTCCATTTGCACGCGATTCAGGCTTAAATTCAATATTTCCTAATTTCAGAACTGCTGCCACGACTTCAAAAACCGACTGTGTTTCATGATCCATAAACCCAACAATCTGCATTGCGTTCTGGAAAGGGGACAAATAAAATTATGAGATAAAAGTATCTACATTTAAACAGATCGTACTTGAAAAATTCACCATTTATCTGCATTAGCATAACTTAGAAATGTTTTACGAACATTTTTGTTACTAAAAGTACATGATGTAATTCCTATGCTTAGATAAGTACATTTTTTAATACAAAAGACAGGTTAAAGGAGATGGGATAATCAAGCTGGCATTCAGTTCAGTCCAGTCCACTTCTAGGACCCATTCAGTACATGGGTTTCTAAATGCAGCACTTTTGTAGCCACTTTGTTTATAACCCAACCCAATACTTCACAGTCAAATGAACTCTTGTCTTCTCAGACCGGTAACCTTTAGAATCTAAATTTGCATACAGTGGGTAACAAGGTCCTGTATTCATCCTGTCCCTGAGTACAATCAAGCAAAAACAGGGCAGTACATCACCTTGAGAATCATCCCAGTCCTGTTTTTATTTTGACTTGCTCAGCATTGCCTGGTTCACGAGGCTCAGTCACCCCAATCATAAGCCACTACACTACTTTTCCCATGATCTGACCGAAGGGTCTGGGCTTTTTTTTTTTTTTTTTTAGCTCCTTGTTTTCTGGGGGTTTTGTTTGTTTGTTTTTTGGTTTATTTTTTTCTTTTTTCTATCCCCACAAGAATACTCTAGAAACTCTGTCCCTCATATTTTCTAGTTGCAGCTGAGTGTCCCTGTGCAAACACGTGCACCAGGAGTGCCAGCACTGAGAAAAAACAGCCCTCCCAGCCCAGCCCTGCACGAACAGACTGACCGAGGGGCAGAAGAGCTCTGCATCAGTGCTGGGGGCACAGCCAGCCCCTGGTACTTCCTACCCTGACTGTTCTGAAGTTTGCAGCATCATCCACCCCATTCACTTTGGCAGAATCAAGGCCCAGGTAGTTGTATCTGCTGAAGTCCCTCTCCAGTTTGAGTTTGCCTAATAAACCAAATAAAAATAAAAATATCATTAGTAACAGCATCCCTGTTTGTGTCAATTTTATCCACGAATCAGGACTGTCAGGAACTGTTGTTATTATTGGACTAAATTGTCTTCAAGGCTCTTTTAATTATAAGCCTTCCGAATAAGAACACACTTTCTTGTATTTTTATAATACGCTGCAAAGCTGTTTCTGATTCAGGTATCTGGATAATATCAAAGCATATGTTGACTTCAGGTATTACTATTGCTACTACCACCAAAAATTTAAAAAATGAATCAATAGCACATTTCCCACAAAAGAAGACAGGCACGGAACAGCACGTTAATATCAGGAACACTTGTAGCTGAGCAGGGAACACTTACAGAGAAACTCTTCTGATGCACCAGACAGTATCTGATAGAAAATGTGGAAATTTCTTTCACCTCTTGGCTGCTTAACAACACGAGACTTCTCCAGCAGATCTAAACAAACAAAAAAAATCTCACAGGTCAGGGACAGACTGCTGGAGCAAAACCCTTCAAAATTAATATAATCCCCCATAATTTTCTACTTTGTTGCTTTTTATGATCAGCAGTAGACCAGAAGATGAAAAATGGTAGGTTATCATAGTATATCACATTAGTACATGTATCACAAACATTTCTTTGAGCACGTGGCAAGCCCAGTGCACATGTAAATACTGCAGTCTACGAGCTGCAAAGAGAACGAGGGTCAGGGAGGCAATGTGTTCAAAAAATGTCAACCAATTTACAATACCACCATAAAATTCAGATTTGGTGAGGATGACTGTATGGGTGAAGGTTTGAAAAGAAGCAAAATATTAAGGCTAAGCACATGAAAGATGGGTAAATGAAAAGGAGACATCAAATAATGAAAGCATTTAACCCGAATAATCGTGCAGCACTTAGTGATCCTCAGGTGCATCATGCTATGAAATAATTCCCAGTGGGGCTGACAGAAGCTCCATCCTAACATACTTAAAGTGTAATGGAAAAGCAGCACTTTGAAAAGCGTCACTGCACTGATGGAGCAGCTTGACAAGAAGACTGCTCTGTCCACTGCTCTTACTGAAAGGCACATTTCTCAGCCTTCCATAAGGGCAGGAATCCAGGCAGGCAGCATGAGCAGACTGACTTGTAACACACTGCAACCACTCCAGACTCAGCATCATATTTACCACGGAGGTGGCAATTCAGAGGTTTTTCAGCCTGTACTGCACTGGAAGGCTGTGGTTCACAGCGCACCAGGAGAGGGGAGAGGGATGCGATAAGAGAACCTCTGGGCAGGTTCAGTGTCACTCGCTGTTTTTGTACAAAAAGAATGGGTTTCCTTCTTCTCTCACTGGCACACAAGGGCTCAACGTAATTTTTTCCAGATAGCAACCACACAGTTCCCAGCGTACACTTCTTCTCTTAAGCTACATGTATTCAGTGACATAGAGACAGAGACATCCAACGCCTCATTCCAAGCGCGCACAGTGAAGGAGTTTCCCCACGCACCTACCATGACTGGGGGTTAAGTTCTCTCTAAGCAAGAAGAAAGCTCCCAAAGGGAACTATCACATCTCAATTGTCACTCCTCAGAAGAGCACCCACAAAGTGAGATGAGGTCTCACAAAGGTAATACCAAGTCAATTAAGGATGTGTGGGGTTGTTAAACACTTCCCCTGCCGGGTCACCAGTAGCCCATGTGTATTCTATTATACCTTTTCTCAGGTTTCCATTTCTGCTGAAACTGAGCCTGTTTAGTCTCAGCAATGGGGAAAGTTAGAGGTGGTGCTCAGGTCAGCTGCAACCCCCCACCCCAACTGGAGTGCCCCTGCACAGCAGGGCTCAGCCTGAGGGGGAGCATCTGCCTTGGGGTTCTCTCCATAAACGGAGTGCAACAGAGCATATTCCTATTTTTGCTAGCTACAGGCAGTGTGTGCTGCTTGTGTTGCCCCCTGTAATTACCTGATCTTACACCTATTCTCATGGAATAAGAACAAAAGATCAAACCTCAACCCACAAAATTACACAAGTCTTCAGAGTCCCTCCTCCACAGCATATCAGGTTCAAAAATTACCTTCTGCTCTAATAATTAGCCAGTAACAACAATGACAAAACTCAGACAGGATTATTCATCTTCTGATTGGGTTATAGTAGGACAAGTTTCAAATATTTTACAGACCAGCTGAACTATGTTATTCCATAAACATGCAATTGCCTGAGAGAGGAACTGCAGCCAGCACAGCAGATGAGAGTGAACAGAGTTGCTAAATGACCAGAGCATCTGACTCTGTGAGGAGAAATACCTGTTCCCCATCTAACGCACTGTGTGACCACGTCAAGACTTTTAGCTTTGTTTGAACAGACATTTGTTTTTATAACTTAACAACCCCACAGCCTCTTTCCTTCCAAAGATGGCCCTGTTCAGCACCTGGGAGTTTTGCATATCAAGATGACAAAGCACACCCAAGACACACCCAAGCCAAGTGCTGTCACATAATACCAGCAGCTCATTTTTACAGGGGCAGGTTACAGATTCCCACTTTGGGCTTTTCCATTTTATTGGCATATTTTTCTTCTTTTTTTTTTTTTTTTTTTAAACACAGCTGACTAATTTCTGATGGTTGATGCTATGTCAGAAAGGCAAGATCAGAAGGTATTGTTCTCACAGCAGCCTACTGTGCAGCCTCTCTGCTTCTGACTTCCCCTAAGGCTGGGGCTCCACTTCTTGATCTATGGTTCTAACTCAGTCATCCTAGTTAGCTAGCCTAACTATTGAATAGCTGATCCTTCCTAGTTTTTTAATTCATAATTGAAAGGGAGAGGGTGATCCCCCATCCAAGTGTTAATACTTGGGCTGGGAAAGGCAAGGTGAGTGGCAGGCAGTTCAGAGTTGTGCTGGCTGTGAAGGTTCTCCAGTCCAGTGTCAGAACCGATCGCAGCCAAATTTAATCTCAAAAAAATAAACAACTTCAGCTCCCGCAGTGGCTACGCACACTTCAGGAAATGGCTGTATTCTCAAAGGATATTGAAGCAGCGTGGTTTGGCTGACTTGGGTTTAAAAATATTCTGCCTATAAATTTACACAAATGCTGTCATAAGAGCTCAGCTACACATCCTGGCAAAATATTGTATGTAAGCCTTCCAATGATAAGCACGCCTTCAGCAGATTTAACAAACAGGTTCTTGAAGGTATCTGAAATTATTTCTGTTAGAACGATAACTGTCTTAGTTTTTTCACCACAGTTTCTCTTCCTTATATATTTTCAAAAGCAACAAAGTTACCTAATTAAGTCAGCTTTCTAAAGGCCTAACATTCAGTATTCTGTCATCTTTTGTAATTGAGGAGAAAAGCTCCAGAAAGCAGTTACTGACAGAAAAACAGGTATTTTCCTTAAAGCAGCTGCTGCCAGTTCTAAATTTTAAACCTGCATTCGTTGTTTTTTATCTTTTCTTTCAGTTCACATGCAGACTGAACTCAGACTTACAGGACAGATCCAGACCATCTGCCCTACACTTCAGAAAACTTCTTCCCTTTGTTTGCCCTAATTAGCATATTAATAAATCAACCAAATATATTTTCCTTAAAGCAACCAGTACATTACAAGTAACTTTTGTGTTAACTCTCACATGATTATAAATTCTGCGGATGAAAACAATGAAAAGAGAAAACACAGACTCACATCAGATTGCTGCATGTGCCCCCGTGGCATGTGTGGACAGATGGTGCTTATCTATATGAAAAGCCACAGAACCAAACCCCCCTAAACTCACTCCATGTTACATTTTGTTGCACTGTCTATATGAATTATATATAGCGACTATACAGAATTATCAGGAGAGAACATTTAGGTATTCTTTCTGCATTATCTAACAATGCTTCTACTTGAACAGAAACATTTAATGCGTTGCATGTATCAAAGCAACTGTAAAAATTAAATTGCTTTGGAAAAGTTCAACATGGGAACACTTCTTAAATCATATTGTCTGAATACCCATCAATTCAGATGACTCAAAATCCAGCTACCTGCCTTAAGTTCTGAAGGCTATTTGTTATTCCTAGATCACACTGGTTTAAATGCAAGAAAACTGTGTAAGCATCCTGCTAAACCATTCGACTGAACACGAAAAGGAAAAAAAAAAAAGATGCTAAATACTTCTGCAAACTCCAATGTACAGTTTTACACAAATTCTTTTTGCATACTTGACCCATGAACTTGACTGATGCAGAAAAGCATAGGATATTTTTATTTCTCTAAATATGCCAGAAATTAAATCAACATTCAAGAAAGGAATAAGTAAACACCAAAACAACAACAACAACAAAATGACACTACCTTGGTACATTCTAAATAATCCAGGAAAATTTTATTTTAGTCATAGTCTCTTCATCCGGCCATGACCAAGGACCCTTTTAGCAACTCAGCCATAGTTACAGAACATGTTCTAGTCATGGAAACTTATCTCTACAGCCACATTATGTTAAATTATGTTTTCTGGTTTCCTACCTTGATTATCCAGTGTCATCAAAAAAAGTTACAGATGAAAAAAGAAAATACAAATTTCTCGGGAATTTTCCTATTATTCCCACCAAGTTTGTAATGATGATTTCCTAAATTAATTGATGCACAACTGTGTCAAACAAAAGCTACTATCTGGGCAGTACATGCAGTGACAGTGACTGCACAATTTAAAGAGTGTTAAATCCTCATTGCTCAAGGGATAAAAGATGCTTAAAAATGAGTTAAACAAAATGTTTTATATAGTTTGGTTTTATAAACTCTTCTAATTTAGGCAAAACAATTGCCTAAATGGTGGCAGCCATGCTAACAGGGACAACAGGAGAGATGTTGAAACAAGTTAAGATTACAAAAAAAATAATAAACAAAAAAATCAACAAGAATGGGTATCTCTTCCCGTAATGTCTAATTGTCAAATTTGTGCAGTATTTCTCTAAGCAAAGGAGCTTACTAACAGCAATCACATAACTAAAATCAACAGCCTAAGCTGTTGATTTCTCAGGAAGTGGGTAATTACTTTTGAATTTTAAAATGAACAAACAAGTCGTAAAGAAGAACAAGTTGCAAAGTCATCACATTGCTAACTTCAAAAAAATTCTTGCCTTAGATAAACATCATAGGTTTCTTTCATATTGCTAACGAAAAAGATGGCAAAACAGGGCCCTTTCTTAATCGCTTGTTATCTGGACTGTAAGGACACTGTACTGGTTAAAAATGGCTTTCCAAAAGCAGGCATTGCATATACTGTGCTTCACAACCTGCACCACTGTTGTCTTCTAGTTGATCATTAAATCACTGAAGGGCTTAGGCAGATTAGGAAAGACCACCTCATACTAAAATCTAGATATCTTTCAGCAGGAAATTCCAGGTGAAACGCAAAAATTTCAGACTTACAAAATAATCTGGGAAAGATATTTTAAGATCTGTACTTTTCAGAAAGGTCTAAACAACGGTAAGTGTGAAACATTTTGGACAGTACTATGCAAAGCCGCTTCAAACATAAAATTTAGTGTACACAAAACCAGACACAGAACTAACTAATCAAATGTGCACACAAACACTGCCTTAAACACAAAACAGATGGAGCATCCGTGGACAGGGAGTCACATTTTAATACTGAACAAGCTATTGCAATTAGCCCCTATTACTTCAAAGCAAAATGTACCTATTTTTACATAAAATATATATTATTCTGTAATTACAGGTGGAAAAGAAACTACTGTTCTCCTCTCTCCTTCTCTCATCTTCACTAATAGGGTAGTTATAACAAATGGAAAACTAAGACTAGTATTGCTCCTTTCTCTCATTTATTTCCCCAATATTGCACCCAGTTGAAAGCAACACTCCAACTGCTTTGCCTTACAAGTATTCTGGAAAAAAACCCACCTCTGAGCACATAAGTGCTGACAAGACTGTCCACTGCAACTGCAGCCACTATAAACACCCCGTAGGGGGGCAGAAAGAACAGCTACACCCAGTTCAGTGAGAGATGATGTAAATGCCATTTACCTGTTTGCAGGTGCCTTTTAAAGCAGCAGCATGTTTTTAAGTGGGGACTGGTGTTTGTTACCAAACAGTGATGGGATACCCATAGTCCCAGATGACAACACAGCAAAGGTTTAGTGTTTAGCAATTCCCACAAGAGTAATTTGGGCTTCCTAACCCCAACACGCATGAAAGGGGTCACCCATGAATGGATGGGCTGGCTGTTAGCTAGCACCCTCCCCTTACACAACCCCAGCATCTCCCACCCGTTAGGAAAACAAGCTGGGACCTTCACAAAAAACTAACAGAAAGGGAGGACTCTAACCACTTAGGCTTATGACATTCCCTCTGCACCTTCCTGCTCGCCCCACACCTGCTGATGTGGGATCAAACCAGTACAACACCTGCTACCCGAAATAATTTTTATTTTGGAGTCTAAGGGGAAAAAAAATTCCTGATTGAAGTAAAATACTCTAAGTTTGCATAAATCATGTTCATCTCTAACTTTCCAACCCCAGTTTCTTTTCATGACAGTGACCATGGTATAACAATATGTCGATTTCCCTGGAAACCAGAGCAGTGGGAAGCTCCGAGCAGCCGTGTAAGGTGCATGAAATGAGGCTGTCCATGTTTCACACTGTTCAAACACAAAATTATCTTCAGTTTGGGTGCACACTAGTTCTAACTTTATAGCTGTTACAAATCCCTTCCCTATTATAATTTCCATTCTAATTTTCCTCAAAAGATTTACCTTCCATTTATGACATAATAAACATTTTGGTTCTATCAGCTCCTGCTAAAGCCAATGGTCATTTCCACTGACTGCAAATTGGATAGGACAGGTGTGCGCTGCCATGATGATTTTATCCTCTGCCTCCACCCTGCGAAAGGTTAACCTCTCTCATGAAGATGTAAGACCTCATTGAAGGGCATCAGGAGAACGGCCCAAGGGAAGGTCTCAAGTGGTATCACCCATTACATGAAGGGTCACTACAGGGAGAATGACCAGCCTTTCACAGCATTCCAGAGTAGGACAGAAGAGGCTGTTTCAAACAAGCCCTTTCAGCCTTATGGGTCTCACCTTATCTTTACCAGTCTGATAAATTTAGTAGCTTATCTTCATTACCATACTAGCCACCAAAATAAAGTAGATGTTCACTATGTCTGCTTCAAGTCATTCACAGTGTGAAACACAAATTGGTGGCACATGCTGTGCCCCAAAAAGCCCACTAATTTAATTGACGTTTGGAAATCAAGCCCATCAGAAACAACTATTAAAGTTTAATCAAAACATTATGATGTCATCTTTACATCATATGAACACCAAACCAACAGATGGTGAGAAATAAAAGAAAATTTATGAATACTTCCATAATAATACTTCCCCTTTTAAGGATAGGAAACTTCAGCACTACTTGACTTCATGCTTGACGAATTATGAAGAGAAATCCTGATTTTGACTTAAACAAGAGTGAATTCTAAGTGTGTAAAAGAATTTAGGCCTCAAATATCTTCGCAATGGTGATGCCTCATAGAAACAGAAACATTTGTGTTGCAATACAATGCTGCAGATGTGTGGAAAAAAGCTAAGGCAAGACAACCAAATTGCTTTGAAACTGCAGAAAATTTTAACTCTCTTTTTAAGAGAGATGGATGGACTATCAAATTTTGCAAACATTAAATCAATGATGAGATATACTAATAAGCAGCCACAGGGACTCCGTATTTATCTGTGACATACCCTGTCAAGTATGAGGTGTTTCATAGTTCAACAAATAAGATCTTTTCCACAACAGGGCTTGCACATCAGGTCTTGATTTTTAAACTTAAATTAATTTTCTTGCTATGAGATATTTATTAAATATGAAAAGACAGAAAGAATGCCTAAAATAGGCATCTTTTAGAAAGATCTAAAAATATGCCTGCCCTTTGTTATATGTCATCACATCATTACAATTAATGTAACGTTATAATTACACTATGCAAAGATTTATAGAGCAGATAAACTATTTGGACCTCCTTTTGGTATAACACAATATTTTAATTAAATGACTCAGCACAGTACTTTCAAAGACAAACTGTTGAATGTCCACTCTTACAACGGAGAGTTCATTTTTGTGTACCTATTTTGGGTGTTAAATAAAAAGAGAACAACACGGCCTTTTACAACCTTTTTGTCCACATTTAATTATCAATGAATACACTAAGCATGTTTGGCCTCTAATTTTGTTGACTGCCAAATGTCAAAGCTAATAGACAGCCATAAACACTTAAATAGTGACTGCTTTGAGTTTCAAGATCTACCCCGTCACAAAAATCATGCTCTTCCAGGCACAGTTCCAAAAGGTGACCTGGTTGAGAAAAAATGTTTGCCTTCTGACAGAAGCCAAAACCTATATTTATGTGTAAAGTTCTTCACAGTGTTTTTAAAATGTTTATGTTATGTATGGAGAGTACAGTTCACCTTGGATGAGCCTCATTATTTCAAAACCAGTAAAATGCTGATGGAGTCAAAAGTCACATCTTTAGAAAAAGCAATGAATTCGGCTGAGTGGAAAGAGGGGTCAAGGCTAGGTCAGTGACACCTAGTCTAGTCACTCACTGCCCTCTTCCATCCCTTTTAAAAATAAGAAAACCAAACAAATATAGCTTTATATAGCACAGAGGAGCAATTTCTTTTAAAAGCTGCATTTAAACCCTCAAAAAGCAGGTGAAAGCATTCTGGGCTGCCATTCAGTTCCCAGGCTCTGCCTGACAAGAGAGCTGGTTAAAATTTCTGAATTGCTATAGGTTTCAGAGAACAACCTCCAAGGTCACCTCTGCCTCCCTAAACTCAAGATCCTCTCTCATGATTTGCCTTTTCCTACAATTTGAGGTGTATAACTTACTACAGACGGCTTTGGTTCATACATGTCTCATGGTGATCTCCAGCACACTTGATATCACACTTACACATTACAAAGTAGCATATCTTGGACACCATCTACCAGAAATACATGACCCATCAAACCTAGTAACACAACTGATCCCAGGGATTCAAGCATAAAAAGACCTTCAGATACCCATATCCCTCCACCACCAGCTCCAGAGGTAATATACGGACCCATGCACATCACTCAGTATGTTCGAAACAATACAGTAAATTCAATATTCATGCTTACTTCCTTAAGTCTGTTTTCACGTACGTTATTCAGCTCCAAAACAGCAATAAACTTAAAAAGCAGAATTTATTACATAATGGAGAGAGATTCTATTACACAAACACAGATGATCTCTTCAAAAATTGAATGATATTCCTTTTTAAACAAAACATTTTAAGCTGTTAATATGGTGATATCAGAAGTGATACTCACAGTTGCTTATAACTCCTCCAAGTGGGTCACCCTTGAAATCAAACTCAATATCCATGTATTTTCCCTGTAAAAGCAACACATTTTAAGACTGTAAGTTCTGTTTAAGTAAAACTGCTCGAGACATTTTTAGTTGGTTGTTTTTAAAGGTTAAAAGAGCAATCTGGCAATCTCCTGTACACTGTCAGAACCTGGAAGAACAGAAAATGATTCAAAACTTCTAAGACATTCCCACAGCCAGAGATTTCTATGAAAACAGCTTTAATCAGGTTTGTAAAGCAACCCAGTAATTTGCTCAGTTTCTAAGGTTATACGAAGAAAATGCATGGTATGAAAACTGCCATCAGAATGCCAAGAACACTAAACAATACCTATGGCAATTTCAGTATTACCATGCTTATTAACGCAAGAATGCAGGAAAAAAATTATCTTCCACACAGACTTTTTTTCTCAATGGGAAAGCTTGGAGCGTGAATCAAGGCAGCTGAAGGATAGCCACTCAGTCTGGCCTGGAGGACTGGCTGGCAATTGTGGATGTCTGTCCCCAAGCATGTGCCTGCCTTGTAAAAGTGATGGATTTTTCCCTCTGAACTCTTCCCTCATAATTCAGGAGACCAGAGGCAACAATTAACAGACTGTCACTGCAAAAGTCATTTCAATTTCAGCTGCACTGGCACAGTGTGTTTCCTTGACTTCTGTTTGACTTTTCCACATCACAGAAGATTCCTCTGGTCTTTGCATAATTTTAATTTATTTGACAAGTGTTTAATGTAGTAACTGCTACATTTAACAGTGACAAAATGGACTGTTTTTCTGCCATGTTGTATAGAAAAGACAAAAGCAGTGCAGCTCACATTTGCAAGGAAGTTTAGAACGATAAAAACTGCTGGTAGGAATTCAACTGAATTCCACCCTCTGGGACACTGTTCACTGGGAGGGTGGTGAGGCTCTGACACAGCCTTTTGAGAGAATCTGTGGATGCCCCATCCCCAAAAGTGCTCAAGGCCAGGCTGGATAGGGATTTGAGCAACCTGGTCTAGTGGACGGTGCCCCTGCCCATGGGCAGGGAGGCTGGAACTGTGTGATCTTTAAGGCTCCTCCCAGCACAAATCGTTCTATGATTCTATGACAAGGCTTATACTTCCTTATTCACTGCACTTAGAAAGAGATTGGGGTTTGTTTTGTTTGCTTTTCCTACTTCGCTTTTAATTACAGAACACAGAAAGAAGCACTTTACACTGACTCACTCAAGGATACTTTCTAATTTACTGGGTATTTTGTCAAGATTGGTTTCAATCTACTTAAACTCTATTCTCCTTGCTGGCAGCTGAGGCAGGCTGGAGGGGACAGTATTTGTACGGTCTTGTTCAAAGTTAATTCTGAGCTGATTCAAATTTCAGAGATAAAAAAATTAAAGCTGATAATTAAAATTTCATTTCCCAAGGACTGGGCCAGTGGGGTGTTTCCAGAATTATTTTTAGCTTTGTGTTTATAAGCAAGGACTTGAAAGGCAAAATAGTAGTTTGTTGCACTTTGTCCTAGAAAGACTTCTGTTTGCAAATGCCACCTCCTCTCTTGGCTGTCTCCTCCTCCTTTCGGTAGTACATCATCTCTGATAATTGCATTGTTTCTATCCTATTTAAAAAAAAAATAAAAATCTCTAGAGGTGCCTCAAATTTTGGCCCTGAGCTTGTAATGGAGAGCCTTTTCTCTGTTCACAAGCAGAGGCAATGACGGCCAAGGGATATGTGGAACAAAATCATCAACCCTTGAGAATCAGAAGGGAAGGGGAGAGAAGTCTCCCATGTGGAAAAAAAAGCCGCCCTCCAGTCTCACAACATCCTGCATTTTTATTCATTTGCTTTTACTCACAATGCACCATTTTTCCAGTGTATTGGTTTGCTTTCTGTGGTTACTTTACACATCTTATTATTCTTCTGGACACAAGTGAGCAAATAGAAGAGTTGCATTCAGTCTCCTGATTTTAGCAGAAGAAACTATGATGAGCCCTCCCACTTCTGAATCTCCCACCTCTAGCTTCAACTTTCTTTTCCCTCCAGTTCCAATAATTTCACATTCAGTTTCACACTAAAGAAGTCTGCATTCAACCAGTTGATTATAAAGGATTTAAGCAAAAAAAGTAATGTTACAAATGTTTATATTAAAACTAAAGTTGGAAACACATTTTGAAACATTAGAGAAAGCAAATGAGAGCCGAAAGTAGCAATTTTAACAAAAAAAATTATATATATATGAACGAGAAACAAGATCACATGAAAAGATTTGCTTAGCAGGCCAGTTGCTAGACACATGGTGGCTGACATTAAAGCCACCAGTGCCAGAAAATGAAAGAATCCAGCTGCGCTGTAATTATGTTTTCATCCGGTCACAGACTGCCACATCCTAATTTTTTTTTTCTTTTTCAGCTGCTACTTTGATTTTCAATAGATCTCTATGCCCACATCAGAAACCAACAATATTCCTAACAAGGAAGTGAGAGATCATTTAAAAAGAGGGGTAACTGCTAATAATACCTTACTAACACATTGGGGAGGAAGAACCTGCTTGAATGTACAAAATGAAATTCCTATTGTTGCTGAAGGTGTTTGCCTTCTTCAAACACCATGGTCCTCAGACAACTACAAGAAAGCTCTCTCTCTAAATTATTCATTCCCTCATTACAGATGCCTTGATGGCTGATATAAGGTAAAACAGGAATAGTCAACAGCATAACATGCTCCTCTAAGAGAATTTCAAATTCAGTCTTGAAGAAAATACTTACAAATCTAGAGGAGTTGTCGTTCCTCACAGTTTTGGCATTTCCAAAAGCTGGAGAAAGAGAAAAACAAATATGACAACAAAACCTATCAGTATAAAAATATTTAAAAGCTAAAATATCTATGGCTGCTTATATATTTAAAGGAATTACAGACTTCTGAGAAGCAATACCCTGTTCATTGTATAGGCATCAGTCACTGGGGAGAGAGTGTGACAGACACGGCCACAGATGAGAAGACACCTATGGAAGTCCAAAGTTTTGTCACAACACTTCTTGTTTGAAAAGGTGAAAGAAAAACACAAAAGGGGAAATGGTTCCAAAACAAAACTGCACCCTGATTAAGCACAGGTGGTTTGAAACAACAAATTTAAAATGTTATTACCCAAATAACTTTAAATATAGGAAACACTTCGTCCTCTTCAATTCAGAGAAAGAAACAAATCTTTATTCCCACCACAGAAAATGTTAAAAGATGAAGGTCAGAACTGAGAAAACTACAGAATGACACTTAAAAATTATTTGGATGGGACAGTTTAATCAATGCTTGGAAACCCATTTATTTGTGCTCTTCCAACACATTTATCCTACCTTAAGCTGAATATTAATCAGCTGAAACAAGTCAGATTTACAATGAAAGTTTGTCTCCATCTTGACCTAAACTAGCTTTCTGAATAGTTTAGTTAGAATTTCTTTAGGTCAAGTTCTATTATGGACATTCTCCATTCAGATGGGCCGTCACCAGCTTAGAACATGGGCAGGACAAGAACTGGAGGAGGATTTAAGCTCTAAACATAACACATGTCAAAGCACATTGAATCAAACAGCAGTGTCCCCTACACCATTAAGTATAGCCCTCATATTCCAACAGGAGACTTTATTTATTCCAGTATTTATTTACATAGCATATGTATTTTCAAAGATCAAGTGCAGTCAATGTTTTTTGGACAGAAATAAATACGTGCCTTTAGGCTTCTGCAAGCTTGCATGAGTTGACTTGACCATAGAACTAGAGCCAAAATGAAAAGTTTGTTGCTCCTGAAGGCCAGGATACACTTATCCTGTCAGAGAATTGTTTTTAAAATCTTTATGCCCTGCAATAAATCATCTTTTCAACAACCAAATCTCTGAGCCCCATTTTCTTAAACACAGTGCTGAACAGTAGAGTCATTTATAACTGCATGGAGTCTAGCACAAATGTTCCATTATAAAGAAGGAGACACATTCCTTGGTTTCCCCTTAAGTTCATTGTTTCTAAAAGTAAAATTACAGTAGCAACTGTAGTTTTTAAAAGATAGTCCCATAAGATAAATGAATATGTAACATTTAAGTCATTTTCTTGCACTGCAGCTCGACTGAAACAGAACTACATAACCAAAGAAAAATAAATCTAACCACAAATGCTTAATTTCTGCCTATAATGCATATGAGCAGCCAGGCTTGCTCAGATTTTATTCCTTGTGGAATAACCCTGCATCCTACTCTCCAAAAAACTAAACAGGCAGTTGCCAGCACATCAAGTAGAACAAATAATCCCTTAAAACAATAAGGGAATCTCCTGCAAGCTTAGTCTGTTCCTTTTGCATTAAAACAAATATTCATAAACACACAAGAAATAAAATATACTTGGCAGTCCCTGGGGAACAATCTAGCTTTGGCAAGAAAAGCCTCCATACCTCCCATGGTATTTCTGCCTATATATGAAATCTGTTTCCAGAACAGTGATAAAAGCAACACAGCTCTTCTCTGTGAATCCAAAACAATGGCAGGTTGCAATCCCCCCATTCAGCTTTAAGTGGAATGTAGCTGATCATCAGAGAAGGGCTTATCCAGCACTTCTATTATTCTTAAATGTTAACATTTCATCCTTTCTCTACAAGTCTCTGCTTACAATTTTTGTTTTGTGTGCAAAGACCATGTTATAACCATCCAGTTCCCTACTGCTCTCTGCCCACTTCTGCGTTCCCTTTCCCTCTTTTTTTTCACTTTTACCCCTGTTCTCCCTTGCAGAGTGCTTGTTCCCTATGGACTCCAAATCATCACATAGAAGTCTGGATAGCTGGGCAATAAATACAATGTTGACACTCACAGTCTTACAAACACCACATATCATCTGGCCATAATGCAAAATTATTGCAGAGCAGTCCTGAGACTTTGTCTCAGCACCACAATAGCTTTGAGAGCTCTGGGAAAGGCTGAGCCAGAGATCTACACAATAGACCTAAATAAGTCAATGCTAACCAAGGCATTCCTGAAGGCAATTATTAGACAATGGGACAAAACTGCAAGCTTTGAGGATTATATATCCTATCTCCGGGAAAAATTAAAATCCTGTTTCTAGCAGCCAACATCTTTAAATTAAAAGGACTAATTAAAGGAGAGAAAAAAAAAAAAAAACCACCAAAAAAAAGGCTTTCATGGGACAGCAGGAAAGGCAGTTGTCAGGAAGAAAGGCCAACAGAGTCACTAGACCCAGGGAACAATAAGTCTCAGGGAACACAGGCATGTATATGGATTGGCTTAGTCTTTTCCAAGATCCATTTCTTCACCCTTTTTTTTCCCAAAAGAAAAATAATGTCTTACAGAGCTTGTTTGTTTACTAGAGACTATAATAATACAATTTGGAAGGAAATGAATCAGAGGGACTGAAGTCTTTGATACAGGCAAGCATCATCAAGGCAGGGTTAAGAAAGGGTAAGCCCTGACAGAGCAGCAGGAGGAGTCTGGGAAGTATGACTTAACTTCCTAATCTTTCCCTTCATGAGGGAAACCATTTTCTTCTCAAGAAAACCTACTGAATAAAATCTTGTAGCTGTATTCACAGAAAGCATCTTCCTATGGTTTTGGAAACCAGGTAACAATGAAACAACTACAGGCACAGTTTACCAAACCAGCTCAGCAGGAACACCAATACACACAGAGGTAACACATACTCTGTGAGATTCTTACCTTCAAGAACTGGATTTGACTGCAAAAGTTGTTCTTTTACTTGATTCACTTCTGCCCCTTTTCCACACACAGCAGCTACATATGACATGACAAGTTTGCTCGCCTCTGTGGGGGGAGAGCCAAATAAAACAGCAATAAGCATTGGCAAGAAAAGCCATAAAATTATTTGCAGACTAGATCTCCATCACATTTTCTCAATGCTGGGCAGGAACTGTAAGCACATATAACGTCACTTTTCTTCTACACTGTTGTACTATCTGGAAAAGCAGGAGGAGCATATCCTGCTATGGAGACCATGCCATTTCATCAGCAATCCTCTTGATTTGAATACCTGGAGCTTGCCCAAATTAAGGAAGCCACCACTGGATATGGCACATTACCTGCTACTTTTTCATTTAGCTTAGGTAAGAGGCATTCTTTAAAGAAAACATTATCCCTTGCTGACATGTAGGAAATGTTTTAATCTAGCCTGAAAAAAAACAGGCTCAAGCAGTTCCAAGGCATGAAATTCAATCAGTTTATATTAGCAGATATACGAGTGTAAACATACAACACTTACACACATGTAATTACAGCTCATCACATAATGTGCTGCATGGTCTTTGACAGTATAACCAAGAGAGAAAGCGAAGCATTCCTTTAAACAAATGATTTTGAAGGCACAAACTTTTAACAAAGTCTGAAACAATTTTTGGACTCTCAAAGCCAGGTTCATATGGATTCCAATCACCCATATACAGACAGAAACAAACATTAAATAATCCATCCAATCCTTATCTTTTTGCTGATCAGGACAAAGACCAGCTGAAAAAGGATTCTATCTATAAAGAGAGTTTGTGATGGTTAGTATGATGCAAGATGGTGAAATCAGAGGCAATATCGGCTGTAATACAATGTAATTACTAACAGCTGGAAACCCCATCAACTCATGACTGTGGTCATAAAAAAAATCATTATATTACATTTATAACAGATCTTCAGAGATCTGTTACAAATTTAAGGGTCTTATTTCAGGGCAGAACTGACAGACAAGAACTTATCCCTTGGATTTTGATTCTTTCCTATTTAATCAAATTTATTTACTTGTATTACATTGCTGTTCCATGTTGTAGAAAAAACTGAGTAAACCTGCAAACAGGAAGCAAGGGAGGAGCCAGAACTACAGGTGTCTCCTGAAGGCCTCCCATCTCCTTTAACTGCGCCTCAAACCCAGCTCTCATTTTTAAGAATCTGTTCCCTTCAGAGCTTGGAATCACCAAATTATTTAATTTGAAATACTTCCTAAAACAGACAACATCTTTAAGTAGAGCTACTCGGTCACTGAGAGGAGTGCACTGAAGCAGCAAATAAGTTATTATAATAGTATACATACAATGACTGCAAGGTAGGCTCTGAACTTCAGTGAAAGAAAATAAAAGCTCTTTCTTTTATGAGGAACTGTTTGGTCCAAGAAAGACATCAGGAAGGGAATCATCACCTTAATCTCTCAAAACGTTTAAACAGACCACTTGTTCTGGTGATGTACCATGTTTTCTTGCCCAGTGTTACTACCAATTAACAATATAAACATTCAGTGAAACAAAATACAAAATTGGAAGTAAATAAAAAGACCCAACTGACGGCAGCTTGGTTTCAGTTCTTCCAGTGCAAAAAACCCAAACGATCTGGCTCCCAAAAATGTAAAACAGACTACAGGATCTTCCTCCCTATCCCCCTTTTATTGTTTTTGGGTTTTTTTAATGAAAACCTGACATCTCAGCTGATAGTCCCATTTCAGCAACATTAGTTATATCAAATGTTAGAGAATGCCATAGTTGATCATTGACTTGAATTTCAAACTCTGTATTATTTTATACTTACCTTCATAAAGAAAGAACAATTCATATTATGTCCCATATGGCTATGAAAACTACAGAACAATCAAAATCTCCATACAAACTTAAATCTATCATTTACATATAGAGAATTTCAATAACTCAACCACTCATCCCCCTTTCAAATGAATAAATAAATAAAATGTGTACCTCAGTTGTATGAGGTGCCTGAAAATTATTCAGAGTTCCTGAGGAAATCAAGACATTAAAAAATGCCAGTACAGAACTCCTTTCTAAAGTCTGAACTTCTAGACAGAATCTCAGAATCATGTTAATAAGAACTTGATTATTTTAATACACACTTTTACTGAACACACCTGTTTTCATGATATTAAACTGTAAATAAGGATTATATTACAAGACTTCAAGATCTCTCAATTGGATGCCACTAATCAAAGAATACCAGAAATGAAGCCTACACTTTATATTTTCACAAGAGGCTTGGCAAGCAACTTCGTGTTAACCACTTTAAGTCTTGCTCAGAATACGCACACAGGGCTTCTTAAACTCTCAGATTCAAAGGAAAAATCTCTTGAACTACTTGGAAACAGATGTATGCCTTCCTGCCCTCTGTCTCTTTTGCAAGTCACCTCTCTTTTAAATTACTATTTTAGAAAATAACCAGCTTCTTTCTTTTTTAAGGTCTACCTAAAATGTACTGCAGTTCTGCAATCCTCACTTGATTTCTAACATTCCAGTTTTAAAACTAGCAGTCATTTTCAAGGAAATTTCAGCTCTGCCTAAGAAACAGGGTGTTCTGGTACACAAGCCTATCTTAGAACTGCAGCTGAACACAGCATGCAAAAGGCTGATAAAATTTCCAAAGTAATCAGCTACTATTATTGCTTTAGCATAACCCGGTTTAAATGCATCTATTTATTGAGAGACAAGTAGAAGTATCAAGTCTAGAAAACCAAGAGTGTCCCATTTTCTACGTCTTCATGTTTCCCACCGGCAGAGCCTAAATGTTTTCTGGCCCTTACAACACTCTAACAAAATCCAGCATTGCTTTGGTGTGACTCTGCACATGGACAAGGACACTGGATTAAACACGGAGTGGGATTTCATCATGGTGACAGTGTGAAAAAACACTAGTTTATGTGAGTTCACACCTACGGCAACAAGCGTGACAGCACTCATTTTCTGCAATCCCCAGACACAAAAAGACACTGATACCTATCAGCTCTTACAGATTCTAGCGTCCCTTTGCAAGACTCTGAATAACTCTGAATGCTTTTTAATATGATCCAAACTGCTCCTTACCTGTTTTTCCAGCTCCGCTCTCTCCTGTGATAAGGATACACTGGTCTTTGTCCTGGTCCCTTAAGGATCTGTAAGCTTCATCAGACAGAGCAAAGCTGCAAGGAAAGAAAGTCAATTGAGAATTGGGGAGGAAAAAAAACCCCAAATGCTAATAATAATTACAATCTGTCCTTCACACATCCAGGCAGGGGGAAAAAAATCCAACAAAACAAAACCCTCCAGGCGCTAATAAGTGGTGAAGCATTCACTTTTCACAATATAAAGACACACAGAAGCAAAACGGATACTTTTTTTTCAGAGGTTTATTCATACTTTCTCCAGGAACACACAAGCATAATCTCTAACTTCTTCTTAACAAAACAAAATAATTTTAGGGAAATGTAACTTTCTTCATTGAACAAAATGTCATAATTCTTAATTGAAAAAAATGTCAATGCCACAGCAGCACTTATTCTGTCTGAAGACATCTAAGAAAAAGGAAACAGGAGAATCCTGAGCACTAACAATACCATGAATTGCAATTTCTATTCAGTATGAGGAAATTTCACAACCTTATAAAATACAGCATTTTAAGCCTTTGGGTACAGCTGGGCTTTTTGCATTAATATGCAGAATTATTTCCCAATAACTGTGTTCTTAACTCAGTAAGTGTGATGTCATGTAGTGAAGCTAAAGCATATAGTAAGAACCAACATCTTTCCTGTACCAAAACCATCATTTCCTGGAGCTCAGAACATCATGACCCTGACATTCCTGGGCTGCAATTTGAATCCAGATGTGCTCGGCTGCCATGCAGCAACATATATTTTGGATAAATTCACGTCTTACTCATATCTAGTTTTCTTTACTAGTAATTTTGAGACAAAGAAAGAGTAAGAGTTTTCTTTGAAATGTGTTTTTCAATTAATAGAATAAGGACTCTGACAACTAAAATCAGAACACATGGGAAAAATTTAAGCAAGTAGTGAAAAAGGACGTAAAAGCAAAATCCAAATAGAAAGGCACATGGGCATTACACAATTGAAGAAAAAAATGGGGTAGCCAAACATAGCATAATTTTACATGAAATCAACATCTATTCAAGAGACCAAGAGCTTTGTTAGATTACTGCATCTAGTAAAATATTTAGTGTTCGTATATACTTAAAAGTGGATGTTGTTTATTATTTACAACAAACAAGATATGTATGAAAAACAGAAATGAACTCTTAGGTAAACATAAAATGCATAATCGTTGCAGGTTCAGTGCACTTTTTAGAAACTTGATTCTTTGTTCTACAACAGTTCGGGAGTTTGCATTCAGCTGGTAACTGCAAACAGATCAAGTATTTGTTTTGAATAACATATCCATATAGTGCTTTCACAGGCAAACGCGGTCCCTTTATAGCAAAGCAAGTTCTTTGTCATGACACCAGCTAGGGGAAGCACGAACAACACAATGCAAGCAGTGAGAGCCTTTTCTAGAGACTCCTACTGCTGCAGTTTGAAAGCTTCAAATATTAAACCTACGTATAGTAAAATTTATTGTTACTGCTGTGCCTTAGCTCCAGGCTTCTTCTCCCCCCCAAAATTTATGAAGAACGTGTCATGCCCCCGGTTTTTCATCACACGCATGTGCAACACCATTTCTATTTCCTCACCCTCTCGTTGGTATTAGACTCATCTCATATTTGCTTATCTGGGTTTGTGTTTTGTTTGCTTGTTTTTATGGTCGCATCACGTTACCAGCCCAACCGCCCTGCAAGAGACCACTGAGGAGGGGTATTCTGAGAAGTTGGGGAAATGGGTAAATGAAATACCTTACAGCTCCTTTGCTACTAAACAGTAACATCTTCCCCTCCCTCTCTAGTACCCACCAAGGATGGTTATGTCATTGATTCCCCCCTCTTTGTGTCCCTCTCCTACGGTGCATCTGCCTGCCCAGTTACACCACCCAGCCAGGGCTCCATCTCTCTCGCTGCTTTCTCACCAACTCACTTTGTCCAAGGCACGAAATTGCAATTCTTCTCTCTGCACAGATGGTTGGGCCATCCACTTAACACCCATCACCAAAGGTCATTAACTCCTTTTGATACATATACCGTTGAACTGGGGAGTCAGACTGATCTCTCAAACCTTAATACTGCCCGGGTGATTGAAGCATTTGAACTCAGCAGTTCAACTGGAGGTGAAAATCTGTTTACGAAAAAGTAGCAGCCTGTAATGTTTTTAGCATTACAACAAAGTCAGATTGTGATGTGGCCAACGTGCTGCGGAACTAGCTAAAAAATAATAATATTCTGCTGCTGCTGCTGAGAGACCATGACACAATTTCTGGCATCCATTTTACTGTCCGGAATCCAAACTACAGTAGCAATAACACTTTACCAGACTCCCTTACAGGACATATTTAGGAAACTAATAATATTTGTTGAATACTGCTGCAGTAAATTGAAGAGTACAAGACACAGCACTCACAAAAGCTTATTCCAGTGCACATTACCTTCCTTTTTGCAAGGGAAAAATAAAAAGCAACAGGATGAAGAGGAAAGAAAGTGCACTGAGCATTCACAGGCCACATGAGACAACTTTAACTGCTGTGATTTCCACAGGTCTGACTGAGGAAACTGACTTTCAGCAAGAAGATGAGACTCTGAGATACGTTTCAAACTTAGAGACTGGATGGATAATTCTGTGCCCACTGCCCTTCAAACAATCTCAGCCATCAACTGGTTTTTTCACTGTTGAAACAACTTTCTTGGCAGTAGTTTTACACCAGAAAACAAAGCCAGCATCAAGCACAGAGAAAGTATTCTCTCTGTAAATATACTGAGTTACAAGTTAATCAGCTTAGTAACCATCCATCTTTCTAATACATTGAATTAAAGTTTCTCAACATCCCCTGTCAAAATATATTTCCCTGCTTGATGTATTTATTAACTCTGCCTTCACTGTATGGTTAAAAACACCAAATGATGCTTTTTCTCCTTCCTCCGCAGAGAAACTGAAGAGTCTAATACTGCGATGAGGCCCCTGAAATTGGAGAGGAGAAGGGGTTTTCATCCAGTTCTGGTTTAGTCCAATCTAGTCAGAGATACCTGGCTTACATTATCATTTCCTCCAATCTACACAATCCTCCAAAGCCTAATACACCACCACAGTATATCAAATATTACCTACTACAGACAAAAGAAAAAATAAGTCTGCTCATTTCAAAATAAGTGTTACATACGTACTTATCAAAAGTTACCTAGTAGAAGTGTTCTAAAATCTACTGCTGATGTTGCAATCACTGTTTCAACAATTCTACTGGAGGAGGAATAACCAAGAGACTATTTAAATAACCGGGATTTCCTAGTCTTTTTGGCATTGCATAAACAGCATCAGGCACATTTATGTCAGAGTCTGAATAAAGATATTTATCTAAAGGGAAAAGATAGATCTATTCATACATCATGTTGACTTTCATGGCACACCATTATGCCTCACAGTCCTTCCTATCTATTATTGCTTTGTATCTTTACAATAAAAGAAAACCCCAAAAAAACAAACTCTGAGTGTTTTGGTTCAAACTCCACCTGAACCAAAAAATATAACATCATGCTCTTCCCTGTTTGTTAAAAAATAGTTTCATTTAAGGTTATTTTAGTTTAACACATTTTAATGATATATAGACCACAAGGAATCTTATTTTTTTCCTTTTAGCAACATTAAGAGACATGGCTCTGTAAAGTCAACATTCACAACTATAGGTTTAAACCACATACTGCTCTTCAAGCCACCTCACAATTATAGAGCCTAAGTAAAATTTTAGAATAGTTTGCAGTTTAAAAAGTAGTTATAAGCCATGTGTTTCAAATTAGCTGGTGAGTGTGTCAGCAGTGACAGTTACCATAACTTATAATAAGCTCTCCTTTGATTTTTAGGTTTTCATAAAAGATGATGACATTCTCCTACCACAACAAACACAGAAATATGTACTGGAGTTCTCTTTTAGCTAAGACTTAAGTCTAGAAGCAATTTGAAATTGAAACGCCACCCACACCTAGCTCAGTAAGAAGGCTCTGCTTTTTTATAGCACGGCTGCTTCAGCCACAAGCTCCAGATGGCCAGATCTGTCACTAAGTCCTAACCCAAAATTTCTAACAAAGGGAAACAGCATAGGCCTCCAAGAGGGATTTCCAAAGGGCTCTGGCCATTTTCAGCATCTCTGTGCTAAAAACCCTGGGGTCAGGAAGAGACAGGAGCAAGACTCCCATGCACTCACCCTGAAACAAGCACCAAGTGCTAGGGCTGCATTTGAACACTCCAGATGACACCCATGATTACACCAGGGGTATAAAACACTTGCCCTTATTGTCAGAAATCCAGCTCACAGGAGTAGCTTTTTTACCATCTTTTTCCTTTAAGCCAAAATCACAAGAATCAGTATTTGCCAACCACTGGTACTTCTTTCCCCTATCATTTTCATTCTTCCTTTCATTAGCATTCTACCATTCTCTATTAACAGTAATTAGTTAATACCATTTTAAATTCCCTCCAGTAGCTTTTCTCATGCAATAATAGAGTCAATTCACTTCATCCCATCTTCACCAGCTGTTGCTTTGATTCAGAGATTCTTGGTCCCCATTTTAGAACGTCTATTGCTTAATCTTGGCTGGCAACTGACAACTCATTTGCAACTTTCAAAGGAAATCAGGAAAACCTCTCCCCTTGACCATTCCAGTTCCTAGGAAGCACAGCCCTGCTACCAGGGCTCAACTGCACCAGTACCAAGGTTCATTCTGTCTAAACTCACTGGTAGGATACCAAAAGTCAGTGCTTATCAAAGACTATATACCATGCTAAACTAAAAAGAAAAGCAGTAAAATGTAACTTGTACATACACTCTTAACAGCAATTTTATATAAAACATAATTATTTCAAGTTTAATTAAGGGCATGATTTAACTTTCTTCCTTCTCTTTCTGAATGCACAGAAGTGCTTCGGAACAGAGTAACTGCAAACTAATTATTTCCTTCTCTCATAATATGCAGTGGGAAAACATCAGAATCACAGTTTGTTTGAGCATAAAAATTCCTAACAACCTGAGCTAGGAAGAGTAGAAGGAAATTTTATAAGGTATTTTGGGGCTTTACATTGTAAATCCTCACTATTTGCTATACATATTCCCCTCAGTGGGAAATTCACCATTCAGGAAAAACAACTGTAAGGGATTATTTATAGCATTAGCTCATAGTGCAGAATCATTTAATCTAATTGCCCTAAGGATAAAAAGTGTACTCCCATTTTCCATAATTACAAACTGTCTCATGTTCAGCACTTTGACACACTTGAAAAGAAAAGGTTGATTAGCCTGCCACTGGAGTGAATAAAGTAACAGCTGAATTGATGGAGCATCAGCTAGGATAGACCTTCACAGGCAAGCAGCTGCTCTTTAAATAATGTCAATCAGGAAAAAAAAAATTTAAACATCAGGAGAAAGAGGTGTGCT